>QXEO01000450.1:319849-909856 GCA_007115705.1 Dactylis glomerata | reverse complement strand
GCTGTTGACAACAACTGTTTCAATTCCTTGAAAGCTGCATCTGCTTGCGTTGTCCAGACAAATGTGTCGGACTTTTTCATCAACTGATATAACGGCAGAGCTTTCTCTCCCAGCCGGCTTATGAAGCGGCTCAGGGATGCGAGGCACCCAGTGAACTTCTGTACTTCCCTCAAATCTGTCGGCGGCTTCATCCTTTCTATGGCACGAATCTTGCCGGGATTCACCTCAATACCCCGGCTGGAAACAAGGAAACCGAGCAACTTGCCCGCCGGCACACCAAAGGTGCACTTAGCCGGATTCAACTTCATCCGGAATCTCCTCAGGTTCCCAAAGGTTTCCCGGAGATCATCTATGAGAGTCTTGCTCTCCTTGGTTTTTATGACGATATCATCGACATATACCTGCACATTTTTATCTATCTGATCGTGCAAACACTTTTGCATACACCTTTGGTAAGTTGCGCCGGCATTTCTTAAACCGAACGGCATAGTGAGATAGCAATAAGCCCCGTACGGGGTAATAAAGGATGTCTTTATTTGATCTGGCTCAAACAAGGGGATCTGGTGGAAACCAGAATAGGCATCTACAAATGATAACAGTTCACATCCGGCTGTGGAATCAATCACTTGATCGATCCGAGGGAGCGGGAATGGATCTTTAGGACATGCCTTATTCAAGTTGGTGTAATCAACACACATCCGCCATACTTTCACTATGGCGGGCTCGTCTTTCTTCTTTTCCACCAAAACCGGATTAGACACCCAATCCGGATGAAGTACTTCCTTGATAAAGCCAGAGGCTAAGAGCCTGGCCACTTCCTCCCATATGGCTTTCCTTCTATCGCCGGCATTCCGCCGGAGCGGCTGCTTCACTGGCTTAGCATCGGGTCTCACGTGCAATGCGTGCTCAGCCAGCTCCCTCGGCACACCTTGCAGGTCCGAAGTAGACCATGCAAAGATATCCCGATTCTCACGGAGGAAACTGATGAGCTCGCTTTCCTATTTGGGATCCAAACTTGCCCCAACCAGGGCATGGCGCTCCGGGAAAGCTTCATCCAGAGGCACCTTTTTGACTTCCTTACTCACTTGAAAAGAAACGCTGCCACCGGGATTTGTCATGCCCGGCATATATTTGCCGGCCACGACCGTCTCAGCAATCTCCACTGCTCGCTTGAGCCTCTTCCTCTCCTCTGCAATGATCAGAGTCTCGGCCAGATTGGATCCGGCGGTGGCACATGCCATCGAACGCTTGTAATCACCAATGATGGTGATCACTCCTTTGGGTCCCGGCATCTTCATCTTCAGATACGCCACATGCGTAGAGGCCATGAATTTTGCCAGTGCCGGTCTACCCAGCAAAGCATGGTAGGGGCTCTCCAGATCAACCACCTCGAACATGAGGTTTTCCACCCTGCAGTTATCCTGGCTGCCAAACATCACATCCATCCTGATCTTGCCCATCGGCGCACACGAAAGTCCCGGCACAATGCCGTGGAACGTGGTCTTGCTCGGTTCCAGCATATTTTCCTTGATTCCCAGCTTCTCCATCGTATCCCGATACATGATGTTGATGCTGCTTCCATTATCAATGAGGACCTTGCTGAATCTTACGTTATTAGCCGGCCCGACGAATGTCGGATCCATCACCAGAGCATATCCGCCGGGATTTGGCATGATCCGGGGATGATCTGCCCTGTCCCAACCAACAGCCTGGTCAGACCAGTACATCAGCTTTGGCACAGCCGACATAACGGCATTTACCTCCAAACTCCGCCGGTACAAGCTCTGCTTATCTGTTCTCTCGGTCTCAAAGACCATGTAGCTCTGATCATACTCCTTGTACTCATTCCGGCCCGCTCCTGGGCCTCCGGCGTTATATTCCGGATTATAGCTCTGGTCAACTTGATTTACGCCGGCATTTCCGGCGTTGCTCTGATTCCCAGGATTAACCGGCCTAGGTGGGACTGCAATCGTATTGGCACCTGTCAACGGCGATGGAGCTGCCGGGACAGAGGGTCTAGCCGGTCCCCAGGGACCTGCACGACCTGCTAATATGTCGTCCAGCCACGAACAGTTCCTTGTCAAATGGTTTGCCGGCTTTCCCGGCTGGAATGTGTGGAACACACAAGGCTTGTCCATGGCAAGACCCACAGTATACTTCGGCCACTGCTTCTTCTGGCCGGCGGCTCCGCCGGCATTCTTGTTGGTCCAGACATTCTTCTTCTGGAACGGCTGTGCTTGCTACTGCGGCTGCTGCTGAGGCTGCTGATAGTTCTCATATCTCGGACGCTGGCTACTGCCGGCGCCCCCTTGCTCTTCCTCCACAGCTGCAACTTGTGCTGCCCCATACCGGTGATCCGGCCTTTCATCTCTTCTCTTGTTCCGGTTATCAGTGCGATAATATTGCCCTGATCTCCCGGCATTGCTGGTGTTCCCCTGGGTTTGCCCCTGTCCTTGTGAATCGAGACTGGGCTGCTTGGGACCTCCCAGAGCATAACTATCAGCGATCTTGATTGTTTCGGCCAGCGTGGCCGGCATTTGCCTCTGAAGCTTTTGCCACAGCATGGTGCCATGTTGGCACCCATGAGCGAACCACATGATGGCCTGCTGCTCATTGATTCCTTCGCAGGAATTGCGCAACGTGCACCACCTGGTCAGATAGTCACGGTCAGTCTCATTCACTCCTTGCCGGCAGTTAGCCAGCTGCTGCGGACGGTTGGGCCTCTTGTATGTACTGGTAAAGTTCGACACAAACTGCTCTTCGAAATCAATCCAGCCGTTGATACTCCCGGCCGGCAAATTATTCAGCCATATCCTGGCTGGACCTTCCAACATCTGCGGCACATATCGTACCGCCCATCTGAGATTTCCTCCGGCGATGTTCACCGCTGTGGAGTAATCCTCCAACCAATCTTCCGGCTTCGTACTGCCATTATATGTCCTCGCGCCACGCGCGAGCTGGAAGAAGTAAGGCACCGGCTCCCCCATAATCCGGGGTCCGAAACACATAGGGCCCGGAGCTCCTTGTCTCTCCACCAACTCGGATTGGTGGATCTTGTCCAGCTTGAAACGTGCATCATTGGCTTCCAAGGACCGAGGTCCAAGCCGGGATGCTATTGGGCCTGCGATCATCTGCTGCTGCTGCTCCGGCTGATGCTGCTCACTATGCCGGCCTTGCTGGTGCTACTGCTGATATCCCGCCCTGGCAAGGGCGGAATTGCCGTCATCCTCTCGATGTCCCGGATGAGCTGCACCCTGCTGCTGCGCTGCACCTCCGGCGCCCTGTTGCTGACGCCGGGCTGCACTGTTACTCCGGCCACCACCGGCCACGCCTGCTTCATGCCCGGCCGGCACACTCTGGCCGGGCCTCTTGCTGCCGACATACTTGTCAGCTTGGCTGACATTCTTCTGCACCATCGCCTGCTTTCCGGCGGCAGCCGGATCGTACACCTGGATCTACTTGTCCCGGCGGCCAGAGGTCACACTTCCGGCACGCCGGGCGCTAGGATGCGGGGACGAGGCTTGGCCCCTCGACCTCGCGCCGGCATCTCCCGCCGACACAATGTACTGAGACGCCCCGGCACCCGGGTTTGCCTTCTTAAAGGCCTCCTGCTGCTTTGTAGCTTCAGACAAAAGTTGGTTAAGCCGGGCTTGCTGCTCACGCAGTGCTTCGCCGGATAAACAAGATAAATCCTTAGCTACCTCGGCCGCCGCTCTAAGGTTCTTTACTGGCGAACTATAGACTACCTTAGGCACAGTACTAGTTGCGGTATGACTCTTATCTCTAGCATCTTTTCCTATCTCAGCATTAAGATTTCTGCCTCTAGTTCTAACCTCTTCTATCCGGCTAGGCCGGATTACTACAGGAGTAAAACCATGGGCTGCCTCATACTCACGGAGTTGCCGGTTAAACCTTTCGCGCTCCTGGTTCATGGCCAGGGCCTCGTCGACGAGGGCCTGACGAGATCCCTCCAGGACCTCCCTTGTCTGCTCCGGATCAACGCCGGATCGCACCGGCTCGAGAAGCCGGTCGATGATGGGAAGAAGAACCTCGCCCCTAGCCGGCACACCGGAAGTGCCGGCCAGGTTCTCCGCACGCTCCAACGGAGGACGCGCCGACCTCTTGACCTTCGGCGGCTCCGGAGGAGAAGCTCCGGCCGCTGCTGCTTTGCCGGCATCTTCCGCCGGCGGCACGGATGTGCCGGCCATCATCACCTCAGCCGGCTCTACTGAGCGAGCGCTACGCCCAGCGTGAGCCAGCCGATGTGACGGAGGATCCGACGCCACCAGCACCTCCTTCCTGCAAATTCTCTCAGTCCCCACGTACACCTCGTGGGAACCGAAAGACATAATCCGGCCATCCCTGGGGAACGGCCGGCCACCGAGACAACCGGCGTTGTCACTGACGAAACTGAGCGAGCCTAGCCTCTGGACGAGGCCAGAGACCACGCGCACTCCCGAAGCTGCTATCACAGACCCCGTCCGAATGAACACTCCGCCCAGCATATCGATCAGCCCCACGGTGGGCGCCAAATGTCGTCGTGGTGAAACAACATATGCCATAGGATGGCTTAAATGGGGGCCGAACTAGATGCTGGAGGATTCGGGAGAGGGGAACGAGCTAAAAAGCACGACAGAAAGAGGCACTGATCTACCCAGGTTCGGGGCTCTCGTAAGGATATAACACCCCTACTCCTGCTCTACTGATTGTATATTTGGGTCGATGTAGTACACAACAATGGTGCTTCCAAGCTCTCTGCTAGAGAAGGAAGATGAACTGCTAAATGTAGGAACACAGAGTGACCAACCAACCTTCAACCCTTTGCTAGGACTCCCTGTGCCACCTTATATAGTGGTGGCCAGGGTTACAACGGTCATACAAGACCACAAGACACGGGCTATACTCCAAACAGGAGCTGGTGACGATGGCAGAGACCCTTGACTTCGCCCCTGATTGCTCTCGATGGGACGCCATATCCCTGTACCTTGTACCTCTTGAACTGTGGCCTTACCTCTGTGCGGTAAGCTCGTACTTGTGCACAGTGAGGGTAGGTAACCTCCACTGTGCACCCTGCCATCTTACTCTGCTACCATGCTTGGATGTTTTCTTCCTTGATTGTAGGGATGTGACACCTTAGTTGACTTAAGTATCCCGGATATGACCGTTGGCCATACCCAGGACTTATATGCCGGACCAACGACCTACGAGGGTCGGGTAATCCGGCCTCCCCTGCTCCTGCACAACACATCAAATGGTTAGGCTGGCATATCTAAGTATATGCCGGCACACTTTTATAAGTATTCCGGCTATGCCGGCATATCCAAGTATCAGCCGGGATACACATTATATGCCGGCCTGGCCGATGCTCTTATATTCCGGCCAGGCCCTTCCTTGATAACCCGGCATAAAGTCAATCATAGACCTTGTGTCTTTCTACTCTCTTGACCCTACCGGGGGTCATCCCCCCGACACAACAATTATTAACCTTAGAATTGGTACCAAAAAGATTTTCAATATCAAAAGTAGAGTGCTTTTCGCAATCATGATCACTAACATAGGTAACAGGCATAGGAACATCATCCCAATCAGAATTATCATAATCTATAGCAGGATCATAACGCTTAGGGGAAGATACCGTGTCCTCTCGCCTCTTACTCTTCTTCTTCTTCTTCTTCTTCTTCTTACTCTTCTCACTCTCTCCTTTAGGAGGGAGAGACTTGAAGGGCATCTTCTCCACATATTCTGGCTTGCTGACAGAAACAACAGAAAAACTTTGGAGGATTTCTCCTCTCTATTAATAAGATCAAAACATCTATTAGTCCTATCATAGCTTGGAAAAACATCATGTTTAATAAGATCTTGTAAGTAAGTATTTGCGAGGCAATCTTTAGCACAATAGAGATGACAACCACGAAGGGTGCTATTAAGATCAACATCATTAATGTCTTCCAAAGCAATCTTTCTAGATATCTCTTCACAATTCAAAAACAAAGTAAGCTCATCATACTGATTGAAAGTAATCTTATCATCACAATACAAATCTGCAGTACTCGTTCGATTAATTGGGCATTGAAAATTAAAGTGCCCCTTTTCACCGCAAAATTCACAAAGAAAAGGATAAAGCTCACAAACCCATTCACCAAGCACATCTAGATCCTTGAGCCACATGCTGGTTTCTTCATTTGTGTGGGTGATGCAATAATCTTCCTTATTGTAACTCTGTTCACAAGGTCTATGTATTCCACAAAAATTAACATGCTTATAGGAAATAGTACTTTTAGAAGTTTGAGCATGTTTATTGCAATCATCAATAACAATATCACTTTCTATGCAAGTATCCTTAAAAGGTTCATGATACACATCCCCATTTCCTTTAGGAACATTTATATGGGAAGCAAAGGCTTTAAAGAAATCAACCATAATTTGAGGATCAAGACCATACTTAGCACTAAGCTCTTGAAAATTAGCAGTTTCAGCGAAAGACTCAATGCAATCAAACTCGTAATTCATACCTGATCCTTTACCTTTGTCGCTATCCCAACCTTCAATATTGTTTTGAATTGTTTCAAGCAGACCCCACTTGGTGTCGACATCCTTGCTTGTGAAAGACCCATCAAAGCATGCATCTAGATAGTCCTTGTAATGTCCTGAAAGCCTTGCATAAAAATTATTAATAACAATATTACGGGGAAGATCATGAATAGGACATTTGTGCATTAGTAACTTCAATCTTCCCCATGCTTGGGAAATGCTTTCTCCCTCATGAGGCCAAAAGTTATATATCCGATTACGATCTTTATGAATTTCACTTGGAGGATAAAACTTGGAATAAAAGAGAGACACAATTTCCTCCCATGCAATAGATGGACCATCTTCAAGCAGCTGATACCATTCCTCAGCTCTGCCTTTCAGTGACAAAGAGAATAGCTTCTTCTTAACTTGGTTCATTGAAATACCTGCACACTGGAACAACTCGCATAATTCATGTATAAAAAGCAAATGATCACCAGGATGGACCGTTCCATCTCCTAAATAGCAGTTATTCTTAACATGATCAACAATTTTCATAGGTATTTTAAAAGGATGAGGAGCACAAGCATCATTAGAAACATCAAATATGGGAGATAAAATATTATCAGAACAAACCTTCTCCACTAAAGCTGGGGGACTAAAAATATCATACTTAACAAAACCAGCTTCCCCAAGCTTAGCCTTTTCTATAGCATTAGCATTAACGGTATTCAAAGCATTCGTACTAATAACATTGCTATGCGAAATAAGCTCCAAAGGATTTTCAATTTTCTCTTCAAATCTAAAATCAGGAAAAAGACTAAAGAACTCTTTGTTTTCCATTAAGCCTAACTAGTGAAAATAAAAACAAGAAACAAAAAGATGTAATTGCAGAATCTAAAGGAAATAACTCCGAGCACTCGCACAGGAGGATGCGAGTACCTTTTACCTTACCTCCCCGGCAACGGCGCCAGAAAAGAGCTTGATGTCTACGCACTTCTATTCTTGTAGACACTTGTTGGGCCTCCAAGTGCAGAGGTTTGTAGAACAGCATCAAGTTTCCCTTAAGTGGATCACCCAAGGTTTATCGAACTCAGGGAGGTTAGAGGTCAAAGCTATCCCTCTCAAGCAACCCTGCAATTACGATACAGAAAGTCTCTTGTGTCCCCAACACACCCAATACACTTGTCAAATGTATAGGTGCACTAGTTCGGCGAAGAGATAGTGAAATACAAGTGGTATAGATGATTATAAGTAGTAAATACAATCTGGAATAAAAATCGCTGCGAGCAAACATGTAACAAAATAGCAAGTAAACGGTGTGCAAAGCTTTGGAACAAGGCCTAGGGATCATACTTTCACTAGTCGACACACTCCCAACAATATAACATGAATGAACAAATAAACAACTTCTCTCCACTATGGTACTCTGAATTACTCTCCTATTGAACAACACTAATCATTGCGTAGTGGCTACGGAAGCACCCCTTAAAGTTCATCAAGTACTTGACAAACACCACTCATAGAGATATTCAAATCAGATCACAACTCAAGATAGATATCATTGCAACTTAGACCAAGTACTAACACGGTGCACACACTGTCAACATTACACCATGAAAGGAGGAATAGACCACTTCAATACTATCATAGTAATAATTACTCTCATAATCCACAAGAGATCACAATCATAGCCTAAACCAAGTACCACCACGATGCACGCACTGTCACCGTTACACCATGGCAGGAGGAATAGATTACTTTAATAACACCACTAGAGTACACTATAATAATTAAGCATAGGAGTAGCATAATATCTGAATAATAACATCTACTTGTTCAACATGATACAAAGCTCACGATCACATAAAGATCACATCATGGGAGAGAGAGGTGAACCACATAGCTACCGGTAGAGCCCTTAGCCCCGGGGATGAACTACTCCCTCCTCATTATAGGAGACAGCAAGGTTGATGGAGATGGTGGTGAGGTCGATGGAGACGGCGGAGATGGCGATGGAGACCGATGGAGATGGCTCCGGGGGCACTTCCCCGTCCCGGCAGGGTGCCGGAACAGAGACTTCTGTCCCCCGAAATTCGTCGGTGGCGGTGGCGGAACTGCGGAACTCTTTCTGGAAAATTGCCGACTCCTCTAGGGTTTTCCGTCCCGAGGCTTTATATAGGCGAAGGGGCGTCGTCAGAGGGGGAGCCAGGCGCCCTCACGCGGGGCCCGCGTGGCCAGGGGCCTGGCCGCGCCACCCCTGCATGTGGGGCCCTGGTGGCCCCCCTCCGACTCTTCTTCGGATCTCTGGAAGCTTCCGGGTAAAATAAGACTTCAGGATGAGGTTTCGTCCAATTTCGAGAATATTTCCTGTGTATCACTTCTGAAACACAAAAACAACAGAAAACAGGGAACTGGCACTGTGGCACTTATTAATAGGTTAGTTTCGGAAAATGCATAAAAGTGCCACGAAGTGTAACGAAACACAAGGCAAATGGTGTAAAAACAAGCATGGAGAATCAAAAATTATAGATACGTTTGAGACGTATCAATTATCATCTCTATGTTGTTCATGATCTTGCATGCTTTCCGTTGCTAGTAGATATCTTGGTCGAGTAGATGCTAGTGACTCCTAGAGGGAGTATTTATGCTCGATAGTGGGTTCTTGCCTCTAGTAATCTGGGGGAGTGACAGAAACCTCTAAGGTTGTAGATGTGTTGTTGCTACTAGGGAGAAAACAACAATCTTGTGTTCAAGGACATTTATATTGTTTACATTACACACTTTGCTTAAGGCGATAATCCGTTGCTTGCAACTTAATACCCAACGGTTGCTCGGATGACATCCGGCGGGTGGATTATTAGTCATAGATGCAGTTGGATTACGGTCTATGTATTATGTTGTAATGCCCAAGTGAATCTCATAGTGATCCTCATGACATTTGTATGCTTACTTTATTCTATCAATTGCCCAACTATAATTTGTTTACCCAGCATGTTATTTATCTTATAGAGAGACACCTCTAGTGAACTGTGGACCCTGGTCCATTCTTTTATATTGTTATTATCGTTTACCATTTACTCGCTTTATTTACATTCTTGCAAACTATTACCTTTTACCACTCGATACGCTTAATCCTTTGTTTACAGCAAACCGGTGAGATTGACAACCTCACTGTAAGTTGGGGCAAAGTACTTGGTTGTGTTGTGTGTAGGTTCCACGTTGCTGCTGGTGCAAAGCTACGTCCTGGACGAGGCGCCATATATAAATTGTCCGGAGCTGCCGCGAAGCTAGCGAGCATCAACCTTCGGAAGTTGGTTCTTTCTCCTACTGGTTCGATAAACCCTGGTTTCATACTGAGGGAAGACTTGCTGCTGTGCTCATCATACCTTCCTCTTGGGGTTCCCAACTGGGCGGACATCTACACGCCATCAGATCGCAGATTCATTTCTGGGAGGACTCTTGGCTAGGGAATCGTCCTCTCAGTGAACAGTATCCAGCGCTGTATAGTATAGTCCGTCGTAAAAGTGATACTATTGCTTTAGTAACGGCCACCTCACCTCCGGATGTGACTTTTAGACGTGATTTAATTGGTTCTTGATTAATGGCGTGGAATGCTGGTGGCGCGGTGTTGATGATGTAAATGACCGGCCAGTTGGGAACCCCAAGAGAAGGTGTGATGAGTACAGCAACAAGTTTTCCCTCAGTTATGAAGCCAAGGTATGTCAATCCAGTAGGAAAAAGCCAAACTCCAGAAGGTGATGCTTGCTAGCTTAGTGATACTCCAACAAGGGCGTCATTTACGACACTTGTTAGCGCGTCTTCAACTAGTAGCAACGCGGAACCTGCACACAACATAACCAAGAACTTTGCTCCCAACTTACGATGAGGTTGTCAATCTCACCGGTTTGCTGTAAACAAAAGAATGAGCGTATCGAGTGGAAAGCAATAGTAGTATGCAAGAAAGTAAACAGTGCGAATAAAGTAAACAGGTAATAGCAATATAAAGGAAATTAGACCGGGGTCCACAGTTCACTAGTGGTGTCTCTCCATAAGATAAATAACAACATGTTGGGTAAACAAATTACAGTTGGGCAATTGATAAAATAAAGATAACGTGCATATGTCAAGAGGATCACTATGAGATTTACTCTGGGCATTACAACAAAATACATAGACCGCCATCCAACTGCATCTATGACTAATAATCCACCCACGGGGAATTATCCGAGGACCCCGTGAATATTAAGTTGCGAACAACAGATAACTGCATTAAGCAAAGTGTGTAATGTAAACAAAGCATATGTCCTTGGACATAAGAATGTTGTTTTCTCCCTAGTGGCAATAGCACACCTACAACCTTAGAGGTTTCTGTCACTCCCCCAGATTAAATAGAGGCATGAACCCAACTATCGAGCATAAATACCCCCTCTTGGAGTCACTAGTATCTACTTGGCCAAGATAGCTACTAACAACGGAGAGCATGCAAGATCATAAACAACATAGAGATAACATAAGATAATATTCAGCACATCAACTCAATCATAACACCAATATTCATCGGATCCCAACAAACACAACATGTAGAATTACATAACGATGATCTCGATTATGTAAGGCAGCTCACGAGATCTAAACATGAAGCACATGGTGGAGAAGACAACCATCTAGCTACTGCTATGGACCCATAGTCCAAGGTAAACTACTCACTCATCGCGCCGAAGGCAAGCATGGCGATGAAGAAGACCTCCGGTGGCGATTCCCCTCTCCGGCAGGGTGCCGGGAAGAGCTTCTGGACCCTCCCGATCTCGGGTCGACGACGGCGGCGGATCGCGATGTGTTTCTGGAAAATTGATCGGGTGTTTAGATTTTTTCCGTCAGGGGGTCTTTATAGGCGAAGGGGCAGCGTCAGAAGTGGACCAGAGGGGTCTCACCATAGGGCGGCGCGGCCAGGGCCCGGGCCGCGCCCCCTGGTGGTGAGACCAGCCTCTGGCTTGGCTCTGTCTCCTCTTCGGTCTTCTGGAGGCAGGGCGGATCTGGGCCCCTGGCAGCCCGGGCTACAGCCCGGGTCGTGGCCCATGTAGTACATGTACATCCCTGCTAAATTTCAAGAGAAAATGTACCTTAAGTAGTGCAGCCCGTGGCTTTGGGCCAGAGTGACCCGGGCTAGTCCACAAGCCCAGGAAGGCAGAGCAAGGCAGCGATCTAGCATCTAGCGCGCACGTCTCGTTCGCATCCACAGAGATGTCACTAGCTAGTTGACCTGTTCGCATCCCTGATCCATGTTCCAATAACCGCTCGATCCCGCAGAAATCACGCCCGGGCTCGCTAGGCCGCGCCGCCGGCCCGCCGCCGTGACGGCCAACGGAGAGCTAGTCTCGACAACGCCAAGATGCTGTCGCTGCACCGTTTGGGATCTCGACCTGAAAAAACTAAGCCCAAGTGTTGTCGCTTGGCTGCCTAGGAACTGCCGCATGGACGATCGGCGCTTGGCCACTTGCGTATGGTCGACCCATCACCTAGGTAATTTCTCTGTTTGATCGATTCTAGTACATTGTCAGATTGTCTGAAGTCTGAACGCTGAAGAATCAAATAGTCAACTTCAGTCTAGAAGTGCTACAAATAGAATTAGGTTTAGCTGATTGTGATTTTTAAATGATTTTATATGGTTTAGCTTCCGGTAGTTGTGATTGAATTTGATATGGAGATAAATTTACTGGACAACAAACATGATCATGATTATGATTCTGAATCGGGCCAATAGATGATCTGAAACATTAATCGGAAAATGATTGCCACAGGACAACATTGTAAACTTAGATTAATATTAATAGGGACTCTGAAATGGATGCCGACACGATATCTGAAGTATAAAGTGAAAGCAAACAAGAGAGGATGTGAAGGCAGTATCCAACGCAACTAAAAAAAGCTAGCTCTAATCTTCTCACCACTAAGACTAACTCTTGAACAAAATAAAAAATCTGATCCATTACATAAATTCAACTTTAACACCAAATAAAATAGTACTCTCACAGATGATTCGCATAATTCGCTACATCAAAGTTGAGAGGCCTTTCCAAACAAAAAGTCATTTAGTCACCCATTTTTTGGTTAACATATCAGAACACTATGGCCTGATTCAATCATTAATTCAATCACGACATACGTAAAAAGAGATCAAAGATGTGCCTAGACTTTATTGACAATTCAAAAAGAGAGCTTTATTTATGAATAGACAGCTTGTGTTTACAATCGGTTACAACAGCATACATCACCCACACCCCTATTTCTAATATACTCCGCTAATTCATACGCCAACTCGAGTCGTTCTCCTCCGATCTTGATCTCTCAAACTTCAGCAAGTACATCACACCATGAGCTCATTTTTATCTAAATGGTACTCCCTCCGATCGGAAATAACTGTCGGACACTTAGTACAAACTTTATACTAAGCTAGTACAAAATTGCCGACAGTTATTTCCGATCGGAGGGAGTACATAATCTAGATATATTGGGGCCCCTTTTCTAGACCGATGACACAGATGAAGCACAGGGCAGCAGACTCAATAATCACTTGATTATTTGCTAAACAAGACTTAGTTGTAAAGCATCCAGGCATGCCATTGTCTCGCTTCCTCGGTGTCGGAACAATCTTCCAGGAATGTACTAACATGGATGGAGCCACGGACCATCACCTGATCAACATAATTCAACACAATCTGTAGTTGAGGTAGTACACAAGAAAATTCTGTACTAGCATTTATCTTCACTCGATTATTTGATTTATAATCATGACATCCATCTGGAGCACATTCTCATAGATAAATAATATGTGACAAACTACATCTGTAACACTGGCCTGATAAGAGGGTAATAAGACGTCACAGGCTTCGGCATACACATATTCAAATTGGTTGCTTACATATTTTGTTCTACCCAGCTACATGAATCACGGTATGTAAAGGAATAATCTGCTAGTTGAACGTATATTACCCTGTTCTTTGTTGATTGAGGACTCCAGTCGTAATAGTCTGGGTGTGTTATAACACCTGAATCTGCACATAGTAAAACAGTGATTACTTCAGCCAAACAAAAAATTGACCCATGGTGCACGCCCTCCACCTGAAGACGAGATCGGCGAGGCGCAGATCCATGGTGCACGCCCTCCACCTGATACACCGTGCCTAGCCGCCTTCCATGTCGGTGCCGCCCCTCAGCGTCTCCTCCGACAGTAGCTCGCCGCCGGCCGCCGCGGTAGCGCCGAGGCTCTTCCACTATCTGCACCAGCGGAGGATATTGCCGACCATGTAGAAGGCGGCGCCGGCCTTTAGTTTCGTGCACGGTCGAGGAACTTGAGCAGGACGGGCGCCTCCACCTCCATCTTGTCGCCTTGGTCACAGAGGAAATCAAGGTCAACAGGGAGCACAGGTCTCGTGGTTTCAGGAATTAGAGGATTATGGGGTTTTTTTTTTTGCAAAAGAGACAATGGTTAAGTCTGAGAGCGGGCGTGTAATTGTAAATTTGTTGCCTACTCAACAGGACACACACGATTTAGATTGATCGGCCTGAAAATAACGGATGCAGGGATACACGAAACAGCCGGATGCATAAGATACGACGCCTTTATTCAGTTCTCTTTTTCCAAAGTATGAGGTTACGCAAGGTGTTTAACTAGTGGGAGCTTACTTTTTTTAACCAATATAGCTTATATATCATGTATATATCCATAGTATTTTTGTGTCTATGTAGGTTAATTATTATTCTGACTCCTATGGTTGATGAGGAGATGGCACATTAGAGCAAAGCTTCACATTTAGGTAATAAAAACAAGTCTTGGTTATGCGATTATCATATGATACGTTTTCATGTTTTGTTGTCATTTGGTTAGACATTGAACTAATGTTTCATTACAAAACATTTATGTGCGAGGGGATTAGATGGTAATATTTTTTCATGGTATTTGGGCTTAGAAAATTAGCCCTGGTCTTCGCCAAATTCTCGGTCCGCCACTGTCTGGAAGCTTCGTTTAATATCTGGATGTTCGGCTTTTGTTTCGTCCAATTCCGAGAATATTTACTATGTAACATTTTTAAAACACAAAAACAGCAGAAAACAGGGAACTGGCACTGTGGCATCTTGTTAATAGGTTAGTTCCAGAAAATGCATAAAAACGCCACGAAGTATAACGAAACACTAAGCAAATGGTGTAAAAATAAGCATGGAGCATCAAAAATTATAGATACGTTTGAGACGTATCAAGCATCCCCAAGCTTAACTCCTGCTTGTCCTCGAGTAGGTAAGTGATAAACAAAGAAATAATTTTTGAGGTGACATGCACCTACACAATCTTGATCATCTATGTAAGCATTGAGTGCTGGGATCAAAATAACTTAAAACATGGACATGAAAGATATAATCTTGATAGAAAAAACTTAGCAACCATGTTATAACATGAAAAAGAACACAAACAAAAGATCATGAAAATGAAACAATGAAAATCAAACGTGTGTTCAAATCATATGAAAAAACATAGCAAATAGTTTTCAGCTTGTCCTTCATGAGAGAGCAAAATATAAATGTATAGGACACCTTCAAGTTTAAGAGGGTGACTAGATACAAATAATTTAAGAACAAGTGAAACCAAAATCATAAATCAATCAACGAAAACTTTGGGACAATGCACATTATACTAAGAATGACAACTATGCTGTCTTAGACGATGCATAAAGATAGAAGGTGGTGACTCAACATAAAAGTAAAAGAAAGGCCCTTCGCAGAGGAAAGCAGTGATTAAACATGTGCTAGAGCTTTTCTTTTGTAAAACAGAGAGATAAAAATTGGGTTTTGGGAGGTGGTTTGTCAACGACTGACAATGGGGTTCTTACTATCTTCCACACAAAAATAAAGCAAGTTTTTGAGAGAGATTGACACTTTTGTGCTCTTTTATAAAGCTTGGCACTCCTCCCGATCTTTTTCCTTTCTCAAACCATGGCTAACCGATTCCATCGGGTGCCCACCAACATTCACATACCATGGAGGAGTGCCTTTTTTCTTTTCTTTTTTCCTCTTTTTTTTTCTTTATGGAATAAACAATATGGAAGATAGCAAATCCGACCACTACGTCCCCATGAGCTAAAAACAGTGTCACAAAGCGAGAAGTATTTTACTTGGAATGGTTTACAAATACCATGCATAAGAATTTATAGTGGACACATTGGAACAACTTGGTTTTTAGGAGTTGGATGCACGAGTAGAGCTCATACTCAGTACAAAATGAGGGCTAGCAAAAGACTGAGAGCGACCAACTAAGAGAGCAATAACGGCCATAATCTTGCAAAGCGACAAAGCGACATTAAAAGAAGCATAAGATGACATCAAAAGTCAAAAACTAAATGATCATGGAGGCTTATGGCGACTTTGTATGAGTCTAACATGTGTGAACATGCGCCAAGTCAACCCAAATTAAGCATCAAGGAGAAAACCAAAATAATGCTTCCAAATAATAAAAACAACGCATGATTTTTTCAAAGGCTCATTAAGCAATCTCAGTCATTTGAGACAAGTCATGCTACAACAAAACCACTAAGCATACTATCAAACGATATCACGCACGACATGCAAAAGCCTAGGCCGCAGTCTACACAAGCTCCTTTTTGTACCACTTTTTGCATGAAACTTTTTCTCTTTTCCAACACCATTCGAACCTTTTTGAAATAACTCTTTTGATGAATACCAACATAGACCAGAGGTCAAAATACACCTTGATGCAAAGATATAACAAGATCTGAACACAAATCAAGGCAAAAAAACAAAAACTAAACGCAGTAGCAGAAAAAGAGAACACTCGTTGAACGATAAGAGTGAAAAACATAGTGTTTTTGGCAAATGAAAAGCAAGGCAACTTCTCCAAAAGGAATTTGTTGGGGTCCAACCATTTATTGCAGCAAACAAAACTGAACAAAACTGAAAACTAAAACAATTGACGCTCCAAGAAAAACGCATAGTGCATAAAGCAATAAAAATATAGTGTGTTGAAAGGTGACCTGATTTTTGCCGATGAAGAAGGGGTGCCTGGGGGCATCCCCAAGCTTTGACGCTTGTACCTCTTGGATATTTCTTGGGGTGCATGGGCATCCCCAAGCTTGAGCTTTTGTCCATTTTTCAACTCATCTCATCATTCTCCAATCCCTACACTTGAAAACTTCCTTCATACAAAACTCAACACAATTATATTGGCAATATTAGTGTAAGCATAATATTGAATCAACCCCTTTTTGCTTCAGGTTTCAACTCAAAACCACCACATATAAAGCATATACTACTGTAGCAACTTCCCCAAAAGTTCCGTGATCAAAAGAACTCAAAAAGAAAGTGATCGAGAGGCAAACACAAATAGTGGCAGAAATCTGTCAAAATAGAACAGCTGACAAAGGTCGAATTTTTTGAGGGTTTTATTTTGCTCAAATAAAAAAGTGTATAACTAATGAAAGTTTGGATATAACCTGGGGCATATGCACAAGAAATAGCAGGTCAAAAAGATATTCTGAGAATTTTCACGAATTTTTACGGTGCAGCACCGAAATCAGTTTCAGGACAGCAACATCCCCAAATCTTACCTCACTCAAATTACAGGCTTTTCTTGGCACAACAACGAAATAAAAATGATAAGGAGAGGTTATTACAGTAGTAATAACTTCCAAGACTCAAATAAAAGAAAATGAACTGAAAGTAAACATTGGGTTATCTCCCAAGAGTGCTTTTCTTTAACGCCTTTGAGCTAGGCGCAGAAAGTGCGAATCAAGTAATATCAAGTGATGAAGCATCAAGCTCATAATTTGCTCTAAGAATAGAGTCAAATAGTAATTTATTTCTCTTCCTAGGGAAGTGTTCCATACCTTTCTTGAGTGGAAATTGATATTTGATGGTGCCTTCCCTCATATCAATGATGACACCTACAGTTCGAAGAAAAGGTCTTCCCAAAATAATAGGACATGAAGCATTGCATTCAACATCCATAACAAGAAAATCAACGAGAACAAGATTATTGTTAACCATAATATGAACATCATTAATCCTTCCCAAAGGTTTTTTCTTATCAACATCAGCAATAGGAACATCATAATAGCACTTTTCAAGCGTTGGTAAATCAAGCATATCATAAATTTTTCTAGGCATGATAGAAATACTAGCACCTAGATCACATAAAGCATGGCAATCAAAACCATTAACATGCATATCAATGATGGGTTCCCAACCATCTTCTAACTTCTTGGGAATAGAAGCTTTTTGCTTCAACTTTTCATCCCTAATTTTCATAAGAGCATTGGTAATATGCTTAGTAAAAGCAACGTTTATAGGACTAGCATTAGGAGTCAAAGCAAGCTTTTGAAAGAACAAAATAACTTCAGATATATTGCAGCCATCAATATCAAAATCATTAAAAGAAATAGAGCAATCATCTCCTACACTCCAAAAAAAATTAACACTCTTTTGAGAAAAAGTTTTTCTTGTTTTGAGCTTTTTAACACAAGGAGTAGGAGTTTTCTCTACACCAATCAAAGTAAGAGGATTGCTAGCATTTGGAACAACATCATTAGAGGTAGTAATGGTACATACCTTCATCCTTCTAGCCATCTCATCTTCTCTTTCCCACCTGGCATGCAATTCTGCTAATATCCTAACATTTTCATCAATTCTAACTTGGATAGCATTAGAAGTGGCAAAAGTATTATTCTCCTTCACATCATTAGGCAACACTTTTAATTTCAGAAGTTCAACATCATGAGCAAGGCTATCAACTTTAGAAGCAAGAATATCAATTTTGCCTAACTTTTCCTCAACAGACTTATTAAAAGAAGTTTGCTTACCGATGAAGTCCTTGAGCATGACTTCAAGCTTAGAGGGCGCAGCCCTAGTGTTGCTGGAGGAATTACCATAAGAGTTGCCATAACCATTACCATTGGTAGAAGGATACGGCCTATAATTGTTACTAGCAAAATTGTTTCTATAAGCATTGTTGTTAAAATTATTATTTCTAATGAAGTTTACATCAACATGCTCTTCTTGAGCAACCAAAGAGGCTAAAGGAACATTATTAGGATCAACATGAGTTCTATCATTAGAAAGCATAAGCATTATAGCATCAATCTTATCACTCAAGGAAGAGGTTTCCTCAACCGAATTTACCTTTTTACCTTGTGGAGCTCTCTCGGTGTGACATTCAGAATAATTTACTATCGTATTGTCGAGAAGCTTTGTTGCGGCACCCAAGGTAAGGGACATAAAAATGCCTCCAGCAGCTGAATCCAATAGGTTCCTTGAAGAAAAATTCAGTCCTGCATAAAAAGTTTGGACAATCATCCAAGTAGTCAGTCCATGAGTGGGACAATTCTTTATCATAGATTTCATTCTTTCCCAAGCCTGAGCAACATATTCATTATCAAATTGGCTAAACTTCATAATATTGCTACGCAAAGCTATAATCTTAGCAGGAGGATAGTATCTTCCAATAAAAGCTTCCTTACACTTAACCCATGAATCAATACTATTTTTAGGCAAAGATAGCAACCAATCCTTAGCTTTCCCTCTCAAAGAAAAAGGAAATAACTTAAGCTTAATAATATCACTCTTTACATCCTTATATTTCTGCATCTCACATAGCTCAACAAAATTGTTGAGATGAGCTGCAGCATCATCAGTACTAGCACCAGAAAATTGCTCTTTCATAACAAGGTTCAACAAATAAGGATTAATCTCATAAAAATTTGCAGCAGGAGCAGGTGGCGCAATAGAAGTGCAGATAAAATCACTATTATTAGTGCTAGTAAAATCACATAACTTGGTGTTCTCATGAGTACCCATCTTATATCTTATATCTTATATTTACTAATTGGAGGCACCAAAGGAGCCACCACGTTAATCCTAGAAGGAAACAATTTTCGTCCATCTGATTAATTTACAATGCGTCAATCACCGTTGGATGAAGCATGAGCCTCCTCGAGGCACGTGAGTCTTACGCTATCTGGTCTCTTCCCCCGTTTCCAACTTTGCATCGGAAAAAAGGGCATCGCCTTCCCTAGGTTTGGCGAGAAGCGAATCCATCTAATCCCGTGGCTTGCCTCTGATTAACTCAGAAATTGCATGGTCGACTAGCCGAATTTGCCTTCCAAGATGTCTCTTGCCGCAAGATTGGATTTTGCGTGATTTGGGAAGCCATCTTCCATAGCGTTGCCTGTAATGGGCTCCAAATTAAGTTCCACTGATATCCTAGGTAAGCAACATGGTGTTTTCTTCCCTGTATACGATGATACATGTCTTGATTCGATTTGGAAGAGCTAAGATACCATGCATCCTATGATTAACTCGCGGCGTCCAAAGGCGTTCGTGTGATATCGATTGATCGTTTTTTGATGCAAGGCGAGATCATGCCTGCACATGCTATCGACTAAGTTTCTGCAGCTTAACTTGCGGCGTCTGACCAACGGCTGTCATGTCCGAGCTCCACGAGGAGATGGAGAGCTATGTTCTTGATCATTCACTATTGATGCAGGACGATGAAACCAATTTCGACAGATTTATTGCATTGTATATGCATTACCAGTTACTTCTTTTGCATTAGATATCATAAGATTTCAGCTGTTATGCTCAGATATATGGAGGTATTTGTAGCCTGCTGTTTCGCTTCAATCAGTACACAGCTAATTAGAGTAGCAGCACTGTTCAAGAGTTGATCTATTAGTAGTTTTCTACACTCCGTACATACTATCAATTTTGTAAACAACAGATCCAAATGATGCCGACGAGATCAATAGATGAAGTAGTATTTGTTCCATTCTTAGTCATTAGAACGGGATCTCTTCCAGCATGGTTATATTAGGATAAAAATATAAAATATAAAATCTGTGAAGTTTTTGTTTTCACATGTTTTTCTTACTGACAAAGATGAAATTACAGACATGCATTTTGTATCCTGACCTATTTAATTTATTCCCTGATGAAGATGTTGGTTAGGTATAACTACTGGTCACTCGATCCGAAGATAGAAAGTATCATTTCTTGATCTACTGAGGAAAGGTAAACAATGAGAAGAATCTCCAAACTCTGATATATATAGCATTGTCTGCACAGTGAAATAATTTATCGGAACTGCAAAGACCCTATTAGTAATTAGCTATGGAGATATTAGTATCATTCCATCTGATAAGATATAATTATTATTTGTCTATTTTTTCCTTCAATAGGAATGGAATCAACGAGGAGCAATAATCAGGAGCTAATCCATGTTGCAAAATGAAAAGAATAAAAAACTCAGAATTGCCATATTTGCTGGCGTCTTACATATCATTGTATGTACGGATGTGGTTTTCTTAATGGTGGAAGAATGAACATGTTTACTTAGATGATTTAGGGGCGACCACCACACTAATTCTGTAAGTTCCATTCCGGTGTACATTCATTTTCTCTCTTTCTTCTCTTTAGATGACATGAACAGGTTTTGCTTGATGCGGCTGCGTTCAAGAAAATAAGATGCTAATGGTGTGAGATGGCTAGGTGGGTAACTAATATCCATATAATCCCATCTAAAGTAGATTCTTTCAGTTTGTATATATTTCTTTCCATAATATCGCATGCTTGGATTTGCCGTACATAAATTAGCACCATTAACCTGCGGATTAATATAGAAGTACATGAATGGACAGAAGTTACAAGTATTCACTTAAAAGTAATCTTTCTACCTTGCGGCTATCCTTTTCTTACAAAGACCAAAGAAATATAGGTCTTTAATCTTGAAATGGATAGTTGGAGTTCCACACATTGTACTATTGACCATTCATTACTAATCCTGGAGAAGAAAATGATTGCGCCAAATTATGCTCGGTTCCTCTAGATCTCCACTCAGCTGCTTGCACTAGAGTTGAAAATTTGTTTGGACTGTAAAAGGGGTAATATGAAAGTTTCAGATCTCAGCCTAGTAATGGTGTTTCTAGGATTAGTCGGTTTTCTTATATTATTTGTCATTTGGTCTATCATTTTAGAACTACTGTCCGACGAGTAAGCTGAACATATGGAGGTGCCCTGAGTTCTGCTGTTTTTCATAAATCATTCTTTTCTTTCTAGATTTACTATGGGCCCATATATAGCATCGAGTTGGTCATTGAAAGACATATCAAGGAAAAAATTATAGAAGAAATTTTCTTACTATACAAATCATAATTTACTCCACTGTTATTTCTCTACTGGATGTCCTTCCATAGACTCCATGGCACGGCGGCTCATTTCATTGATTAGCTAACTTCAGATTTTTTTATTTGGTATTTATAAATATATATTTATATTTTCTTATGTGTTTATATATTCATTCTCCATGTTACCTAAATAACCTAGATAATTGAAATATAGGATCCTCCCAGTTGTTTTGCTACCATTTACTGGCGGATTTTGATTGGATTCTTCTTATTTATAAAACTTTCTAGGGGTGTTGGTTGGCAAACATGGGATTCATATATCATGTCTTAACATTTAACTATGCACATGTAAATCAAGGTTGCATTCTTTAGCTTTTCTATAACATTTATGTCATACAAATATTATTAATTTGCTTAGTATTTATTTCTATTTTCTATTGTGAGGCCATGCGGTGCGATGGTCGGCAACTATGGTCTAAGACACATTCAAATAGTCACACCCTAGAGCCACTACAAAAATATTATGCAATACCCTTAATTAATTGGAATGTCAAACTAATATGCATAATTCTAATAAAAGTATGAATTAATATCACTCTACCATCTACAGGTTCTCTAGATTTTTAGACCGTGCAGCTGCACGGGTTAAATGACTAGTTCTAGCAAAGCTAAAAGCAGACAAGTAAAAATAACAACTAATATGAAACTAATTTTTTTGTGTTTTTGATAAAAACGATGCAAGTAAAAATAAAGTAAAGCAAACTTAAACAAAGTAAAGGATGTGCGTTCGAAACTCCCCTTGCAGAAGTCTTCTTTTTCCCTGGCAACGTCGCCAGAAAACTTGTTGGTGGCGCGGTGTTGATGATGTAAATGACCGGCCAGTTGGGAACCCCAAGAGAAGGTGTGATGAGTACAACAACAAGTTTTCCCTCAGTTATGAAACCAAGGTATGTCAATCCAGTAGGAAAAAGCAAAACTCCAGAAGGTGATGCTTGCTAGCTTAGTGATACTCCAACAAGGGCGCCATTTACGACACTTGTTAGCGCGTCTTCAACTAGTAGCAACGCGGAACCTGCACACAACACAACCAAGAATTTTGCTCCCAACTTACGATAAGGTTGTCAATCTCACCAGTTTGCTGTAAACAAAGGAATGAGCGTATCGAGTGGAAAGCAATAGTAGTATGCAAGAAAGTAAACAGTGCGAATAAAGTAAACAGGTAATAGCAATATAAAGGAAATTGGACTGGGATCCACAGTTCACTAGTGGTGTCTCTCCATAAGATAAATAACAACATGCTGGGTAAACAAATTACAGTTGGGCAATTGATAAAATAAAGATAACGTGCATATGTCAAGAGGATCACTATGAGATTTACTCTGGGCATTACAACAAAATACATAGACCGCCATCCAACTGCATCTATGACTAATAATCCACCCACGGGGAATCATCTGAGGACCCCGTGAATATTAAGTTGCGAACAACAGATAACTGCATTAAGCAAAGTGTGTAATGTAAACAAAGCATATGTCCTTGGACATAAGAATGTTGTTTTTCCCTAGTGGCAACAACACATCTACAACCTTAGAGGTTTCTGTCACTCCCCCAGATTAAATAGAGGCATGAACCCAACTATCGAGCATAAATACCCCCTCTTGGAGTCACTAGTATCTACTTGGCCAAGATAGCTACTAACAAAGGAGAGCATGCAAGATCATAAACAATATAGAGATAACATAAGATAATATTCAGCACATCAACTCAATCATAACACCAATATTCATCGGATCCCAATAAACACAACATGTAGAATTACATAACGATGATCTCGATCATGTAAGGCAGCTCACGAGATCTAAACATGAAGCACATGGTGGAGAAGACAACCATCTAGCTACTGCTATAGACCCACAGTCCAAGGTAGACTACTCACTCATCGCGCCGGAGGCAAGCATGGCGATGAAGAAGACCTCCGGTGGCGATTCCCCTCTCCGGCAGGGTGCCGGGAAGAGCTTATCGACCCTCCCGATCTCGGGTCGATGACGGCGGCGGATTGCGATGTGTTTCCAGAAAATTGATCGGGTGTTTAGGTTTTTCCCATCGGGGGGTCTTTATAGGCGAAGGGGCAGCGTCAGAAGTGGACCAGGAGGGGTCTCACCATAGGGCGGCGCGGCCAGGGCCCGGGCCACGCCCCCTGGTGGTGAGACCAGCCTCTGGCTCGGCTTCGTCTCCTCTTCGGTCTTCTGGAAGCTTTGTTTAATATCTGGATGTTCGGCTTTTGTTTCGTCCAATTCCGAGAATATTTCCTGTGTAACTTTTCTGAAACACAAAAAAGTAGAAAATAGAGAACTGGCACTGTGGCATCTTGTTAATAGGTTAGTTCTAGAAAATGCATAAAAACGCCACGAAGTGTAACGAAACACTAAGAAAATGGTATAAAAACAAGCATGGAGCATCAAAAATTATAGATACGTTTGAGATGTATCAAATGCCTTACTTCAATGTGTGGATTCCATCCAACTTTCAACGGACCTGATGAATTTCATTGGAACTTGCATCCCAATGGGAAATTTTCTGTAAGT
The DNA here is from genome assembly GCA_007115705.1 of Dactylis glomerata. Classification (NCBI taxonomy): domain Eukaryota; kingdom Viridiplantae; phylum Streptophyta; class Magnoliopsida; order Poales; family Poaceae; genus Dactylis; species Dactylis glomerata. The sequence goes on along the minus strand of QXEO01000450.1, from coordinate 885,576 downwards.
TTGCTATACAAAGCTATTATCCAGTCCGATATTCTAGTAAATAATAACAAGAAAATTTAGAAGATGAAAAAAAAATTAAAAACCAAGATTTTTGGTTTGTATTGCGTCGAGCTGTCATCCTAACCAAAGACAATCTTTTTAAGCCAAATTGGCATGGAAGTACTTAGTGTGTGTTCTATCAGGATGAGACGATCAAACACTTATTCTTTCATTGCCGATTTGCCAGATCTATATGGTCACTCATCCAAGTAGCTTCCGACCTGTATCTGCCGACTAGTGTTGCCAATATATCTGGAAATTGGCTGCATGGTATTGATCTAAGCTTTAGGACGCTTATTAGGGTGAGAGCGCTTGCCGTGGTATGGTCGCTATTGTTGTGTAGGAATGAAAAAGGTTTTATTGAAAAAAATTATTCTCTCGTGCAGGTTATCTACAGGTGTACCGGTATTCTCCGTTTGTGGTCACCTCCTCAGCGGATGGAGCATCACGACCTATTTATAGAGGTCAGTACACGGTTGGAGGCTATGGCAAGGGATACTTTTCCCCTACATGGGTGACTACATAATCTACGGATTGGTCCTCTACCTTTATCTTAGGCGATGTACAATTACTCAATTTGATATGTATTTCACTTTTTTCTTTTATTTTGATACCTGAGACTTTTGGACGGCTGTGTGCATCTTAGTTATGCAGAAGGCCGGGTGTAAGTGCTTGTTTGAGTAATGAAAGCACCCATTTTCAAAAAAATGTTCACCTGTTGCGGATAGTGAACAGAGGCATTGAGTCCATGAGGATGAGCACTCACCCGAGCTTTTAAAACAACAGTCTTAGAGCATCTCTTGAATTCTAGATAGATCACCAGCGCCCCGCGCAAAGATCGGAAGATCTGCGAGCGGATATGTCTTCTCGGCGTTCCTGCATTGGCCAGGGTGGCGGCCGCATCAGCGGAGGTGGTGGCTCGGGACAACGCAACAGTCGAGGCACCGGTGAGTCCGAGGATGAGCGGCGTGCGTGCATCCGCTCCCAGGGATCGAGGAAGCGTGCAGTCCGCAAGTGGACAAACTTGGGGCTCACCCCACCGCTGTTCCACGCTGCGTACGCGAGCTACGGTGAGGGTTCTTCCTCCTCCTGCCATTGCCGGTGTTCCCCAACCCCACCTCCCTCTTTCTCTGACAATGACGACAAGCCCGAGGCGGAGCGTATCATCGGGCCCGAGGTTTTGTCAACAACGATGACGAGAAGGCGCACACGATGGAGGAGGCGCTCCGCGAGTCCCAGGAGGATGCCGCCACGGCGGAGCAGCAGGAGGAGGCGGAACGGCGCGCTGCACTAAAGGCCATTGCGGACAACCAGCAAGAGAGGGCGCTGCCCGCCGCTCAGAGGAAGGCGGGATGGATCAAGGCCTTCGAGGCCTTCGAGGTCTCCTCGGACTCGAGTGCTGATCTCAATCTCCCCAACCGCCACCTCTTCTAGGCCGCCGCCACCGAGGCCGTCGCCGCCGCGTCCGTAGGGCCCAGTTAGGTATCCCGTGGCCGTATTTCATATTTTGTAAATTAGCTAGCGTATGAACTGTGTTGAACTGCCGCAACCTTTTGTATAAACATCTGTGGTATGAATGTGATGAATTTCGTTGAAGTGTGTTGATTCGCGATGAACTATGTTGCACAGCCATAAACAAATTTTGAGCGCAATTTTTTTGAATTTACTGGTTTGAGTACGGGTACTGATCTGCGCAAGCAGCATTGCAAACTAGAAACGCGCAGTGACCCTTACTGGCCTTTTTTATGTTTCAAGTTTACGGTCACTACTAAAGTTTTTTTTCTTCTAAAATGGGGCTGTTCCGGCCTTTGTATAAAATGATGCAAACAACCATTTATTTTAAAACGTGCCCTGACTCTTAAACTCAGTTTACAATCTTCAGGGTTCACCTAATGTGGCCGCATGAATCAGCCAACAACAAAAAAAGAATACAAAATTGCACTCTTGTATCATATTAGAAGGCTGCCAACCATCCTGGTGGAAGATAGCCCGAATGACCGTCATGAATCGACTGTATCCAGAATCCATATGAACCTGTTGGTCTTTGGCTTGTAGAAGGGACCACATGTTCATCCAGTGCACCGCCTTGTGTATAACCTGTAAGAATTGAGAAGTTGTTGCAATATTAAAAATGGCATCGTTTCTACTATTCCAAATAGACCAAAGGATGGCACAAACTCCCACTTGAATCCCTGATTTAGTTTTCAAATCAATGCCGTTTAGCCAATTAGCAAATAAATAATTCTTGATGTTTGGTGGAGGTATACTAAAAGTGAAGTGTACAACTTGCCATACTAGTTTGGCAAATTTACATCGAATAAAAAGGTGCTCAACTGTCTCATCATCATCACAAAAAGTACATTTCTTACACTCCGCCCATTTCCTTTTTATTATGTTATCCTTTGTCCACACTACTTTCTTATAATGGAACCATATGAAAATCCTAATTTTTAGTGGGACCTTCATTTTCCACAAGTATTTCTGAAAGTATCTTGTGTACTTGACAGAAGAAACACTAGAGGTTGTTAAATGCCAAATAAAACTGTCCGGATTATCACTCAAATGTACATGCATAAGCTCCACTGAATGAAGCAAGTGTTCGCATCCACTGGTGGAAAAAATCCCTATGGTCCCGGTTCGTGCGGGTCATTGGTCCCGGTTGCCGAACCGGGATCAATAACTTAGGACCAATGCCGGTCCCGGTTCCAGCACAAACCGGGACTGATAGGTCTCCACGTGGGCGCGCGCGCAGCGAGGGGGGCGTGGATCATTGGTCCCAGTTCGTAGCACGAACCGGGATCATTGATCTCTGCATTTCGGGCTATTTTTATACAGCGGAAGGGTTTTGTGTTTTTTTTCCATTTATTTATTTTGTGTGTTTTGTATTCAATTTAATGGTACTACATATATACAACAATAATGAAGGAACCACACTATATATATATATATTACACATCATGGTCACGAATATATTATACACCGTCTCATCCGTCGTGTTTGGTCGAAACATATTACAAACGGTACTCACACGAATTTGATCTAATTTACATCTTCTTTTTTACACTTCACCCTTCTAAATGAACCGGGTAATAGTATTCTCCTTTCGGATCTATGACATGTTCTAATAAGAATCTGGCAATTTTCTCTTGAATTGCTTGCACACGTTCTTGTGGTAGAAGACCGTCCCGCATCCGTTCGATCTAATTTAAAGAAGGGGATCAATATATATGAATGAAACTAAACACAACTGATGCTAATAAAATAAAGTTGTGATTTTTGTTTATCGTACTTCAATTTTTTTGAAGTTCCAGTCTTCGCCCTTCTCTTTGGTCGTCTGGCGAATGAACTCGCAGACATAGTATCCACATAAGTTATTCCCGGCTTCCTGCCTCAAGCACTTTACGAGAACGGAGTTCAATCAAAATAATAATCAAGCATGATAATGGGATTGAAACTAGAATCAAAGAGATGCGCGGATCTAGCAAGTAGTACTTACATTCAATGGTTGAAATGTAAGCTCTGGCTTCCAAACACCCCTAGTGTTGGCGGTGAACCGTTTCCAAGCCTTCTGGAGGCATTCCTGCATGTTGGCCCACTTTTCTAAAGGTGTGCGTTTTGAGTCCATGACTTTGACTACTCCTTCGTCAACAATAATGATTAACAGAATAAAGTGGAAGCTGCACACACATAACAAGTCAATTATACGCTTAACATCGAGTAAGCGAAAACAAAATGTGTACAAGACAGTAACACTCACTCGAAGTTGTAAGGAAATAGTATTTCCCTTCTGTTGCCGAAATACTTCAATGATTGTACCAAGTTATCCTCTGTCTCTTTGTGTTTTTTTTAGAGTATCTTCATGAACGAAATTGCAGTCAACGAACCCAAGGTCATAGATTCCTCCTTTGTTGCATTCGAGAATCTTCATTCTGCATATATAATTAGTATAGTGATGAGTAAGATTATACAAGCAACGAATGAGCTGAGCTAGAAAGACTTAATAATACTTACAGACAATAGGCACTGACGATAGTTTTGTCGAGGGCGTCTTATTGGTAAAACTGAAATAGTTCTAGAAATTCAATCAGTAAGAAGCCATCTCCATGACCGTAATGGTGGTGTTTATATCCAGTGTAGATCCAGTTTTTGGATTCAGCAGAGGCTTCCATGTACCACTTATGCAATCTCCGCATTTTTGTTGGTAGATCTTTGACTAACTCGGGTTTGACGAGAGGAGCCCCGTGCCGGTATATGTATGCTATTTGTTGGTACCCCTCGAACTCATCCAGATGGCTCATGTACTCAGCAATAGACAGTCCATATAATTTGGCCTTTTCTCCATAGAGTTGAATAAACTCCGGATCAATGTTTGGATCATGCCGCTCCTGGGCTCTCCACTCATTGGTATCGTACACTTTGAGCGGTTCGATCGATTGATTTTTCTATTGTCCGAGCTGGGCAACTTCTTTCCCGACTCTCCGCTCTTTTGCCTCAGCCGACTTGGTAATAGAGCGATTATAGTCTGGTGTGAGTGCTATGGGTTGGTGAAGCTGAATCTTAAGCGCGGCTGCTTTGGCTTTATCTTCTGTGGTGACCGGGAAGAATGGCTCCGTCCGGTTTGGCTTTTTCTTGTTAGCCATGTCAATCTTCCACTTTTCATAATGGGCATTTGCGGCCGCAGCAATTTCCTCATCTGTCTTCTCGTAAGGTAGCTTCTTCATATTCTGATGAGGTACTCTTGGGAGGGGCGATAGCTTACGTTTCGGTGATCGGAACGTGCTCTTGCTGCTGCTGGTGGTGCTGCCCCTCTTAGTATACTTCCGCTTTAATCTCTGAGGCTCAGGGGACAGAGACGGCTGAGGCGGCGGCGGAGACGGCTGAGGCGGCGGTGGAGACGGCTGCGCTGAGTGGTGAGGCGGTGAAGGCGACGGTTGCGCTGGAGAATGGTGAGGTGGCGGCGAAGGTGGATTGCTGCTCTGAGGAGTGGGTGGCCTTGGCGGCACATAATTTGGAAGCACGATGTGCTCCTTTGGCCATACAACAGTCCCCCCTTTGGCTTCTCCTAGTTCAGTCAGGTCCCTATCTTCCCCTGCAGGGTGGTCCAGCTTCAGCTCCTCAAAATCTTGCTTCACATCATCCACCGTGACGACAGCATACCCTTTTGGAACCGGTCTGCAATGCAAAGTTGCGTTAGGCGCAATTGGTACGGCCATGCCGACCGCCGCCGTCACCCTTAAGTTCATAACTTGCACCTTTAGCTCACAAGCTGTGCTCTCAGTGATATCATCCACTGGGTAGCGTTTAGGAGGAGCCGTCGTCAGTGCATCATCATCACCATCCTGGAGCTGGGTGGAAGCGACACTGCTTTTCTTATTCGATAGGGCACCGGTACCATCGAATGCAGCTTCTACCATGTGCCGTTGAGATTGGCCGCTTATACCTTGCTAGCTAAGTCTGTCGAGTTGATCCTGCTGCCGCTTTAATGCTTCTTCTACATTACGCAGCCAGTCTGTAGCAGCCGCTTTCTCAGCTGCCCCCCTTTCCTTTCTCCTCTGATGACTTTTATCGGGATATCTCTTCATTTCCGTGGGGAAGGCAACATTCCATGGCTTGGAGCCTGGTGTGCCTCGTGCTCGTTCGGTGTGTTCATCATTTTTAAGGGCGCGTGTGAGCTCATCGTTCTCTCTATCGGGAACGAGCCGTCCCGCTGCAACATCATGTACTGCACTTCTAATATCTTCGATGGGCAGTATGGGATGATCTTTGTGTTTTTGTGTATATATTGCCCTCCCTTCTTCGTCCAACGTGCCCCCATGGCCGTAAAACCAGTTTCTCGCCCGTGGTGTCCATGTTGTGGGCTCTGGTCTGATCCCGGCAGCAATATACTTGACCTCAAGTGCATCCCACTTAGGCATGCAACCGGCGTAGCCAGCAGACCCCATATTATGGTGGTACACTTTCTTAGCAGCGTTCTCCTTATTTATTCTAGACCTTTCCAAAGCTTTCTCTGATGTCTTGTACTTCACAAAATCAGCCCACTAGTGTCTTAACTTAGCATAGCCGGCTTGATTGAAATCCGGAGTCTTGTCTAACTTGACAAACTTAAGGTACAGTTTCTTCTTCCAGTTCTTGAATGCCTCGGCCATCTTGATGAGAGCAAACTTCTTGACTCTTTGCAGTAGCTCCTCATTTGCTCTTTCCTCCTCATCTGGATTCACATCTGGCCTCGGCAGGAGGAAATTAATCATGAGCCTATCAAAAAGCTTATCTTTGGCAACGTCGCCGACAAACGTGACTCCACCGCTGCTTGGCCGATTCCATTCTTGAACGGTGATCGGGATGTAGTCCCTCACAAGAACTCCGCATTGCTTGACAAATTTTTGTGTGACATCGTCGGGAGCTTGCGGTTCACCGTCTACACCGACCACTTCGATCCTATACCTCACAGTGGTATCCAACTTTTTTGTTGGGCCTCGTTTCGTTCTTACGGAAAAAGTGCTCGATCCGGAGGGCTAAAAGAAGAAAGAGTGTTAATATATGCATGGATATATATAGACAGCAGCATTACAAAAATACATATATACACTTCGCTGGAGTTTCCGAGATTTAAGGTTCTGGTGGAGCCGTCGCCTTCTCCCTCGTTGGCTTCTCCCTCATCGGCTTCTCCCCCGTCCTAGGCTTCGGCTTGTACCTCACCGGAGCCATCTCCTCGGTTGAGAGATTCATCTCTCTCACCGGAATCGTTCAAAAACATCCTGGTGACATCAATATCTTCATTTTCGCGGATCATTCCTTGGAGGAAGTATTCATCATCTTGAGTTGTGCCATGTGCTGGATCCATAGTATCTGCAAATTAAGAATTGCAAGTTATTATAATGCAAATAATCAAATTCAAATTAAGAATTTTTTAAAATCATTTATAGGTTCACAACATGCTATTTCATCAGAGATCCACTTCAAGTTCAGCGAGGCTCAGCCCCGGGCTAAGAAGCTTCATGCCCGCCGTTTTGAATATAGTTTGAAACGGGCATAAGAAATTCAAAAATGATCCAAACAATGTGAAATCTTCGCGTGGTGTCATATAAAGTTTTCATACATCACATAAAGTTTTCATACATTACATCTAAACAATATAAATCCTTTGTCGCGTATGTTGATCCCTTGCCTATGATCGCTTCTTAGGCCGTAACCATGGAGCATCTTCATTATTTAACGGGATGCTTGGGTCAGTTTTCACGGTGAAGGGCAGAATTTCATCAAACTTATCATAATCTGCTGACATGTCTATCTTGTCCTCTACTCCCGCGATGTTTCTTTTCCCTGAAAGAACTATGTGATGCCTGGGCTCATCATCTGATGTATTCGTTTCCTTATTTTTTCTTTTTTTCGGTCTGGAGGACATGTCCTTCACATAGAAAACCTGAGCCACATCACTGGCTAGCACGAATGGTTCGTCTCTGTAACCAAGATTCTTGAGGTCCACTGTTGTCATTCCGTACAACTGGTCTACCTTTACCCCTTCTCCATTCATGTTGACCCAACTGCACCGAAACAAAGGGACCTTAAAAGTAGGCCCATAGTCAAGTTCCCATATCTCCTCTATGTAACCATAGTATGTGTTCGTTTTCCCATTCTCGCATGTTGCATCAAAGCAGATACCACTATTTTGGTTGGTGCTCTTTTTATCTTGGGCAATCGTGTAAAATGTATTCCCATTTATCTCGTACCCTTGGAAAGTCAATACAGTCGCAGATGGTGTCGCGGCCAACAAGTAGAGCTGATCTCCAATAGTGGTGTCATTCATGAGATGTAATTGCAACCAAGTGCCGAAAGTCTCCATGTGATTTTCTTTAATCCAGTACTCATCCTTTCCCAGGAACTTGGAGTGTACAATATTCATGTGTTCCTCGATATACGGAGCCACGAAGGTAGAACTTTGTAGAACTGTGTAGTGTGCTTGATTCAAAGAATGCCTGTCCCTAAATATCTTTGCTTTCTTTCCTAGCGTGCCTTTTCCACTCAGTCTCCCCTCATACCGTGATTCAGGAACACCAATCGGCTTAAGGTCAGGAAGAAAGTCTACACAGAACCCAATGACCTCCTCTGTTCCATAGCCCTTGGAGATGCTTCCTTCTGGCCTAGCACGGTTATGAATATATTTCTTTAAGACTCCCATGAACCTCTCGAAGGTGAACATATGGTGCAGAAATACATGACCGAGAATGGAAATCTCTTCGACTAGGTGAACTAAGAGATGCGTCATAATATTGAAGAAGGACGGGGGGAATACCAACTCAAAACTGACAAGACATCGGACCACATCCTTCTGTAGCCTTTCTAGACTTTCTCGATCGATTACCTTCTGAGATATTGCATTGAGGAATGCACATAGCTTCACAATGGGTACTCAAACATTTTCCAGTAGAAGCCCTCTCAATGCAACCGGAAGCGACTGCGTCATAATCACGTGGCAATCATGAGACTTCAGGTTCTGGAATTTTTTCTCTGCCATATTTATTATTCCCTTTATATTTGACGAGAAGCCAGTTGGGACCTTGATACTGCTCAGGCATTCAAAAAAGATTTCCTTCTCTGCTTTGGTAAGAGTGTAGCTGCTTAAGTATTGTCGGCCTTTATTAGTATGCTTGTTGTATGGGTCTTTGATACATTACTGGTCCTTCCGTGCTTCTGGTGTATCTTTTGTCTTCCCATACATGCCCAGGAAGCCTAGCAGGTTCACGCAAAGATTCTTCATCACGTGCATCATGTTGATTGAAGAACGGACCTCTAGGTCTTTCCAATACTGAAGCTCCCAAAATATAGATTTCTTCTTCCACATGGCCGTGTGTCCAGTAATGGGGTCTTTCGGAACAGATTGACCGCCAGGACCCTTTCCAAAGATTACTTCTAGGTCCTTCACCATACCAAATACATCAGCACCTTTAGGGAGCTTAGGCTTCTTCTGGTGATCTGCCTCACCATTGAAATGCTTGCCTTTCTTTCTTACTTGATGATTGGTCGGAAGAAATTTACGACACCCCAGGTACACAACCTTCTTACATTTATCCAAATATGTACCTTTAGTCTTATCTAAACAGTGCATGCATGCATTGTATCCCTTGTTTGACTGTCCTGAAATGTTACTAAGAGCAGGCCAATCATTGATGGTTATGAACAGCAACGCTCGTAGGTCAAATGGCTCCTGTTTATGCTCATCCCACACGTTTACACCTGGTTCTGCCCACAACTGCAAAAGTTCATCGACTAATGGCCTTAGGTACACATCAATGTCGTTGCCGGGTTGCTTCGGTCCTTGGATGAGCACTGGCATCATAATGAACTTCCGCTTCATGCACAACCAAGGAGGAAGGTTGTAGATACATAGAGTCACGGGCCAGGTGCTATGACTGCAGCTCTGCTCCCCAAAAGGATTCATGCCATCTGTACTTAGACCAAACCATAAGTTCCTCGCGTCACCTGCAAAGTTCGAGTACTTTCTCTCGATGTTTCTCCACTACGACCCATCGGCGGGGTGTCTCAGTTTCCCGTCTTTCTTACGCTCTTCTTTGTGCCATCGCAACAACCTGACATGCTCTTTGTTTCTAAACAGACGTTTCAACCGTGGTATTATAGGAGCATACCACATAACCTTAGCAGGAAACCTCTTCCTAGGGGGCTTGTCATCACCCTCAACATCACCAGGGTCATCTTGTCTGATCTTGTACCGACATGCAGTGCATACCGGACATTTATCCATATTCTCGTACTTCTCACCGCGGTACAGGATGCAGTCATTAATGCATGCATGTATCTTCTCCACATCTAATCCTAGAGGGCAAATAGTCTTCTTTGCTTTGTACGTTGTCTCGAGCAGCTCGTTATCCTTTGGAAGCTTCGGCTTCATTATTTTCAGTAACTTCTCAAATCCCTTGTCAGATAAACCAGCCTCTGCCTTCCATTTTAGCAGTTCAAGTGTGGTACCGACCTTTGTGCTGCCATCTTTGCAATTTGGGTACAACAACTTTTTGTGATCCTTTTGCATGGCCTCCAACTTCATCTTCTCCCTTTTTGTATCGCATTGTTGCTTTGCATTAGATATGACCCGACCAAGACCATCAGCGGGCTCATCCGATGCCCATTGTTCTTCTTCACTGCCGCCTCCCTCTTCTTCATTGTCTTCCATTGCAGTATCACCGTATTCTTCAGGGGACATAGGATAGCTGTCATCATCCTCCTCTTCTTCATTTTCTTCCAGCCTAACCCCTCTTTCTCCGTGCATGGCCCAACAATAATATCCGGGCATGAAACCTCTCCGAAGCAGATGGCTTTGAAGGATTCTCGGGACAAAGTGCTCCGTCACATTCCGACAGTCGATGCAGGGACAAGGCATAAAATTATCCACTTTGTTTGCCTTAGCCACATCGATAAATTTATGCAGGCCTACAATAAAATCAAAATCACGTCGGTCGCCGTACATCCATCGCATCCGCGCATCGATCTGCATCATAATAATTAACCATTACAATAACATCGTGAATAGTGAAATGACCACCCTACATGGACACATGCAATATTTTTGAATCAGTTACAGATGAAGAAGATAAGGTTGCTAACCTCGGCCGAGGATACCGTGTTGTGCGAACTTAAGTGTGGCTTGGACATTTCGTCGACCACCTTGTGTGCAATCAAAGGAAAAAAAAGCTAGCACCCACACCTCACACACAATCCAGCAAAATTTTGTGGCAAAGGGCTGGGATTATTTATAGCCAGGGGAGGGTCTTTGATCCCGGTTTGTGGCATGAACCGGGACCAATGCTCCGCAGAGTGCCACGTGCCACACGGGGGGGGGCATTGGTCCCAGTTGATGCCACAAACCGGGACCGATGCTCTGAAATGAACCGGGACCGACCACTAGGCGGCACGAACCGGGACCAATGCCTGTCATTGGTCCCCATTGACAAACCAAACTAGGACAGATGTCATTTTGGTGTTGGACCAAAGACCCATTTTCTACTAGTGATCGGTCCTCTCTCAATATCCTAGTAAGGCAATATTCAAGGGGGTTTGGTTCAGAGCGACCTTAACATTTTTATGTCGCACTATTGTATATAAAGTTGGATATTGAGTTGCTAACAAAGTTTTACCAAGCCAAGCATCCTCCCAGAAACGAGTCGTTTGGCCGTCACCAACAATGAAAGATCCACTTTTGAAAAAAATCATCTTTCCCACGAAGAGTCCCTTTCCAATAAGGTGAATACATGGGTTTGGCCTCTACTTGAGCTAAAGTTTCATTCTTTAAATATTTATTATGCAATAGCTCTTGCCGCATCCCTTCTTCATTAAGCAGTTTAAACAACCATTTGCTTAAAAGGCATCTATTTTAAATATCCAAAACCTCAATGTCGAGCCCACCTTGGTCCTTTAGTCTACAGATTATATTCTACTTTGTGAGCCTATATTTCTTCTTATGGTTTGTGTTTTGCCAAAAAAAACTAACCTATAAAAGTCCATTCTTTTCCTCACCCCTTGGTTATTTCAAAGAAGGATAAAAGAAACATCAGTAGACTTGTAAGAATTGAATTAATAAGGACAATACAATCGCCATATGGGAGTATCTTCCCTATCCAGCACCCCAATTTCCTCTCAAAGCGGTCCTCCGCAGGTTTACATTCCTTATTAATAAGACGCCTATAGTGTATTGGAATTCCTAAGTATTTAAACAGAAGTGACCCAACCTCACATTCGAATATCATTTTGTAATCATCTATATGATTATTTGCATTACCAAAACAAAAAATCTCACTTCTTATGAAAGTTAATTTTTAATCCAAATAGTTGTTCAGAAATGCATAGAATTAATTTCATATTGACTGCCTGATGTCTACGCATGTGTCTGTTCTTGTAGACAGTGTTGGGCCTCCAAGTGCAGAGGTTTGTAGAGCAGCAACAAGTTTCCCTTAAGTGGATCACTCAAGGTTTATCGAACTCAAGGAGGAGGAGGTCAAAGCTATCCCTCTCAAGCAACCCTGCAATTACGATACAGAAAGTCTTTTGTGTCCCCAACACACCCAATACACTTGTCAGATGTATAGGTGCACTAGTTCGGCGAAGAGATAGTGAAACACAAGTAGTAGTGATGATTATGAGTAGTAAATGTAATCTGAAATAAATATCGCTGCGAGCAAACATGTAACAAAACTGAATATAAATGGTGTTCAATGCTTGAAAAGAAGGCCTAGGGATCATACTTTCAATAGTGGACACTCTCAAAAAATATAACATAATTGAACCAATAGATACTTACTTCACTATGCCACTCTAAACTATTCTCCAATGGATAACGAACACTAATCATGCGTAGGGCTACGAAGCACTCCTCAAAGTTCGTTTGTCCCCAAACTAGATTGTCCCACACTGTCACCGTGAATGCACTAGATGGTTCCAACAAACACCAACAATCATAGAGACACTAGCCAAAAAGACACACACAATGCGCACACTGTCACCTTCACATCATGATACAAGGTGTCTCTGGAGTTTACAATAATAAAGCACGGGAGTAGCATAATATCTGAATAATAGCATCTACCAATTCAACTAGATAGAAAGCTTACGATCACATAAAGATCACATCATGGGAGAGAGAGGTGAACCACATAGCTACCGGTAGAGCCCTTAGCCCCGGGGGGAGAACTACTCCCTCCTCATCATCGGAGGCAGCAACGGCGATGGAGATGGCGGTGAGGTCGATAGAGACGGCAGAGACGGCGATGGAGACCGATGGAGATGGCTCCGGGGGCACTTCCCCATCCCGGCAGGGTGCCGGAATAGAGACTTCTGTCCCCCGAAATTCATCGGTGGTGGCGGCGGAGCTGCAGGACTTCTTCTCGAAAAACACCGATCGATTTAGGGTTTTCCGTCCCGAGGCTTTATATAGGCGGAGAGGCGGCGCAGAGGGTCAACAGGGCCACCTCACCATGTGTCCGCGCGGGCCAGGGGGGCGTACCACCACATGGTGAGCCTGCCCTCTGGCCCCCCTCTGGCTCTCTTTTGGTCCTCGTCCTTCGTCCGAGAAAAATAGGTGTTTCGGCTTTTGTTTCGTCCAATTCCGAGAATATTTCCTGTGTAGCTTTTCTGAAACACAAAAATAGTAGAAAACAGGGAACTGGGACTGTGGCATCTCGTCAATAGGTTAGTTCCAGAAATCGCAGAAAAATGCCATGAAGTGTAAACAAAACATGAAGCAAATGGTGTAAAACAAGCATGGAGCATACAAAATTATAGATACGTTTGAGACGTATCAAGCATCCCCAAGCTTAACTACTGCTCATCCTCGAGTAGGTAAGTGATAACAAAAGAATAATTTTTGAGGTGACATGCACCATCACAATCTTGATCAATGATGTAAAGCATTGAGTGCTGGGATCAAAGAACTTGAAACATGGGCATAAAAGACATAATCTTGACAATAAGAACTTAGCAACCATGTTATAACATGAAAAAAAACATAAACAAAAGATCATGAATAATGAAACAATGAAAGTCAAACATGTGTTCAAATCATATGGAAAAACATAGCAAATAGTTTTCAGCTTGTCCTTCATGGAATAGCAAAACATAAATGCATAGGACACCTTCAAGTTTAAGAGGGCGACTAGATACAATTGATTTAAGAACAAGTGAAACCATAATCATGAATCAATCAATGATAAACTTTGGGACTATGCACATTAAACTTAGAATGGCAACTATGCTCTCTTAGACGGTGCATAAAGGTAGAAGGTGGAGACTCAACATAAAAGTAAAAGAAAGGCCCTTCGCAGAGGGAAGCAGTGATTAAACATGTGCTAGAGCTTTTCATTTGTAAAACTGAGAGATAAAAATTGGTTTTGAGAGGTGGTTGTCTTTGTCAACGACTAGCAATGTGGTTCTTACTATCTTCCATACAAAAAGTAAGCAAGTGTTTGAGAGAGAGATTGGCACTTTGGTGCTCTTTTATAAAGCTTGGCACTCCTCCCCACCTTTTTCCTTTCACAAACCATGGCTAACCGATTCCATCGGGTGTCCACCAACATTCACATACCATGGAGGAGTGCCTTTTTTCTTTTCTTTTTTTCCTTTTTTTTTCTTTTTGGAATAAAACAATATGGAAGATAGCAAATCCGACCACTACGTCCCCATGAGCTGAAAACAGTGTCACAAAACGAGAAGTGTTTGAAGGTTTTTTTGAAAGGTAGCACATGAAAATTTACTTGGAATGGCTTGTAAATACCATGCATAGGAATTTATAGTGGACACATTGGCAAACTTGGTTTTTGGGAGTTGGATGCATGAGTAGAGCTCATACTCAGTACAAAATGAAGGCTAGCGAAAGACTGGGAGCGACCAACTAAGAGAGTAATAACGACCATAATCATGCATAGCGACAAAACATCATTAAAAGAAGCATAAAGTGGCATCACAAGTCAAAAACCAAATCATCATAGAGGCTTATGGCGACTTGTTAGAGTCAAACATGTTGCAACCATGTGCCAAGTCGACCCAAATAAAGCATCAAGGAGAAAACCAAATAAATGCTTCCATATAATAAAAACAACGCATGATTTTTACAAAGGCTCATTAAGCAATCTCAGTCATTTGAGACAAGTCATGCTATAGCAAAAATCACTTAGCATACTATCAAAACTACATCAAGCATGGCATGCAAAATTCTAATCCGCAGTCTAAACAAGCTCCTTTTTTGTACCACTTTTTGCATGAAACTTTTTCTCTTTTCCAACACCATTCAAACCTTTTTGAGACAAATCTTTTGATGAAAACCAACATAGACCAGTGGTCTAAATACACCTTGATGCAAAGATATAACAAGATTTGAACAAAAATTAAGGCAAAAAATGAAAGCTAAACATAGTTCTAGAAAACTAGAGTGTTCTTGGCAATGAATAACAGAGTAAGTCTCTCTCCAAAACAAACATGATGTGATCCAACCATTTATTGCAGAAACCAAAACAATAGAAAACTGAAAGCAAAAACAACTGACGCTCCAAGAAAAATGTATAGAATATGAAGCAATAAAAATATAGTGTCTTGAAAGGTGACCTGATTTTTGCCGATGAAGAAGGGGTGCCTCGGGGGCATCCCCAAGCTTTGATGCTTGTAACTCTTGGATATTTCTTGGGGTGACATGGGCATCCCCAAGCTTGAGCTTTTGTCCATACTTCATCTCATCTCATCACTCTCCATTCCCTACACTTGAAAACTTCCTTCATACAAAACTTCACACAATTCTATTAGCAACGTTAGCATAAGCATAATAGTAAATCAACCCTTTTGGTTCAGGTTTCAACTAAAAAACACCACATATAAAGCGTATACTACTGTAGCAAATTCCTCAAAAGTTCCATGATCAAAAGAACTAAAAAAGAAAGCGATCGAGAGGCAAACACAAATAGTGGCAGAAATCTGTCAAAACAGAACAACTGACAAAGGTCGATTTTTTCGAAGACCTTCTGTTGCTCAAATCGAAAAGTGCAAACCTAATGAAAGTTTGGATATAACCTGGCGCATATGCACAAGAAATCGCAGGTCAAAAAGATATTCTGAGAATTTTCATGATTTTTTACGTTTTAGCACCGAAATCTGTTTCAGGACAGTAACTTCCCCAAATCTTACCTCCCTCAAATTAGAGGTTCTCCTTGGCACAATAACAAAATAAAAAGGATGAGGAGAGGTCATTACAGAAGTAATAACTTCTAAGACTCAAATAAAAGAAAAAGTACTGAAAATAAAACATTGGGTTATCTCCCAAGAGTGCTTTTCTTTAACGCCTTTGAGCTAGGCGCAGTAATTTCAGAAAATGCTCACATAGGCGCCCGAAAAGAACTTAAGGCAAACGCACCACAAAAGAACTTGAAGCAAGAGAGAGCATTAAAAAGCAAATATGAAACACATTTAAATCTAAACCACTTCCTATGCATAGGAATCTTGTAAGAAAATAAATCAACGAGGCACATAGTAACAAACATGGGTAGATAAAGCAAGTGCAACTTCGAGATTTGCAACATAAAGAGGGGAAACTTAATATTGTTGAGATCTATCAAACCATGTTTCCCTCTCTCATAGTAAATTTCAGTAGCATCATGAATAAAATTAACAATATAACTATCACATAAAACATCTCTATCATGAGCCACATGCATAAAAGGATTAATACTTCCTACATGAACAATCGTAGTAGGAGCAAATTCAACAAAATTATTCTCATCACCATAATCATAAAAAATAGGAGGCATATTGTAATCATACCTTGTTTCCTCCTCAATGGTAGGTGAACTGAAAATATTATACTCATCATTGTAACCATCATAAACTAGAGGTTTAGTATCATCATAAGCGATAGAATAGCTATCTCCCAAAGCGTGTTCATATGTAAAATATCATCATTGGAAGGAACATGGATAGCACTAATGGTACAACAATTATTAACATAAACATTTTCAGAATTGGTACCAAAAAGATTTTCAATATCAAAAGTAGAGTGCTTTTCCCAATCATGATCACTGACATAGGTAACAGGCATAAGAACATCATCAAGTTCAGACTCATCAAAAACTATAATAGGAGCAACATGATTAGGGGAAGATATCGTTTCCTCTTGCCTTTTACTCCTCTTCTTCTTCTTCTTCTTCTTCTTCTTACTATTCTTACTCTCTTCTTTAGGAGGGAGAGGCTTGAAAGGAAGCTTCTCCACATAATCTGGTTTACTGACAGAAATGATAGAAGAAACTTTGGAGGATTCCTCTTCTCTATTAATAAGATGGAAACACAAATTAGACCTGTTATATTTTGGTCAAGCATCCTCTTTTATAACATTTTGTATGTAAGTATTTGCGCAACAATCTTTAACACAATAAAGATGACAACCCCGCAGGATGGTAATAGTATCAAAAGCACTCATATCTACCAAAGAAGTTTTTCTAGATAACTCTTCACACCCCAAAAATAAAGTAAGCTCATCATGCTGATTGAGAGTGATCTTGTCATGACAATACAAACTTGCAGTACTCATTGGATTAGAAAGGTCACTATTATGGCATGAGCATTGAAAATTAAAATGACCCTTTTCATGGCAAAGTTCACAAATAAAAGGATAAAGGGCACATATCTTTTCACCAAGCTCATCTAGAGCCTTATCCCACATTCGGGTTTGTTCATTCGTATGGTGGATACAATAATCTTCTTTGTTGTGACTCTGTTCACAAGGTCTAAGTACTCCACAAAAATTAACATGCTTATAAGAAACAGTACTTTCAGAAGTTTGAGCATGTTTATTACAATCATCAATAACAATATCACTTTCTATGCACGTGTCTTTAAAAGGTTCATGATACACATCCCCATTTCCTTTGGGAACATTAATATGGAAAGCAAAGGCTCTAAAACAATCAACCATAATTTGAGGATCAAGACCATATTTAGCACTAAGCTCTTGAAAATCAGCAGTTTCAGCGAAAGACTTAATGCAATCATACTCATAATTTATACCTGATCCTTTACCTTTGTTACTATCCCAATCTTCGATATTGCTTTGAATTGTTTCAAGAAGATCCCACTTGGTGTCAACCTGCTTTCTTGTGAAAGACCCATCAAAGCATGCATCTAGATAGTCCTTGTAATATCCTGAAAGCCTTGCATAAAAATTATTAATAACAATATTACGGGGAAACTCATGAATATGACATTTGAGCATTAGTGACTTCAATCTTCCCCACGCTTGGGCAATGCTTTCTCCATCATGAGGATGAAAATTATAAATATAATTCCTATCTTTATGAACCTCACTAGAAGGATAGAATTTAGAATAAAAGAGAGGTACATTTTCCTCCCAGTCAACAGGTCGGCCATCCTTCAGCGTCTTATACCATTCCGCCGCTCTGCCCTTCAGTGATAAAGAGAATAGCTTCCTCTTAACTTCACCTGTAGAAATACCTGCACACTTGAACAACTCGCATAATTCATGTAGAAAGAGCAAATGATCAACGAGACGGACAGTTCCATCCCCTAAATAACAGTTATTCAAAGCACATTCAACAATTTTCATAGGTATTTTAAAGGAATGAGGATCACAAACATCATTAGAAACATCACATATGGGAGATAAAATATCATCAGAGCGAATTTTCTCCACTAAAGCTGGGGAACTAAAAATATCATGCTTAGCAAAACTAGCTTCCCCAAGCTTAGACCTTTCTATAGCATTAGCAATAACGGTGTTCAAAGAATTCATACAAATAACATTGCTATGCAAAATAAGCTCCAAAGGTTTTTCAAACACTTCAAATCTAAACTTAGGAAAGATACTATAAAACTCTTTATTTTCCATTAAGCCTAATTAGTGAAAATAAAAACAATAAACAAAAATATATAATTGCAGAATCTAAAGGAAATAACTTCGAGCACTCACCAACAACTAAAAGACTTAGTAACCAGATGATGAGGGTTAACTCGACAAATGTCCTAGATGAAGGACATAGGATCGGGGAGATAGGGCGTTGGATGAACTCGAAGGTAAAATCAGTCAAACAAGGTGTGTACTGAAAGTAAACGTGGTGTGTAAACCTGGCTAGCTTTCAATCTGTCCCTCACCGTCCTCTCCTAGCCCCTATATATAGGTGGCCAGGTCTCAAGGATCGGGAGGGATCCGATACAGATTACAATATCGATATACAACATGAACTCGTATTTCGACTAATATTATAACTGGGCCTAGTTTAACGGGCCTCAGGGGTACTCAACTGTCGGGCTCTATTATCTATACCCATGTCAGTAGCCCCCGAGATTCTACCAGAATTGCAGATTCGGGTTGAATCTC
Organism: Dactylis glomerata; assembly: GCA_007115705.1. NCBI lineage: Eukaryota > Viridiplantae > Streptophyta > Magnoliopsida > Poales > Poaceae > Dactylis > Dactylis glomerata. Next base: position 866,666 of record QXEO01000450.1, on the reverse strand, counting down.
AGATCTCCAAATCTTCAACTTGATCAATACTTCTTCATATCTTCAAATCTTCGACTTGGTCTTTTGACTTATCTTTTTATTATAATGTCTCGCAAGGGGTTTTGATGAACAAGCCTGACAACTCTGACGGATCAAGAGGCCAGTTAACTACCGGAATAGATACTTGTCACCTACTTCAAATTCAATCCCCTTGGACTTGAATTCGGGAAACCGGTCAAACCCATTCTTTCGCCGCATTTAGGACTTACAAAGAATGGATCCCAGTGGTTCTCAGGGTACCCAGTGCGTCCACCAGGATTTTCTTCGCGTCGTAGACACGGATAAGTACCAGCAGAGCGCATCCATGTGCGTATACCGAGCCACACAGGACGGATCCTGGGGACTTACCTTCATGATATATTTCAACCACGGCATTCAAGTTTTGTCGCGATGACGCAACTCGAGAATTATATTTCACAGCCTTGTTTGACTGATTCAATATACAAAAATTTTGAGTTATCTTCTTTAAATCTCATGAATAGCTCCCGATGGGAGTAATCAATTTTCATTTTGTCGACAATATAGCCGAAATTCATTGCTGATGAAATGCAACCGATTGCGCCTAAACCACTTGTCCACCGACTAGTTCTTTATCAGCAGCTTGAACTTCCCTCCTTTCTTCTGTCAACTTCTTTCTATCGGGTGCGCGACAGCGCTCCCGATGGGAGTAGCCCCCGAGGCTATAGCCGAATTTTTTGGGTATAGGCTCAAAAAGATAGACATACCTGTTCCATATTTTTTGTCTTGCGATATTTTCCGACATGATTCGCCCTTTTAGTGGTTCTTCTCCTCTTTTCCTATGACTCAAGCCCCCGAGTCCAAGACGAAGTACGCTGTGCTTCTTGATAAATAACTTTTTTCCCCTCTTTTTTTTTGTTCATACCATTTCTCTTGATACGCTGATGCTTCTTTTATCGTCTGCGCTGGGCAGAATATAAGAGCACGTACATATATTTTTGGACCTTGCCTTTGCAACACTTATAAATAAAGCATGCTTGGCGAGGGCAAAAACCCTAATTCAGTCATTAGGTTCTTCCTCCACCGCTTCATCTTCCTCTCCTTCATCTCGTCTAGGGTTTTCTTCTTTCCAACACTTAGCTCCATGGCCGATGCAGGTGGATCGCATCTAAACATCGGCGCCCCGGTGGAGAAGCGGGGTCACGGCCGCCCTCGCGGCAGTAAGAACAAGGATACTATCGCAGCTGCGGTAGCTTTGTCGTCCACTCCGGTGAAGCGGCGCCCCGGCCGTCTGGCCGGGAGTAAAAATAAACCCAAGGTGCCATCTGCTGTGCCAGGTCCAAGCGCTCCTTGTCCTATCATTTCTCCTCCTCCGCCCAGAGTGTACTCCTTCTTCTGCATCGTCGGCGCGCTGTGCCGTGAGATTCAGCGGTTACCGCTAAAATTCACCAAGTTCATAGATGGGCGAGAACTGCGGGAAGTGGTTCTTCGTGAACACTCTGGGGGAGGGACTCCCTATGAAGTGGAGGTCTGGTATGACGGTGCCAGTGAGCAGTACTTCAAGGGCGGCTGGTCACAGTTTGTAGAAGATCATGACCTCCATCAAGGCTTCTTCATGACTTTCGATTACCACATTGGTACGTCGAAGTTCGATGTGAGGATCTATGACTGCACCCAGTGCCAGAAGGAGTATGAAGCTGAAGTGCATTTTCATTAGATTCTCCCTTTATGTAATCTCTTTTCTTTAGTTGTTCCTTCTCGTGCTATCTGTAATAAGTAGTCGTGTTGGATTATGTTTTGTGCCTGCTTTATTAATAGACCATGGGAACGGATCGTCGTTCCGAGGTATGCCTTTAATGTATTATCGGGTTCCTTTGAACCGTGCTTGTTTTTTTTGAATATCGGGTTGCAAACAACCGAGTAGTATATCTCAGATACTCACAAAGCTCAATAACTTGTTAATATTGTTTTGTACGACTCGAGGGGCTGAGCCCCCGAGTGGAAAGTGAAATACTTATACATATTTGTCGAGTTGGCCCAAAGAACCCGACCTGTGGCCTCATGTTCTGGGTTCAGGGGGTCATAACCTGAGATATTTTTATCGCCTTATGTCTTCTATGCGTAGAACCGCCGTAGTTGCTCTGCATTCCACGGGTTACTCTCGTCTTTCCCTATTTTCTTGTCTTGTAGTCGATAAGCTCCTCCTGGTATTACTTCCGTCACTATGTAGGGTCCTACCCATGGGGACTCTAATTTTCCATGACCATCTTGCTTAAGTCGTAGAACTAGATCACCCACCATGAAAGATCGTGGACGAACTCGACTACTGTGGTAGTTTCATAGATTTTGCTGATATTGAGTAGCCCTGGCTAGTGCTACGTCTCTTGCCTCGTCGAGTGCATCGACATCATCCTGAAGCGCTTCTGTGAAAGTTGTCTCATCATACGCCGCGATTCTTGGAGCTTCATGAGTTATCTCGACTAGAAGCACGGCTTCTGCGCCATGGACCAGGAAAAAAGGGCATTTCTTGAGTAGCTGCGTTAGGTGTGGTTCGGAGACTCCAGAGTACAGAGGGTAGCTCATCTACCCAAGCGTGCTTGGCTTTCTCGAGGGGTGCCAATAGACTTTTCTTTATCTCGTTGCATATTAAGCCATTGGCTTTCTCGACTTGCCCATTTGTCTTTGGATGCGCCACAGATACGAATTTCAACTTAATTCCCAAACTTTCACAGTAATTCTTGAACTCCTTCGATGTGAAGTTTGTCCCATTGTCTGTGATGATACTGTGTGGTACTCCGAAGCGAAAAACTATGGACTTGATGAAATTGATTGTGGCTGTAGAATCTTGGGTTGTCACGGGGGCTGCCTCTACCCACTTGGTGAATTTGTCGACTGCTACCAACATATAAACATGCCCTCCTGGCCAAGATTTGTGCAGTTTTCCTACCATGTCAAGACCCCATTGCATGAAGGGCCAGGATAATGGTATTGGTGGCAACTCCGCTGCTGGCGCGTGTGGTCGAGATGCGAAACATTGACAAGCCTCGCGCTTCCTCACTATGTCTTTCGCATCCTTAATGCCTGTTAGCCAGTAAAATCCTGCACGAAAAGCTTTGGCTGCAATGGCTCTGCTACTAGCGTGATGTCCACATACTCCTGCGTGGATGTCATTTAAGATTTCTTGCCCTTCTTGAGGAGTGACGCACCGTTGCAGGACGCCTGTTATACTTCTCTTGTATAATTTTCCTTGCAATACGACAAAAGCGTTGGATCGTCGTATTATCCTTTTTGCTTGTACTGTATCTTCGGGTAGTGTTTTGTTTACCATGTAAGCCAAGTATGATTGCATCCAGGTTTCCTCGATCATCATAACTTCTTCGGGTTCAGCTGTTCCTCTATTGCCAGCCCCCGAGCCTGTTGCTTGATGCTGGACTTGTTCTCCTGTAGTCGAGACTTTGTCGCTTTTTATTGATCTTTCTATGATTTCTTCCCAAAAAACTCCTTACGGTACGGGTAAACACTGAGACCCAATATTCGCTAAAATGTCGACTTCCTCGTTGCTGGCTCTACTGACATGCGAACCTTCGCATCCGTCAAATGTTCCCTCTAAATAATAATATAAGTTTCTGTACGCTGTCATATTGTCGCTGATGGCATCGCACTTGTTCATCACTTGTTGGACGACGAGATTCGAGTCTCCAAATATTTTCAGTCGAGTTGCTCTGCATGCTTTGGCCATTTTCATCCCATGGAGCAGCGCCTCGTATTCGGCTTCATTATTAGAAGCTTGGGGAAAACTCATCCTTAACACATACTTCAACTTGTCGCCTTGTGGTAATATCAGGACTACTCTGGCTCCTACGGCTTGGATTCTTTTTGAACCGTCGAAGTACATTGTCCATACACTCGATAAATCTGGCGGCCCTGTATTTTGTAACTCCAGCCACTCTGCTGTGAAGTCTGGTAAAACTTGCGATTTGATTGCCTTTCACTTTTCATACGTGATGTCCAGGGGTGATAATTCAATTTCCCATAAGGAGACACATCCTGTTGCTGAAGGATTGTTCAATATGTTGGATAGTGGTGCTTCATTAACCACTACAATCGGGTGCACCGCGAAATATTGCCGTAGTTTTTGTGCTGTTGTGAACACGCTGTACGCAAGTTTCTGGTAGTGCAGGTACCTTTGCTTTATCGGAGATAGTACCTCGCTGACGAAATATACTGTCCATTGGACTCCATGAGCTTTCCCTTCTTCACTTCTTTCGACTACTAATACTGTGCTCACCACTTGTTGTGTTGCTGCGATATATAGTAGTAATGGCTTCTTTTCCTTTGGTGTGACCAACACAGGTGGTGTGGAAAGCACTTTTTTCAATTGTGCGAAGGCTGTGTCCGCTTTTCCGTCCACTCGAATTTGTCGTCTGATTTTTTCATCAATGCATAGAAAGGAAGTGCTTTCTCTCCTAGCCGCGCCACAAATCAACTTAGTGATGCGATGCGTCCTACAAGCTTCTGTACGTCGTACAGCTTTGTTGGTTTCCCCATCGTTAGTATTGCTTGGATCTTCTCTGGATTGGCCTCTATTCCCCTTGCGGATACCAGGAATCCCAGGAGTTGCCCTGTAGATACCCTAAAAGAGCATTTTGTCGGGTTAAGCTTGAGCTTATACCTGTTTAAGTTGTCGAAGGTTTTTGCTAGATCACTGATTAGTGACTCTTCTTTTCTTGTGGTGATAACCACGTTGTCGATGTAGACTTCAATGTTTTGTCCTATTTGACTTCCAAGGCAATTTTGCATCATCCTTTGATAGGTTGCTCCTGCATTTTTTAAACCGAAAGGCATGACTTGGTAGCAGAACACACCGTATGGTGTTATGAAAGCTATTTTTTCCTCATCTTCTTTCTTCAATTTGATCGGGTTGTAGCCAGAATATGCGTCCAGGAAGGAAAGCCTTGCGCACCCTGCTGTTGAGTCAATTATCTGATCAATGCGAGGCAGAGGGAAGGGATCCTTTGGACAGTGCTTGTTGAGAGACGTATAGTCGACACATACTCTTTGTACGTCTGTATTTTTCTTGGGGACTATGACTAGATTAGATACCCAAGTCGACGTCTTGATTTCTCGGATGAACCCTGCATTTTCTAGCCTGTGTAGCTCAGACGCTATTGCTCTCCTTTTGGGTTCATCAAATCTTCTCAATGGTTGTTTGACTGGCTTTATTTTGGGATCGACATTTAGTGCGTGCTTCACGAGTTCCCTAGGAACCCCTGGCATGTCCGAAGGACACCAGGCGAAGATTTCCCAGCGCTCACGGAGGAACTCAATGAGTGCGCTTTCCTATGCGGGATCCAGGTTTACTGCTATAGAGGTGGTCTTGTTCGGGTCCGTGGGGTGGACCTGGATTTTCTTCGAGTCTTGGTTTGCATCGAAAGCCTGATCTGGCAAGGATCGTCCGACGTCGGGTAGCACATTGTGGTCAGTTTTGCCTTTTAGTCTTGCGTATTCTGCTGTCATGCCGAAAGTTTGCGCCAGCCTATTGAATTCTTTGTCACAAGTGTTGGATACTTCAAAGCTGCCTTGTACCGTGATTGTTCCTTTGGGTCCTGGGATTTTTAGCGTGAGATATGCATAGTGTGGTACTGCCATGAATTTTGCAAATGTTGGGCGCCCCAGGATTGCATGATACTGTGAAGGCCAGTCCATGACTTCGAACTCCAGTTTTTCTCTGCGATAATTGTTGCTATTGCCGAAGCAAACGTCAAGTTCTATTTTCCCGAGAGGGTAATTCGCGCTTCCTGGTACTATTCTGTGGAAAGAACAATCTGTTGGCTTTAGACTTTCCAGTGAGATGCACATTGCCCTCAGAGTTCTCGCGTATATTAGGTTTATGCTGCTTCCTGCGTCCATGAATACTCTCCCGATGTCGTATCCCCCTATTTGCACCTTTAGTACCATTGGTGCGTGCCCTGGCCTAGGAACTTTCCTCGGGTGGTCCGCTTTGCTAAGTCTAACTGGTTGATTAGACCATTGCAAGTACTCTGTAGTAGCTGGTGGTGATGATACTGCCAAGTTGACCTGTCTGGATATGCTCTTCCGCTCTTTCTTTGACTTTGGTACTGGTTGGATCATTGCCTATATATATACTTTTGACTCCAGCTGTTTTGCGAGTTGTTGCATTTGGTATCCCTGACTCATGCCCTTTCCTCCCTGTCGTTCTCCTTGACTTAAATCCATGGCGTTTTGCAACCTTAGGAAGGTTCTGCAATCCTTCATCTGGTGGTTGGAAACTCTTTTCCCATCTAGGTACGCATAATGGATGCGACAAGGTCCATATAGCATGTCTTCTGCCGAAGGGCCCGAGTACTTTGTTTTCTCTGTTCCCCGACTATCTCTTGTTTTAAACTCTTTGTTTTCATAGCCTTCCTCGTTCCTTCTGTCATATCCTGCGGCTATCTGATTTTGCCTTCCGTGGTTGTCGCCATTGCGATATCTTCGCCTTTTCCTGCTTGTTTTGTCGACTTCTGGTGAACGTCCCCTTTTGTTGTTACACGCATCTTCTCCATCGACAAATCTGTTGGCTACTTCCATTAGTTCTGACACTGTCTTTGGCTTTATTCTCCCTACCTCTTCCACGAGGTCTGAGCGATGAAGTCCGGCCGCAAAGGCGTCTATTGCTCTTTCATCGGAGTCGTCTTCTGCAGATTTTTTGATGAAACTCCAGTGTTTTATGTAAGAGCGCAGAGTTTTGTCCCTCTTCTGCATGCATGACTTAACTTCTTCCAATGACGCTGGTCATTTGTATGTTGAGCGAAAATTTCTTGCGAATTGGTTCTCTAGTTCTCCCCAACTTCCGATGGAATCGTTGGGTAGAGTATTCAACCAGGACCGTGCTGCGCCGGTGAGGTGTAACTGCAAACTTTGCATTGCCGTTGCTCTTGTTCCTCCGAGTATTTGTACCGCTTGCAGGTAGTCTGATAACCGTAGAGTGGGTTCTTGTGACCCATTATACTTTTCTTGATCGTGCGGTAATTTGAATCCTTTGGGTACCCACGTTTTGTGAACCCTGCGGGTAAAGCATAACGCGCCCATCTCTTTTTCGTTGTCTTCATAATTTTCTTCTCTCCACGCATAACGTGAGTTGTTTACTCTTGCTTGTGCTATTATGTTCCTTGCATCCTCCTTCCATTTTTGGCGTTTCTCGTCTCCTGAAGACTCGCTAGTTTTGTTCCGCGAGGATTTGCGCTTGACCTCTTCCTTTCGCCTTTCCCTACGATGTGTCGCCTTTTTCTCTAAAAGATTTCCCCTTAGCTTGTCTTCTACCAACCCGAGGCTTCGTATTGCGGCTTGATGCATGTGCTCCCGCGGGTCTCCAGGCTTTGGTTGTGTGGTTAGTAGGTATGCCTGTGCTGCCACCAATGCTACTTCTGGTGTTTCTTGCACAAATTCCTCTTCCTCCTCTGGTGGGTTTGCGCTTAGGCTTTTCGTGTATCTTTCTTCTATTGTTTGTGTTGTTGTCCTCTTGCTGTGCTTCGGGTCTCTGTGCCTCTCCATGCTGGACTCTGATGAATCGCTGTACTCATCCCAATATCCTTCACTTGATGTGCTGTTGTAATCTGGGCTTCTCATAAACATATCTCTCTCCTCCCTTAACTTCTTTCTGCGCTGATGTAGCGTGTATTGATATCCCATTAGAACTTCTCTTCTCGAATCTGCGGGTACATCTGTCCCGTGGTTGATGGCTGACATGATCATTCTCCACTCTCTGGCGGAGACGTGGACTTTCCCCTTCTCCTTCTTGCCGTTGCTCCTTAATTTGTAGATTTGCATGTCGACCTCTTTGTTGTCTGCGTGATTATTTTCTTTTGCTGCTTTAGTGATAATGACGCATAACTGGTGTATGCTTCTGGAGACGCCACTGCTCCTGCTAGCGAAATCCCTTGAGCTATCATGCGACTTGTCCATTGTGACTTCTACGTCGGGCTCTCCCTGAGTTTCGTCGAATTCCTCGAGTTTCTCTTGCAGATTTTCTGTTGCTGCTGGGCTGACCAGCGAGTTTGCCTCGCTAGAAGAGCCTACAGATGATCCAGACTTGGTGATTATTTCGGTTTTATTTGTCGACGGACGCGATTTCGCCGGATCCGAAAGACAAGTTGAACCCGAAGGTCCAACATAGAAGCTCAGACTTCCGACTGTTAACTCCATCTTTTGACTTTCGTCGACTTCTGAACTTCTGCTGGCTAAAAGTGAAAAAGCCATCGAATTCATGATTCCAACGCCCATAGTCCCGACGGTCGGCGCCAATTGATGAGGGTTAACTCGACAAATGTCCTAGATGAAGGACTTAGGATCGGGGAGATAGGGCGTCAGATGAACTCGAAGGTAAAATCAATCAAACAAGGTGTGTATTGAAAGTAAACGTGGTGTGTAAACCTGGCTAGCTTTCAATCTGTCCCTCACCGTCCTCTCCTGGCCCCTATATATAGGTGGCCAGGTCTCAAGGATTGGAGGGATCCAATATAGATTACAATATCGATATACAACATGAACTCGTATTTCGACTAATATTACAACTAGGCCTAGCTTAACGAGCCTCAGGGGTGCTCAACTGTCGGGCTCTATTATCTATACCCTTGTCACCAGAAGATGTGAGTACCTTTTACCTTACCTCCCCGGCAACGGCGCCAGAAAAGAGCTTGATGTCTACGCACGCTTCTGTTCTTGTAGACAGTGTTGGGCCTCCAAGTGCAGAGGTTTGTAGAGCAGCAACAAGTTTCCCTTAAGTGGATCACCCAAGGTTTATCAAACTCAGGGAGGAGGAGGTCAAAGCTATCCCTCTCAAGCAACCCTGCAATTATGATACAGAAAGTCTCTTGTGTCCACAACACACCCAATACACTTGTCATATGTATAGGTGCACTAGTTCGGCGAAGAGATAGTGAAATACAAGTAGTAGTGATGATTATGATTAGTAAATGTAATCTGAAATAAATATCGCTGCGAGCAAACATGTAACAAAACTGAATGTAAACGGTGTTCAATGCTTGGAAACAAGGCCTAGGGATCATACTTTCACTAGTGGACACTCTCAAAAAATATAACATAATTGAACCAATAGATACTAACTTCACTATGCCACTCTAAATTATTCTCCAATGGATAACAAACACTAATCATGCGTAGGGCTATGAAGCACTCCTCAAAGTTTGTTTGTCCCCAAATTAGATTGTCCCACACTATCACCGTGATAGCACTAGATGGTTCCAACAAACACCAACAATCATAAAGACACTAGCCAAAAAGACACACACAATGCGCACACTGTCACCTTCACATCATGATACAAGGTGTCTCCGGAGTTTACAAAAATAAAGCACGGGAGTAGCATAATATCTGAATAATAGCATCTACCAATTCACCTAGATACAAAGCTCATGATCACATAAAGATCACATCATGGGAGAGAGAGGTGAACCACATAGCTACCGGTAGAGTCCTTAGCCCCGGGGGAGAACTACTCCCTCCTCATCATTGGAGGCAGCAACGGCGATGGAGATGGCGGTGAGGTCGATGGAGACGGCGGAGACGGCGATGGAGACCAATGGAGATGGCTCCGGGGGCACTTCCCCGTCCCGGCAGGGTGCCGGAACAGAGACTTCTGTCCCCTGAAATTCGTCGGTGGCGGCGGCGGAGCTGCAGGACTTCTTCTCGAAAAACACCGATCGATTTAGGGTTTTCCATCCCGAGGCTTTATATAGGTGGAGAGGCGGCACCGGAGGGTCAACAGGGCCACCTCACCATGTGGCCGCGCGGGCCAGGGGGCGCGCCACCACATGGTGAGCCTGCCCTCTGGCCCCCTCCGGCTCTCTTTCGGTCCTCGTCATTCGTTTGGGAAAAATAGGAGTTTCGGCTTTTGTTTCATCCAATTCTGAGAATATTTCCTGTGTAGCTTTTCTGAAACACATAAAATGTAGAAACCTGGGAACTGGCACTATGGCATCTCGTCAATAGGTTAGTTCCAGAAATCGCATAAAAACGCCACAAAGTGTAAACAAAACATGAAGCAAATGGTGTAAAACAAGCATGGAGCATCAAAAATTATAGATTCGTTTGAGACGTATCACCGCCTTCTCCAAATCATGCTCCATAAAAAGTATCATGTCATCCGCATATTGAATAATTGAGACCCCACCCTCCACAAGATGAGGTATTAATCCTCCAACTTGGCTATCCTCCTTAGCCCGCGCTATAAGGATTGCTTACATGTTTGCCACAATATTGAAAAGCATAGGCGATAAAGGGTCACCCTGCCGCAACCCCTTTAAGGTTTGAAAATAATGACCTATGTCATTGTTAACATGGATACCCACACTTCCCCATGAACAAACCTTCCCACCAATTACACCATAAGGGTGGGAATCCTTTCATCGGTAGCGCTTGTTGTAAAAAAGATCAACTAACTTTATCATAAGCTTTCTCAAAATCAATTTTAAATTGAACCCCATCCATTTTCTACCTAGGAATCTCATGAATGGTTTCATGTAAAACAATAACCCCTTTCAATATATTCCTCCTTGGAATAAAAGCGGACTGGGTTGGTCTTATCACTTTCTGAGCTAGGCCGGTCACCCTGCACTGGGCGGTGCAAGAACTACCTAGCTACCTTGTAGGGGATGTGCACTGGCCATCACTATAATCCACAAATTGTGCTTGAAGGTGTGGCTTCGCGGGACTTGTGGATATCACATTGTTTCTTTGGGCTACCTTGGCTCTCTCAATGACATCAACATTTTGCAAATATATCATCTCTTTGCCAAACTTGTTAGTGGCAATGCGCCATCTTGCAACTGTCAATGGTCATCATTACACCATGGGGTATTATATTGTGGATGACATCTATTCTGCCTGATCTACACTAGTGAAGACCCTCCCAACACCAAAAGAAAAGAAACTTGTTTATGCCAAGGCTCAAGAAGCTCCCAAGAAGGACACTGATAGTGCTTTCGGCGTGTTGCAAGCAAGATTTGAAATTGTTCAAGGACCAGCTCATTTCTGTGGCATGTAGTTTCTCTAAAATATCATGAAGGCATGTGCAATTCTACACAACATGATCATCAAGGATGAGAGGAACAAGAATCAGGAATTTTCTTTGACAATGTTGGCAGATGGGCTAGACGAGAAAGAGATCCAAACTGGATCGGAAAATTGAGAACATGGGGACTCATACCCAGTTCAATCTTGATCTCATGGAGAACTTGTGGAGATAGAAGGGAGGACATAATCCCCTTTTTATTAAAAAAATCATATGTGATTTCAAAAATACAATTCCATTTTGACCATTCTTTATTTGTAACATTATTTGATTTGAACATTCATTGTATTTGAATTTTTGTTGTATTGTGTGATGAGAAACAATAATAATTTTGCTATGTTTACCTGTCATTTTCACTTTGTAATGTGTAAAATTCTTAAAATTCAGATATAGACTGTCCCTGTTTTTTGGTACCAGCGGGAGATTTGGCAAAATAGATCCAAAAAAACCCATACTACGGGTTTTTGGATATGTTATGCCAAACCTCCCATTGTAATGAAAAACGCATTTGGGAAACTAATATCCAAGTTCAGTTTACCTAGGATCTGCTAGCTCTAAGGGCATCTCAGCGGCCCGACACATTTTGGCCCCAAATTGTGTCCTATTTGGACCGTTTGCATCGGGCCGCAGACACAAAATGGGTGTTTTTTACCCTTGTCCTTTTGGGTCAGGAGTGCACTAGCGGGCCGATGCAATTTTTCACATTGCATTGATTTAAAAACATATTACATAATAGGGGAAAATAAAAAAAACATAGAAATAAAACCCTAATCTAGGGCCTTCTTCCATAGCATCGGGTGCCTAGTCGTCATAGTCATCCTCGGTGAGGTGGATATATGGCAGCGGATCCAAGGGGAACAACTAGGGGACCATCGGCACCCGCGAAGCCGCCGGAGCCTGCGGCATTATGCTGCGGTGGCGTCTATGGCTCCTCATAGCCCCATCACCGTGTAAGGAGCTGCACCGGAGGAGCATTCAGCGATGAATCCTAGACCACGTGACCCTAGCCTACTAGAGGCTCGGGCAGGGGTGCCGGTGGTGGTGGCGGTGGGGGTGGAGGTGGTGCGACATAGTCGCCCGTGGCCAAGGCACGCAGCTCCATGCTGAGCCCCTCCCACTAGACGAGCTCGATGAGCTCGTTCCACTCTATGGCTAGTTGGATGGCCTCCTCCTCCGAAAAGCTCGGTGGCTGATGACCCACAAGTATAGGGGATCGCAATAGTCTTTGAGGGAAGTAAAACCCAAATTTATTGATTCGGCACAAGGGGAGCCAAAGAATATTTATAAGCCTTAACAGATGAGTTGTCTGTTCAGCTGCACCTAGAAATAGACTTGCTCGCAACAGTTTATCAGTAGCAACAGTTTTATAGTACTAGTAGTAGCAAAATGATAGCAGTGGTAATAAAATAAAGATAGCAGTAGTGACTATAGTAAACAGCAGGATTGTAATACTGTAGGCATAGGAATGGATGAACGGGCGTTGCATATAATTATCAAGATATGTGCAATTGCAGATAAATAAAGATAAATCATCCTAGTACTAAGTAACCATAGGCATGTGTTCCGTATATAGTCGTGATGGCGCGGTAATGGTGTGTTAAATTAATGAAGTAAATGACCGGCCAGTTGGAAAACCCTAAGAGCAAGGTGTGATGAATATAGCAGCAAGTTTTTCCCTCAGTAAGAAACCAAGGTTATCAATCCAGTAGGAGGACGAAATACGACTGAAGGTGATGCCCACTAGCTGCGTGATGCTCTAACAAGGGCGCCGTTAATGATCTCTTATTAGCGCGTCTTCAACCAGTAGCAACGCGGAACCTGCACACAACACAACCAAATACTTTATTCCCAACTTACGATGAGGTTGTCAATCTCACTGGTTTGCTTGAAACAAAGGGTATGAGCGTATCGCGTGTAAAGCAATAGTAGTATGCGAGTGAAGCAAACAGTACGAGTAAAGTAAACAGGTGATAGCAATATAAAGGAAATAGGAACGGGGTCCATAGTTCACTAGCGGTGTCTCTCCATAAGATAAAATAATACATGCTGGGTGACGAGGGGTTAACTCGACAAATGTCCTAGATGAAGGACTTAGGATCGGGGAGATAGGGCGTCAGATGAACTCGAAGGTAAAGTTAGTCGAAATAGGTGTGTATCGAAAGTAAACTTGGGTGTTCAACCTGGCTTGCTTTCAATCTGCCCTACACCGTCCCCTCCTGGCCCCTATATATAGGTGGCCAGGTCTCGAGGATCGGGTAGGGTTCGATATAGATTACAAATATCGACATACGGTAATAACTCGTATTCGACTATCATTACAATTGGGCCTAGCTCAACGGGCCTCAGGGGTACTCAACTAACGGGCTCTATTAACTATACCCTTGTCAGTAGCCCCTGAGATTCTACCAGAATTGCAGATTCGGGTTGAATCTCTAATCTTCAAATCTTCGACTTGATCAATTCTTCGACTTTATCTTCAAATCTTCGACTTAGTCTTTCGACTTATATAGATGATAATTTGCTCGCAAGGGGTCTCGATGAACAAGCCTGACAACTCTGACGGATCAAGAGGTCAGTTAACTGCCGGAACAGATACTTGTCACCTACTTCAAATTCAATCCCCTTGGACTTGAATTCAGGATACCGGTCAAACTCACTCTTTTGCCTCATTTAGGACTTACAAAAAATGAGTCCCAGTGGTTCTCGGGGTACCCAGTGCGTCCACCAGGATTTTCTTCGCGTCGTAGACACGGATACATACCAGCAGAGCGCATCCATGTGCGTATACCAGGCCACACAGGACGGATCCCGGGGTCTTACCTTCGCGACAAGTCACGGCATTCGAGTTTTGTTGCGATAACGCAACTCGAGAATCTTATGTCGCAGTCAAAGTTTGACTGAAAATATTCGGGTTTCTACAACCATAAAACTCGTTCCCGATGGGAGTAACACTTCTCCAATCTTCAATGCTTTGCCAATGAATATCGTCGGGTGCGCGCTCAGCGCTCCCGATGGGAGTAGCCCCCGAGGCTATAGTCGAAAAAAGATTTTTTCGAGTATAGGCTCAAGAAATAATATAGCTCGTCACACTTCAACTCGAAACACCTCACCTGCAAAGTTCTTCAACTCGAGATACTTTCAATAACATCTTGTCTTCTAGTTCAGGTCCACTACTTCAATGAAGAGTTCCACTGGATATTTATGCAATTAACAGCCCCCAAGGCTTATAACCAAAAAATCCTTCATATCTGATCCTTTCTATAAGTTTCAGCATTCGTCGGCGCCATCCTTTTACCTTTATATATATATTTGATGACGTCAATAAAGACATAGCTCTTCATCAATGCGAACCGTTTTATGGGTAGCACTGTAATTTTCCCGATTTTTTGACCGTTTAGTGGGCTGCACGATTTTTGACCGTTGGTGGGCTAACGTTTCCGATCTCTGCGCCACGACTCAGCCCACGATCCTTCTCCCAGAAGATATATAACTGGCATAGTGGGGAATCGTACTGTTCACCAGCTCGTTACCTCCGCCGCCTCCATTGCTGATCTGCTCTGCCTCTTCCTCTCTTGCGGAGCCCCCGAGCGCACTTTTGTGATGTATGCGCGTGAAGCATCTGGCCACCAGGAGCGCTATGGCCAAGTCTTCTGCCACCAACTGGGTCCGCTCCACCATCACCGAGAAGGAGGTGGAGAAAGCCACGGCGGACGGCCTCATTGCTGCCGAAGATTCTATCAAGTTTCCTAGCACCGAACGGATCCCGAAGCCCCCGAGCGGTTACCGGGTAATGTTCCTTGCTCTCCTCTTCCGCGGTCTGTCACTTCCTGCCCACGAGTTTCTCCGTGGGCTGCTATTTGTCTATGGTGTTCAGCTCCATCAGCTCACACCAAATTCCCTTCTCCATATTGCTTGCTTCGTGACTCTCTGCGAGTCATTTTTGGGTATTGAGCCCCACTTCACTCTCTGGAGATCGATCTTTCGACTCCGTCCCAATGTTTCGCTGGCAAGGAAACCCGAACTGGGCGGAGCCGTTGTTTCTGTGCGCCCTGAGGCGCAATATCTTGAATTTTCTATGGCCGCATCTGTCCAAGGGTGGAGGACAAAGTGGTTCTATATCAAGGACCGCAAATCCTCTCCTGAAGATGGATTCGGCCTTCCTCCCTTTGACGCTTCTCAAGAAGTGAAGAAATTGAAGTCATGGGACTCGCTTCCCTCAGATGCGGAAGTTGCACAAATTCTTCCTCTTCTATCCCGCATTCAAAATCTGAAAATAGGCCTAGGAGGTGCTTTGTCGGGTATCCAACTCATGGCGTTTTTCATACAACGTCGAGTTCAACCCCTACAACACCGCCTCACCAAGCTTTGGACTTATTCTGGCTTAGAAGACCCTACTCGCATATCCGAGGATCTGATGTCAAAAGAAGATGTCGACAAGCGAGTCAGGAATCTCACCAAGCTCACCAAGGAGCACTCAGTTGCTGACTTGAAGGCAGATTTCTTCGACTCCGTGCACCCTATTCCTGAGGTATACATCGCTGCATCCACTTTTTGTCAAACTTTTCTTAGTTTCGACTTGCATTATTCTTTGCCTCTGCACTCTGCTGATTTATTAATATGCAGGGTCACCAATTCATTGTTTCGCGTCCTCCTCTTCTAGAGGAAGGGCCCCTTCCTGCTGATCTAGCATCTCCTGCATCTGAAGCCCCCGAGGCTGACGAAAGTCAGGACGGAGATGATGTCGAAGAATTAGAAGATGAGACTAGCTTGTCGACATCTCCTCCTCCTGCTCTTACTGAAGATGTTGGTGTCGACAAAAAACGGAAATGTGTCGACGAAATTGCTTCATCGAGTTCTGCAGCGGCTGGAAAAACTCCCGCTCTTGCAGAAGATATGGAGTACTTTGACATGCTTGCATCGTAAGTTTTGTAGTCGAACTTTTCAATTGCTTTGTTCTTGCATCTTGCTTATAACTTATACTTTTCATGCAGTGATGATGAAGAACCACCAACATGTGCGACGGCTATTCCACCACCTTCTCCTGTGGCTATTGATGAGCCTGTCGAACCATATGTTGCTCTGAGGACTACCAGGGCCTCTGTAAAGAAGGTTTCTCAAACTCAAGCCCGAAACCTCAAATGCGCGAAGAAGACCAAAGAAGCCGAGGTTTCTCTGGAGGCCCATGTTTCTACAGTTTCTTCTGATGATGTGAGCGATTCTTTTTTCCCTTCTTTCCTTTCATGCACTTCTACTCTTACACTCTTCTTTTATCAGGCTTTGGTGAAGAGATTTATCGCCCTGGGCACGGAGTGTGCGGGGTACCTAAAGGTTGCAAAATCTTCCGAAGGTACAATTTTGATATTCAATCATTACTTTTCTTCTACGCTTTGTCTCTTGCTGTTTATCTGACTTCCTTTCGTCTGCTTTTGCAGCTGCTTTAGCGACAGCTAATGCTCGCATTGCGTCGCTGGAAGCGGAGCTCAAAGCTTCGCAAAAAGCTTATGATGCTGCGACCCCTGTTCGTGGACTTATCTTCTGTTTTCGTCCCCTGTTGCACTAGTGTATTTGTTGACACTTGCCTCTTCCTTTCTTTTCTATTGCTTTAGAATTCACAGGGGTATCTCCGTCGTCCCTGCAAACGGACGATGATCCTCTTATGGATGCGGTTAACCTACTCGAAGAAAACTGGATATCTATCCAGGAAACTTTTGAGTTGGTTGGCCGCGTTCTGTCACGGCTATTTGCCGGGTTGTGGCCGAAGAAAAAGATGGCAATCCCGAAGGGCAACCTGACTGAACTCGCCAAGACTTTTGACAGCGATGAAGACCCTACTCTCCATCTGAAGGGGCTGTCCATTAAGCGCGGCGCCGAAGGTGCCATTGCCCTTTCTCTTGCGCATGGCACAGACTTTGATTGGGAGAAAGTTAACTCCCCCCATGGCCATACCCGCGACGAGATGAAGGTGTTTTTCGAGAAGGCGAAGAAGTTGGCTCCTGCATTGCTGAACACAATTTCTCCTTCGGCAGCCTCTGCTGTGCCTGCTGCACCACCTCCAGCGCCGAAGGCTCCAGTGCCACCATCGACTTCTAGCGAGGAACTGGCCGCGCCCCCTTCTTCCACGGAGCACAATGCTGAGGTGGCGTAGATTCAGCTTCTTTGTAGTATTTAGTTTTCTCCTTTTGAATGTAAAGACTCCAATTAAGTGCAACCCGAGAATCTTAGTCATAGGGTTGTGCTCTTATGTAAATATATCTTCTTTGTATGGAGTATTATGCTATCTTTCTGAAATTGTTTCTCCTTTCTTTCTTTTTGTAGTCGATGCGTGACAGTGATCCTTCTTCTCATGCTCCTGCTCCTTCCTCTGCTCGCGGATTCAATCCTCAGATTTCGTCGACTCCTAGTCGATGTAGACACTGCGAAGAATACTCTTCCAGGATTTCCGACCTTGAGACTCGCCTATCCTTGGCTAAACGCCAAGCACAGATGGCTATTAAAAAGGCTAGCCAGGCCAGTGGCTATATGAGGAAAATCTCTTCACTTGAAGAAAAGGTCTCCAGCTTGACGGCGAAGGTTGTTCATAATGAAGAGTGCGAATCTTTCATTCTTGGAATTGTCGAGTCTGCTTGCGAGCTGTTGCGATGTGAGTTTTCTTTCGACTTCTTCTTTTGGCTGTTTGTGCACTTCTTTTGTGATATATTTGTCATTGTAGGTACTTGCTTGGATTTTGCTGCTGAAGAACGTCGAGTTGCTGAGCGAAATGCTGCTTTGGAGAAGATGTCGACTGTCTATGAGACTCTGTGGTCTGATCCTCGACGCCGTAGCGCCATTGTATTGCTTCAAGATCGTGCCCAGCATGTTGGCGAGTCAGTTGATGGTTGCCGGCGAGCTCTTACAACTATGCACTCCATTATGCTTCCCCGTAATCCTTTGCCTGCAACTTTCCCACTTCTTCTTGATACTTTCCGATCCAGCCATCGTATTCATAGGTTAATAGAACTGAACTTAGTGGCTGGTGCCAATTTTGCTCTCGGGTGGATACGCAAGTGGCACCCCAGATTGAATTATAGCACGATGTCCTTAAGTTTAGCTCCAGGTGGAGCTAGCCTTCGGGTTCATATGGAGAACACGCTTCAACCTGCTCGAAGACTTGTAGCTAGGCTTCTAGAGGCGGATGCTGTGTTTTTCCGCGAGTATCATTATTTAGATCCTTTAGGCGTAGATGATTCTGACAACCCGATGTTGTAAAGTATGTGTGGAACGCGAGAGATTATTTATTTCGCGACTATATGTCTGAAATTTATTCTCAAGGCGTATTTGTATGGTTCGTGCGTTTGCCGCATCTTCTCTTTGAAAGACTCATAGACTCGAATATGAGGAACGCTTTGTCTTTATTTATACTTTTAATGTAAGATACATGGGGTGACCCAAGAGATCCGGCCTGTGACCCGTGTTCTGGATCTAGAGGGCATTGCCCCTGGAATAACTCGTGGCTTTTACGACCTTTATTGTTCTACTCTATTGTCTTTATGATGCTTATGTTGCCGTAGCTTTCCCTTTCTCTTCTGCGCCTGTGTCTTCTCCTGATGTCCCTGTTCGTGGCTTCTTCGTTTCGGGCTCCGCGGTGCATCCTTCGAGTAGCTTGACGCCTTCTGTAGTCGCGCTCTTTGCCTTTTCTGCATGGTTGGCTATTACGCCAAAATTTTGCGCCATCTTGTGGAATTCCCTGTCGTAGAGATCTGAAACTTCAAAGCTTCCTTTCACTGTGATTATTCCTTTTGGTCCTGGCATTTTAAGTACCAAATATGTGTAGTGAGGCACTGCCATGAATCGCGAAAACGCGGGTCGTCCGAGGATCGCGTGATATTGCGATGGCCAGTCCATGACTTCGAAGTCTAGTTTCTCCCTTCTGTAGTTTTGTCGGTTGCCGAAGCAAACATTAAGTGCTATTCGACCCAACGGGTAATTAGCACTTCCTGGTACGATTCCATGGAAGGAGCAATCTGTTGGTTTTAGGAATTCCAATGATATGTGCATTGCCCTGAGTGTTTTCGCGTATATCAGGTTAATTCCACTTCCTGCGTCCATGAATATTCTGTCGACATCATACGCGCCAATTTGAGATTTGAGTACCAGAGGCGCGTTTCCTGGCCGAGGTACTGTTATGGGGTGGTCCTCTCTGTTGAACTCGATTGGTTGTTCTGACCAATGCAGATATTCTGTTGTAGCTGGAGGCGACATGACTGCTAGATTGACTTGTCGAGTTATACTCTTTTCTTCTTTGTTCGACTTGGGCACAGGTTGTATCATTGCTGTAATGTGTCCTTTTGATGGGACGTACCCTTCATCGTCGTCGTCGTGTCCCTTATTTTGCTGGTCTTGTCCTTGAGGAGCTCCGTTGTTTCCTTGCTGGTTTGTCGCGGGATTGTTACTACCTTCGAATCCTTGTCGCCTTGCCTCAGTTTGTTTGTTTATTGCTGCTTCTTGTAGCTTTAAGAATGTTGTGCAGTCTTTCATCGCGTGCCTTGATACTCGCTTCCCGTTGACGAACGCTGAATGTATATGACAAGGCCCGTTGAGCATATCCTCTGGTGATGGGTTGTACTCTCTGGATTCTCTTGGTGGGAACTTCTTATACTCCTCTCTTCCGTAGCTGCGATATCTCGAGCTTCTGCGGTCGTTTCCCTGATAACTGTTGTCTTTATATCCTGCGGCGACTTGGTTATGAGAGCCGTAGGTGTCGTAGTTTCGGGATCGTCTCCTTTGACTTCCGTATCTGTTTCTTCTGTCGTCCTCTGGAGATCATGTCCGTTTGTTGTTGCACGCATCTTCTCCATCTGCAAATCTGTTTGCTGTGTCCATGAGATCTGACACTGTTTTTGGCTTGATTCTACCCATCTCTTCGACTAGGTCTCTTCGCCTTAATCCAATGATAAATGCGTCTATTGCTCTTTCGTCTGAAACTTCGACTGCTGAATTTTTGATGAGGCTCCATCTTTGGATGTATGCCCGTAGTGTTTCATCGTGTTGTTGTACGCATGCCTTGACTTCTTCTATTGATGCTGGCCGTTTGTACGTCGACCTGAAGTTGCTTGTAAATTGCTTTGTGAGGTCTTCCCAGCTTCCAATGGATTCTTTCTCTAGTTTGCTCAACCATGACCTTGCTGCTCCGGTGAGGTGTAACTGCAAACTTTGCATTGCTGTCTCTTTGGTTCCTCCTAGTATTTGAACTGCTTGTAAGTAATCTGTGAGCCATGATTGTGGTTCCTGTGATCCGTCGTACTTTTGCTGGTCATGAGGTAGCTTGAATCCCTTAGGAACTGGAGTGGTGCGAACCCTACGAGTAAAGCACGATGCCCCATCTCCTTTTCGTCATCCTCATAGCCGCGCCTTTCATTTGGGGATCGCGATCTTCGAGTTCCACCGTGCTATTTTGGTGATGGCGATCGAGATCGGCGTTTGCTGCTTCTATGCCGAGGACTATTGTGACGGCGAGGTGATCTTGCTTTGTGCGCTTCTTTGTGGTGATGTGCTTCTTCTCCTTTTGCTGATAGCTTGTGGCCCACCATATTGAGTCCGTTTAGTGCTGCTCTATGCATATGTTCTCTAGGATCTCCTGGACTTGGTCGAGTTGTAAGTAGATATGCTTGTGCTGCCAGTAGTGCTGCTTCAGGAGTTTTTGGTAGGATGTTTCCCTGCTCGTCGACCGATAGGAAGGACGAGTCGAGGTTTTTGGAAATACTTTGCCTGTCGGAGTACTCGAGGTTGTCATACCTTGAGCCATGTCGACGATTTTTCCTTGCGTTGTTGTATGATGCGTCGCTTCGTGCTCTACGAGCAGCTTCGCTGACTGCAATGGCTGAATCTTTTCTTCTTTGTATCTCTACCTTTTCCTTTGCTAATTGCTTTGCTTGCTGCCTGAGGGCGTAATGATACCCAAAAAGCATGTCTTTGCTGGAGCTGGATGGTATTGGTGTGCCGTGTTCTACGGCTTCTCTTATTATTTTCCACTCGTCGACTGATAGTCGAATTTTCTCCCTGGCTGTGAGGGATTCCACTGTTTGTCCTTCTGCTAGGTGATTTGCTCCTCTGTCTATATTTGCTGGGTTTATCACTGGGTTGTTATTTTCATCGAATTCTTCTGAGTTGTCGCCCACAATGGCGAGTACCTGGCACTGCTTGCCGATGTTGCTATTAAAGCTTGAAAAGATTGAGTCGCTGTCTTCAGAAAGCTCTAACCCTGTCTTCCATGTATCTGTTGAGTTGTCTGAGATATTGTCGAGGCAGATCGTGAGATCGTCGAGTTGGATTTCTGTACTGAGGTTGCCCTTTTCTTTGTTGTCTTCTGAAATTTCCCTTTTTCGCACTTCTTCTGAGCTGTCCGGCGAGTTTACCTCGCTGGATGAGCCGTCGAAATACTTCATTATTGCTGTTGTTTCAGGATCGTTTGCCGATGGGTCTTGTTTCGTCGGATCCGAAAGGCGGGACGAACCCGACGGCCCGATGAGGATGCTCAAACTTCCGATGGTTAGCTCCACCTCTTGACTTCCGTCGATTTCTTGACTGCTGTTGGCTAAAAGCGAAAAAGCCGTCAAATTCATGACTCCAACGCCCAAAGTCCCCACGGTCGGCGCCAATTGATGAGGGGTTAACTCGACAAATGTCCTAGATGAAGGACTTAGGATCGGGGAGATAGGGCGTCGGATGAACTCGAAGGTAAAGTTAGTCAAAATAGGTGTGTATCGAAAGTAAACTTGGGTGTTCAACCTGGCTTGCTTTCAATCTGCCCTACACCGTCCCCTCCTGGCCCCTATATATAGGTGGCCAGGTCTCGAGGATCGGGTAGGGTTCGATACAGATTACAAATATCGACATACGGTAATAACTCGTATTCGACTATCATTACAATTGGGCCTAGCTCAACGGGCCTCAGGGGTACTCAACTAACGGGCTCTATTAACTATACCCTTGTCACTGGGTAAACAAATTACAGTTGGGCAATTGATAGAATAAAGACAACGTGCATATGATGAGAGGATCACTATGAGATTTACTCTGGGCATTACAACAAGATACATAGACCGCCATCCAACTGCATCTATGACTAATAATCCACTCACGGGGATATCATCCGAACACCCCATGAGTATTAAGTTGCGAATAACAGATAATTGCATTAAGCAAAGTGTGTAATGTAAACAAAGCATATGCCCTCGAGCATATGAATGTTGTTTTCCCCCTAGTAGCAACAGCACATCTACAACCTTAGAGGTTTCTGTCACTCCCCCAGATTAAATAAAGGCATGAACCCACTATCGAGCATAAATACCCCCTCTTGGAGTCACTAGCAACTACTCGGCCAAGATAGCTACTAACAACGGAGAGCATGCAAGATCATAAACAACATAGAGATAACAAAAGATAAATTTAAGTACTTCAACTCAAGCATAACACCAATATTCATCGGATCCCAACAAACCAAACATGTAGAATTACATAACGGTGATCTCAATCATGTAGGGCAGTTCAGGAGATCTAAACATGAAGCACATGGTGGAGAAGACAACCATCTAGCTACTGCTATGGACCCATAGTCCAAGGTAGACTACTCACTCATCGCTCCAGAGGCAAGCATGGCGATGAAGAAGACCTCCCGTGGCGATTCCCCTCTCCGGCAGGGTGCCGGGAAGAGCTTCTGGACCCTCCCGATCTTCGGGTCAACGGCGGCGGCGGATCGCGATGTGTTCTGGAAAACTGATCGGGCCCTTAGGTTTTCTCGTCGGGGGGTCTTTATAGGCGAAGGGGCATCGTCAGGAGTAGACCGAGGCGGTCTCACACATAGGGGGCGCAGCCAGGGGCTGGGCCGCGCCGCCCTGGTGTGTGGGCCCTCGTGGCCCCACTCCGTCTCCTCTTCGGTTCTCTGGAAGCTTTGGTGAAATTCTGGGCGACTGGCTTTGGTTTCGTCCAATTCCGAGAATATTTCCTGTGTAACTTTTCTGAAACACAAAAACAACAGAAAACAGGGAACTGGCACTGTGGCGACTTGTTAGTAGGTTAGTTCCGGAAAATGCATAAAAGTGCCACGAAGTGTAACGAAACACTAAGCAAATGGTGTAAAAACAAGCATGGAGCATCAAAAATTATGGATACGTTGGAGGCGTATTAGCATCCCCAAGCTTAACTCCTGCTCGTCCTCGAGTAGGTAAGTGATAACAAAAGAAATAATTTTTGAGGTGACATGCACCTACACAATCTTGACGATAAATGTAAGCGTTGTGCGCTGGGATCAAAAGAACTTAAAACATGGGCATGAAAGATATAATCTTGATAGAAGAAACTTAGCAACCATGTTATAACATGAAAATGAACACAAACAAAAGATCATGAAAATGAAACAATGAAAGTCAAATGTGTGTTCAAATCATAAGGAAAAACATACAAATGGTTTTCAGCTTGTCCTTCATGGAGAGCAAAACATAAATGCATAGGACACCTTCAAGTTTAAGAGGGCGACTAGATACAAATAATTTAAGAACAAGTGAAACCAACAATATAAATCAATCAATGAAAACTTTGGGACAATGCACATTATACTAAGAATGACAACTATGCTCTCTTAATGGTGCATGAAGATAGAAGGTTGTGACTCAACATAAAAGTAAAAGAAAGGCCCTTCGCGGAGGGAAGCAGTGATTAAACATGTGCTAGAGCTTTTCATTTGTAAAACAGAGAGATAAAACTTGAGTTTTGAGAGGTGGTTGCTTTTGTCAACGACTAGCAATGGGGTTCTTACTATCTTCCATACAAAAATGAAGCAAGTTTTTGAGAGAGAGATTGGCACTTTTGTGCTCTTTTATAAAGCTTGGCACTCCTCCCCACCTTTTTTCCTTTCTCAAACCATGGCTAACCGATTCCATCGGGTGCCCACCAACATTCACATACCATGGAGGAGTGCCTTTTTTTCTTCTTTTTTTTCTCTTTTTTTTCTTTTTGGAATAAGCAATATGGAAGATAGCAAATCCGACCACTACGTCCCCATGAGCTAAAAACAGTGTCACAAAACGAGAAGTATTTTGAAAGTTTTGAAAGGTAGCACATGAAAATTTACTTTGGAATGGCTTACAAATACCATGCATACAAATTTATAGTGGACACAATGGCAAACTTGGTTTTTAGGAGTTGGATGCACGAGTAGAGCTCATACTCAGTACAAGGCGAGGGCTAGCAAAAGACTGGAAGCGACCAACTAAGAGAGCAATAACGGCTATAATCATGCAAAGTGACAAAGCGACATTAAAAGAAGCATAAGATGGCATCAAAAGTCAAAAACTAAATGATCATAGAGGCTATTGGTGACTTTGTAAGAGTCTAACATGTGTGAGCATGCGCCAAGTCAACCCAAATAAAGCATCAAGGAGAAAACCAAAATAATGCTTCCAAACGATAAAAACAACGCATGATTTTTTCAAAGGCTCATTAAGCAATCTCAGTTATTTGAGACAAGTCATGCTACAGCAAAACCACTAAGCATACTATCAAAAAGACATCAAGCACGACATGCAAAAGCCTAGGCCACAGTCTACACAAGCTCCTTCTTGTACCACTTTTTTGCATAAAGCTTTTTCTCTTTTCCAACACCATTCAAACTTTTTATAAACACCTCTTTTGATGAAAACCAATAAAGACCAGAGGCAAAAATACACCTTGATGAAAAGATATAACAAGATCTGAACACAAATCAAGGCGAAAATCGAAAACTAAATGCAGTTCTAGAAAAAGAAGAACACTCGTTGAAATTATAAGAATGAAAAACGAAGTGTTCTTGGCAAATGAAAAGCAAGGCAACTTCTCCAAAACAAATTTGTTGGGGTCCAACCATTTATTGCAACAAACAAAACTAAACTAAACTGAAAACTAAAAACAACTGATGCTCCAAGAAAAACACATAATGCATGAAGCAATAAAAATATAGTGTTTTGAAAGGTGACCTGATTTTTGCCGATGAAGAAGGGGTGCCTCGGGGGCATCCCCAAGCTTTGACGCTTGTACTTCTTGGATATTTCTTGGGGTGATGCATGGGCATCCCCAAGCTTGAGCTTTTTTCCATTCTTCAACTCATCTCATCACTCTCCGATCCCTATACTTGAAAACTTCCTTCATACAAAACTAAACACAAATCTATTAGCAACATTAGTGTAAGTATAACATAGAATCAACCTCTTTTTGATTCAGGTTTCAACCTAAAACCAAAACATATAAAGCACATTCTACTGTAGCAACTTCCCAAAAAGTTCCGTGATCAAAAGAACTAAAAAAGAAAGCGATAAAGCGGCAAACACAAATATTGGCAGAAATCTGTCAAAACAGAACAGCTGACAAAGGTCGAATTTTTGAGGGGTTTTCTGTTGCTCAAATCAAAAAGTGTTCAACTAATGAAAGTTTGGATATAACCTGGGCCATATGCACAAGAAATCGCAGGTCCAAAAGATATACAGAGAAATTTCACGAATTTTTACGGTGCAGCACCGAAAACTTTTTCAGGACAGCAACATCTCCAAATCTTACCTCGCTCAAATTAGAGGCTTCTCTTGGCACAAAAACGAAATAAAAAGGATAAGAAGAGGTCATTACAGTAGTAATAACTTCCAAGACTCAAATAAAAGAAAAAGAACTGAATGTAAAAATATTGGGTTATCTCCCAAGAGTGCTTTTCTTTAACGCCTTTGAGCTAGGCGCAGAAAATTGCGAATCACGTAACATCAAGTGATGAAGCATTGATGACCCACAAGTATAGGGGGTGTATCGTAGTACTTTCGATAAATAAGAGTGTCAAACCGAACGAGGAGCAGAAGATGTTGATGAGTGGTTTTGATCAAGGATTCACTGTAAATACTAGCAAACAGGTTTTCAGGGGTATTTGGTAATGCGAGTAAATAAAGTGCGAGTAAATAAAAGACAGTAGTAACAATTGCAGCAAGTGGCCCAATCCTTTCTTTAGCAAAGGACAAGCCGGTTGTGTAACTTATAATAACCAAACGTTCTCGAGGACACACGGGAGTTTCTGTCAAGAGCTTTCGCTTCATAAAGCCAATAGTCTTTATTGGTTTGATAGGTGTTATGGGGGTGAACCTGTGCTAGCGCACTACCCTTACTAGGATAAATACACACTTATGATTATACCCTCCTGCAAGCATCCACAAATACAAGAAAGTAATTAAGATAAATCTAACCACAGCCTTAAACTCTAAGATCCTACGCTCCCTGGTGCAACGGTTTTCCAACGGAGGTTTAGGTTTCTGTCACTCCAGCAACCCCACAATTGGTAGCCAAATACACAATGCATCTCACTAGGCCCATAAATGGTGAAGTATCATGTAGTCGACGTTCACATGACACCACTAGTGAAATAGCAGCACAACAATATCAAACCATTAAATATTTCTCAACAATAATCCACTACTAACATCTTGACTTCTCCCATGTCCTCAAGAACTAAACGAACTACTCACAAGACATCATATGGATCATGATCAGAGGTGAAATAATGGTAAATAACAATCTGAACATAAACCTTAATTCAACGGTTCCACTCAATAGCATCAACCACAAGAGTAATCAACACCGGGAAAGTTTCCCCTATGAATATAACAAGATCCAAGTCAAGATGTTACAGCGGGATGGCGTGGTGATGGTGGAGATGAAGGTGCTGGTGATGAAGATGATGATCCCGATGAAGTCCGGTGCGATGGTGATGACGATGGCGATGGTCTCCCCTCTCCGGGAAGGAATTTCCCCAGTAGATTTCTGCCTGCTGGAGAGCTTTTCTCTCTCTGGTGTTTTCCGCCCCGCAGAGGCGGCGGTGTCTAACTCTGAGCCTCCCCCTTGACTTGGGTTTTCAGGGACAATGAAATACGCGAAGGGGCGATGGCAGAAGTGGGCCAGGGTGGCCTCACACAGGGCTGGCGCGGCCAGGGGTCAGGCCGCGCCACCCTGGCGTGAGGACCCCTCCTGGCTCCTCTCGACTCCTCCTTCTGGCTTCCTGAGTCTTCTGGGAAAATATAATTTCCTGGTATTTTTCTGGAATTTTCCTGATCTTCAAAATATGGTTCCTTGATGGTCCTTTTTCCAGCAGAATCCTGACTTCGGCAGCAAATCCTGCAATGATCATCAAACATGTGAAAACAAAGGAAATAACATAAGTATCAACTCTAAATATGAAATATATCAATGAATAACAGTAAATTATGATACAAAATAGTGATGCAAAATGGACGTATCAACCCCCCCAAGCTTAGACCTCGCTTGTCCCCAAGCGAAAACTAAACTCGGTAAACATGACCACAGGTTTATGGAGTGAAGTGTCAATAATCAAAATACGGACAAGAAGCATCACATTCACCAAGGCACAAATTATAATAGACAGCAACTTCCCTTTATAAGATATAGACTTGCAATAGGTAAAAAGGAATCACATGTAAAGATGCACAAGGTAAACTATAATTGGCAATGGCAAACCTTAGTTCTTGGTCAAAGAATGATGAACAAGCTATTCTTTCTTTTAAACGGAGCCTTTTAAAATAGAGCTAATATAGCATAGACCATATGCTCAACAAAATAAACTTTTGCATTCATAGAAAGCTTTCAAAGATATATTCCTTCAGACAAAAGCATTGTACAAAACAAGGAAGATAGTAAATATGATTAAACAGATCAACATATGGATGAGTGAAACATAACAACTCAAATGCTTGCTTGAGATAGAAGAAAATAGGTTGACTCAACATAAAAGTAAAAGATAGGCCCTTCGCAGAGGGAAGCAGGGATTAAACATGTGCTAGAGCTTTTCATTTATAAAATAGAGGTAAAAATTGTTTTGAGAGGTGGTTGCTTTTGTCAACGACTAGCAACGGAGTTCTTGATATCTTCCATACTAAACAAGTGAGAGCGGTTCCGAGATGTTTGATTAATTGGCACATTGGTGCTCTTTTATAGCTTTGCACTCCTCCCCACCTTTTTCCTTTCTCAAACCATGGCTAACCGATTCCATCGGGTGCCGACCAACTTTCACATACCATGGAGGAGTGCTCTTTTTTCTTTTTGAGATTATAATGGTCTGACCAGCTCCCTTGCAAAATTAATGACGAGCAGATGAAGCTGCCTAGTCGAGGGGCACTTAATTTAGTATGGAAGATAACAAACCCATCCACTACGTCCTCATGAGCTAAAAACAGTGGCACAAAATGAGAAGTGTTTGAAGGTTTTTGAAAGGTAGCACATGAAAATTTACTTGGAATGGCTTGAAATACCATACATGGGAATTTATAGTGGACTCTTTGGAAGTGACTTGGCTTTTGGGAATTGGATGCACGAGAAGTATTTCCTCTCAGTACAGGTTTTTGGCTAGCAAGGCTGGGTAGCAAGCATAAGAGTTGCATGAAACAGACAAACATACATATAATAAGAACAATCATGCCAACTCCCTTGAAGGTACAACGATTTTGACTTTAGGAATAACAATGCTTATAAGCCAAACATGAAGGATAAACTGAAGTGATGTAACTACAAGCACTTCTTTATTCTTTTCTACTCAAACTTCAAGGTAAAGTTGCTACTGACCAAGCTAGGTTTGCCAAAACCAACTAAATTTACTCATGCTCCCAAAGTGATACCAATACCAATCAACAAGACTAGTCATACAAGAGAGATTGCAAACTAACATAAAGTGTGCGGAAAGTAAACGATAAAACTTCTCATTAATATTTTATTACCGCAACTCACACCAAGGGATACATAGATAACGAACTAAGGAGGATACTTCCAAACTGCAAACTATTCTATAAGATAACTTCTCTATTCATGATATGACTCTACTTGAAAAGTAAATGAGCAAAAAGGTAATGATGTGATACCGCGGCACTCCCCCAAGCTTGGAACAAGCCAAGGGGATGCCTATACCGATGATGAATTACTCCTTTGGTGGTAGTGCAAGCAGCCTTGGATTAATGAAATATTCCAGCATCCTGCAAAGCCTGATATTCTCTTCTTGAAGCATCTCTACCTCCCTCTTCAAAGCTTGATATTAAGCGCAAAACTCATCAGTGACCAGCATACCCTCTTTTATCACAAGCATGTAGTTAAGATCCAAAACGTGTAGTGTTGGCCCCTGCAGATCATGAGAAAGGATACGTCTAGCTTTCGTTGGTCCTTCAAAAGCAGGGTTTTTTGGCCTTGCTCTTCCAGCTCCCTGTTCCTCCTTCCACTTTTGGCCTAGGTGAACAAATTCCCAGGGTCTTTTGCCTTTGTCATTGCTTGAGGAAGCCATGGTGCTCTCAGAACTAAAATCAACTCCTGACAGAAACAGCTCAAAACAAAACACGATGAGAAAACGATATACAGACCTCGGGGACTTCGGTGGGTTAAATAGGCGAAAATTATACATCGAAACAAAATCACAGGAGGAAACCGGGATGGAAACGAGTTCCGGGGTGCTCTCACACCTGGGTGGCGCAGCCAGTGGTGGGCCCGCGCCACCTATGTGTGAGAAGCACACGGACTCCTTTTCCTGTCCGTTTTCATCTCGTGATTTTTCATATTTAGTAAAAACAGCAAAAATATTAAAGGAAAAGCTTTTCACGAAACTTCTCTGACTAGAACTGTTACCTATTCAAAAATGAACTCTGCAGGTACCTGCAATTTGTCTTGGATGAATTCTTCCAGAGAAACTGTTTCAATAACATCAACATCTTCATTATAAGAATCTCCAGAAATATAATGTTTGAGTCTTTGCCCATTCACCACTTGTGTAGAGTCATCCTTTAGTGAAGCAATCTTAATAGCACCTGAGCGGTACACTTCCACAATAACATATGGTCCTTCCCATTTTGAAAGTAGATTTCCTGCAAAAAATCAGAGACGAGACCTATACAATAGAACTTTCTCACCAACATGAAACTCTCTCTTAAGAATTCTCTTATCATGCCATTGCTTGACTTTCTCTTTAAAAAGCCTGGCATTCTCATACGCTTCGTTTCTCCACTCATCTAGAGAACTCAAATCTAATAACCCTTTCTTACCAGCTAGTTTAAAAACTCTATTAAGCTCTCTCACTGCCCAAAAAGCTTTGTGTTCTAATTCTAAGGGCAAGTAACACGCTTTTCCATAAACCATCTTATAAGGAGACATACCCATGGGGTTCTTATAAGCAGTTCTATAAGCCCATAAAGCATCATTTAACTTACTAGCCCAATTTTTCCTAGATCTATTAACAGTCTTCTGCAAGATAGACTTGATCTCCCTATTTGAAAGCTCTACCTGCCCACTAGTTTGGGGATGATAAGCAGAAGCAATTCTATGACTGACATCATATTTAGCAAGAGTTTTTCTAAAATTACCGTGAATAAAATAAGAACCTCTGTCAGTCATAAGATATGTAGGCACACCAAACCTAGGAAAAATAACATCCTTAAGCATTTTTAACGAGGTCTCACCATCGGCACTCTTTGTAGGTATGGCTTCTACCCATTTAGTAACATAATCAACGGCAACAAGTATGTGGATATAGCCTTTTGAAGGAGGAAAAGGACCCATAAAGTCAAATCCCCAACAATCAAATGGTTCAATAACAAGAGTGTAATTCATAGGCATTTCATTGCGTCTAGAAATATTACCAACTCTTTGACATTCATCGTAAGATAAAACATACCTTCTGGCATCTTTAAAGAGGGTTGGCCAATAAAAACCTGATTGTAGAACCTTCTGGGCGGTTCTATCTCCAGCATGATGCCCTCCATAGGCGCTGCTATGGCATTTTTTTAATATCTCTTGTTTCTCATATTCCGGTACGCATCTTCTCATAATACCATCAACTCCTTCTTTATATAAGTGTGGGTCATCCCAAAAGTAATGCCTAAAATCATAGAAGAATTTTCTTCTTTGCTGAGCTGTAAAAGTTGGAGGCAAATACTTGGAAACAATAAAGTTAGCATAATCAGCATACCAAGGAAGGTCTCGCGAAGTTACATTTATTGCAGCCAACTGTTTATTTGGAAAACTATCATTAACAGGAATAGGATCAAAAGAAATGTTTTCCAATCTAGACAAGTTGTCAGCCACAGGATTTTCAGCACCTTTCCTATCTACGATATGCAAATCAAAATCTTGTAAAAGCAACACCCATCTAATAAGCCTAGGCTTAGCATCCTTCTTAGTCATAAGATATCTAATAGCAGCGTGATCAGTATGAATAGTAACTTTGGAATCAACAATGTAAGATCTAAACTTATCACATGCAAAAACAACAGCAAGAAACTCTTTCTCAGTAGTAGCATAATTCTTTTGAGCAGCATCAAGAGTCTTACTAGCATAATGAATAACATTCAACTTATTATCTATGCGCTGTCTAAGAACAGCACCAACAGCAAAATCACTAGCATCACACATAATTTCAAAAGGTAAATTCCAATCAGGTGGTTGAACAATTGGAGCAGTAGTTAAAGCCTTCTTAAGAGTTTCGAAAGCTTCCTTACAATCATCATCAAAGACAAATGGTACATCTTTTTGAAGAAGATTAGTAAGAGGCTTTGAAATCTTAGAGAAATCTTTAATAAACCTCCTATAAAAACCAGCATGACCAAGAATACTACGAATACCTTTAACATCTCTGGGACAGGGCATTTTCTCAATGGCCTCCACTTTTGCTCAGTCAACTTCAATTCCTCTTTCAGAAATTTTATGTCCACAGACAATTCCTTCATTTACCATAAAGTGGCATTTCTCCCAATTAAGAACAAGGTTAGTTTCTTCGCACCTCTACAAAACTTTATCAAGGTTGTGCAAACAATTATCAAAAGAAGTTCCATAGACGGAGAAATCGTCCATGAAGACCTCCACAATTTCTTCACAAAAGCCATGAAAAATAGCAGACATGCATCTTTGAAAAGTAGCAGGAGCATTGCATAAACCAAACGGCATACGTCTATAAGCATAAGTTCCATAAGGACAAGTAAAAGTGGTTTTCTCTTGATCTTCCTTCTTAACGGCAATTTGAGAAAAACCAGAATAACCATCAAGGAAACAAAAATGAGTTTTCTTAGATAACCTCTCTAGCATCTGATCTATAAATGGTAAAGGATAATTATCTTTCTTAGTAACTTTGTTTACCTTCCTATAATCAATGCACATCCTATAACCAACTACTACCCTTTGAGGAATAAGCTCGTTATTCTCATTAGGCACAACACTCATACCTCCTTTCTTAGGAACACAATGGACAGGACTAACCCATCTACTATCAGCAATAGGATAAATAATACCAGCATCAAGGAGCTTTAATACCTCATTTCTTACCACATCCTTCATCTTGGGAATTAGGCGGCGTTGATGCTCCACGACTGGCTTTGCGTCTTTCTCCATATTAATGTCATGCTGACATAAAGTGGGAGAAATCCCTTTTAAATCATCAAGAGTATATCCCATAGCTCCTCGGTGTTTCCTCAATATCTCCAATAATCTTTCTTCTTCCTTTCCTAAAATTTTAGAGCTAATAATAACAGGATGTATTTTCTTATCATCTATATAAGCATATTTAAGATTATCAGGCAAAGGCTTTAATTCGAAAATAGGATCTTCCTTAGGCGGCAAAGTGGTACCAAGATCCTCCACGGGTAGATTATGCTTGATTAATGGTGGTTGACGAAGAAGAATATCGTCAATATCTTCTCTTTACTTACTGAAAACATCACTTTCGTGATCTTCCATGAATTGCTGCAAGGCATTATTAGGAGCAAGCGCAATAGAAGCAAGCTGTTCAACTCGAAAATTTTCATTAGGCGTGTCATTTTCATAAGAAGTCTTAGCAAACTTGGAAAATTAAACTCATAAGACTCTCCATTAAACTTAGTAAAAAAATTCTCCTTCTTACAATCTATCACGGCGCCACAAGTGTTCAAAAATGGTCTACCAAAAATAATAGGACAAGTTTTACTAGCCTCCTTACCAAGTACTAGAAAATCAGTAGGGTATTTAGTCTTACCACAAAGAACTTCCACATCTCGAACAATACCAAGAGGCCAAACAGTCTCTCTGTTAGCAAGCTGAACAACCACATCAATATCTTCAAGTTCACAAGCGCCAATCTCATGCATAATTTCTTTGTAAAGCTCTAAAGGAATAGCACTTGCACTAGCACCAATATCACATAAACCATAATAGCAATGATCTCCAATCCTGACAGAAATAACAAGAACACTTGTTTTCCTATGCTTTTTAGGATGTGAGAGAATGTTAGAAGAATCTTCACAAAAAAGAATATATTCATCCCCTACATCTTTAGTAACAAGATCCTTCAATATAGCTACAGGAGACTTAATAGTAATTTGCTCATTAGGTTCTGCACCTTTCTTAGTACTTTTATTAGACACACTTACCAAAGTAGAATACTTCTTTACCTTAGCAGGGAAAGGTGTCTTCTCAAAATAAGGTTCAGGCACAATGCTATCAACAGTACAAACTTCAGTAGCTGCAGCAGGTATATGACTAATAGAATCTTTATAAGGTGCATGATATTTGTTCCAATCTTTCTTTGGAAGATCAAGATAAGAGGCAAAAGCCTTAAGACAATTAGCAAGTATTTGTGAATCAAGACCATAAGCAGTGCTAACAATATGAAAGTCATCGGTCCCCATAAAAGATTTAATGCATTCATAATCATAGTTTATACCTGACTTCCTACCTTTGTCATTTTCCCAACCTTCAGCATTCTCTTGTATACAGTCAAGAAGTTTCCACTTAGCATCTTCTTTCATATGAGTAAATGATCCAAAGCAAGAAGCATCCAAATAATCCTTATCAGGAAGAGTAAGTCGCGCATAAAAATTATCAATAACAATATTATTGGGGAGCTCATGAATGGGGCATTTGAGCATTAGTAACTTCAATCTCCCCCACGCTTGAGCAATACTCTCTCCATCATGAGGCCAAAAATTATATATCCGGTTACGGTCTTTATGAATTTTTCTTGGAGGATAAAACTTGGAATAAAAGAGAGGTACAATATCCTCCCATGCCATAGATGGACCATCTTGGAGTAGTCGATACCACTCTTCAGCTCTGCCTTTCAATGATAAAGAGAATAATTTCTTCTTGACCTGGCTTGGTGAAATACCTGCACATCTCAACAACTCGCATAATTCATGTATAAATAATAAGTGATCACCCGGATGGACAGTTCCATCTCCGGAATAGCCGTTATCCATAATACGCCCGGCAATTTTCATAGGTATTTTAAAAGGATCAATTTCAGCAGGTGGTGGCGGTGGTGGTTCATCCACATGTGCAGCAGTAGTAGAAGTATTTCCAAATAGGAAACCAAATGGAGAGTTCTCCATAGCAGAGTAAAATAAAAATAAAAGACAAAATAAAAACAATACTCACAGCGACGGTTACCTTTACCAATTCCACTCTTCAATAGCGCTAAGCTCCCCGGCAACGGCGCCAGAAAATAGTCTTGATGACCCACAAGTATAGGGGGTGTATCGTAGTACTTTCGATAAATAAGAGTGTCGAACCCAACGAGGAGCAGAAGGTGTTGATGAGTGGTTTTGATCAAGGATTCACTGTAAATACTAGCAAACAGGTTTTCAGGGGTATTTGGTAATGCGAGTAAATAAAGTGCGAGTAAATAAAAGACAGTAGTAACAATTGCAGCAAGTGGCCCAATCCTTTCTTTAGCAAAGGACAAGCCGGTTGTGTAACTTATAATAACCAAACGTTCTCGAGGACACACGGGAGTTTCTGTCAAGAGCTTTCGCTTCATAAAGCCAATAGTCTTTATTGGTTTGATAGGTGTTATGGGGGTGAACCTGTGCTAGCGCACTACCCTTACTAGGATAAATACACACTTGTGATTATACCCTCCTGCAAGCATCCGCAAATACAAGAAAGTAATTAAGATAAATCTAACCACAGCTTTAAACTCTAAGATCCTACGCTCCCTGGTGCAACGGTTTCCCAACGGAGGTTTAGGTTTATGTCACTCCAGCAACCCCACAATTGGTAGCCAAATACACAATGCATCTCACTAGGCCCATAAATGGTGAAGTATCATGTAGTCGACGTTCACATGACACCACTAGTGAAATAGCAGCACAACAATATCAAACCATTAAATATTTCTCAACAATAATCCACTACTAACATCTTGACTTCTCCCATGTCCTCAAGAACTAAATGAACTACTCAGAAGACATCATATGGATCATGATCAGAGGTGAAATAATGGTAAATAACAATCTGAACATAAACCTTAATTCAACGGTTCCACTCAATAGCATCAACCACAAGAGTAATCAACACCGGGAAAGTTTCCCCTATGAATATAACAAGATCCAACTCAAGATGTTACAGCGGGATGGCGTGGTGATGGTGGAGATGAAGGTGCTGGTGATGAAGAAGAAGAAGATGATGATCCCGATGAAGTCCGGTGCGATGGTGATGACGATGGTGACGATCTCTCCTCTCCGGGAAGGAATTTCCCCGGCAGATTTCTGCCTGCCGGAGAGCTTTTCTCTCTCTGGTGTTTTCCACCCTGCAGAGGCGGTGGTGTCTAACTCTGAGCCTCCCCCTTGACTTAGGTTTTCGAGGACGATGAAATACGCGAAGGGGCGATGGCAGAAGTGGGCCAGGGTGGCCTCACACAGGGCAGGCGCGGCCAGGGGTCAGGCCGCACCACCCTGGCATGAGGGCCCCTCCTGGCTCCTCTCGACTCCTCCTTCTGGCTTCTGAGTCTTCTGGGAAAATATAATTTCCTGGTATTTTTCTGGAATTTTCCTGATCTTCAAAATATGGTCCCTTGATGGTCCTTTTTCCAGCAGAATCCTGACTCCGGCAGCAAATCCTCCAATGATCATCAAACATGTGAAAACAAAGGAAATAACATAAGTATAAACTCTAAATATAAAATATATGAATGAATAACAGTAAATTATGATACAAAATAGTGATGCAAAATAGACGTATCAAGCATCAAGCTCATAATTTGCTCTAAGAATAGAGTCAAAAACTAATTTCTTTCTCTTTCCAGGGAAGTGTTCCATACCTTTCTTGAGTGGAAATTGATATTTGATGGTGCCTTCCCTCATATCGATGATGGCACCTACAGTTCGAAGAAAGGGTCTTCCCAAAATAATAGGACATGAAGCATTGCATTCACCATCCATGACAAGAAAATCAACGGGAACAAGGTTATTGTTAACCACAATAAGAACATCATTAATTCTTCCCAAAGGTTTCTTCTTAGCAACATCAGCAATAGGAACATCATAATAACACTTTTTAAGCGGTAGTAAATCAAGCACATCATAAATCTTTCTAGGCATAATAGAAATACTAGCACCTAGATCACATAAAGCATGGCAATCAAAACCATTAACATGCATATCAATGATGGGTTCCCAACCATCTTCCAACTCCTGTTTCAACTTCTCATCCCTAATTTTCACAAGGTTCATCAAAGAAGGCTCAATCTCATAAAAATTTGCAGCAGGAGCAGGTGGCGCAATAGGAGTGCAGATAAAATCACTATTGTTCGTGCTAGTAAAGTCACACAACTTGGTGTTTTCAGGAGTAGCCATTCTAGCAAACTAAAAGCAGACAAGAAAAAACAACTATCAAGGATTCTAATTTTTTGGGGTTTTTGATAAAACGATGCAAGTAAAATAAAATAAAGCAAAACTTAAAACAAAGTAAAGGATATGCGTGCGAAAACTCCCCTCGCAGAAGTCTTCTTCCTCCCCGGCAACGGCGCCAGAAAAACTTGTTGATGGCGCGGTAATGGTGTGTGAAATTAATGAAGTAAATGACCGGCCAGTTGGAAAACCCCAAGACCAAGGTTTGATGAATATAGCAGCAAGTTTTTCCGTCATTAAGAAACCAAGGTTATCAATCCAGTAGGAGGACGAAATACGACTGAAGGTGATGCCCACTAGCTGCGTGATGCTCTAACAAGGGCGCCGTTAACGATCTCTTGTTAGCGCGTCTTCAACCAGTAGCAACGCAGAACCTGCACACAACACAACCAAATACTTTGTTCCCAACTTACGATGAGGTTGTCAATCTCACCGGTTTGCTTGAAACAAAGGGTATGAGCGTATCGAGTGGAAATCAATAGTAGTATGCGAGTAAAGTAAACAGTACGAGTAAAGTAAACGGGTGATAGCAATATAAAGGAAATAGGACCGGGGTCCACAGTTCACTAGCGGTGTCTCTCCATAAGATAAAATAATACATGCTGGGTAAACAAATTACAGTTGGGCAATTGATAGAATAAAGACAACGTGCATATGATGAGAGGATCACTATGAGATTTACTCTGGGCATTACAACAAGATACATAGACCGCCATCCAACTGCATCTATGACTAATAATCCACTCACGGGGATATCATCCGAACACCCCATGAGTATTAAGTTGCGAACAACAAATAATTGCATTAAGCAAAGTGTGTAATGTAAACAAAGCATATGCCCTCGAGCATATGAATGTTGTTTTCCCCCTAGTAGCAACAACACATCTACAACCTTAGAGGTTTCTGTCACTCCCCCAGATTAAATAGAGGCATGAACCCATTATCGAGCATAAATACCCCCTCTTGGAGTCACTAGCAACTACTCGGCCAAGATAGCTACTAACAACGGAGAGCATGCAAGATCA
Source organism: Dactylis glomerata (assembly GCA_007115705.1). Classification (NCBI taxonomy): domain Eukaryota; kingdom Viridiplantae; phylum Streptophyta; class Magnoliopsida; order Poales; family Poaceae; genus Dactylis; species Dactylis glomerata. The sequence continues at coordinate 828,873 of QXEO01000450.1, read as the reverse complement.
TAAACAACATAGAGATAACAAAAGATAAATTTCAGTACTTCAACTCAAGCATAACACCAATATTCATCGGATCCCAACAAACCAAACATGTAGAATTACATAACGGTGATCTCAATCATGTAGGGCAGCTCATGAGATCTAAACATGAAGCATATGGTGGAGAAGACAACCATCTAGCTACTGCTATGGACCCATAGTTCAAGGTAGACTACTCACTCATCGCTCCGGAGGCAAGCATGGCGATGAAGAAGACCTCCGGTGGCCATTCCCCTCTCCGGCAGGGTGCCGGGAAGAGCTTCTGGACCCTCCCGATCTTCGGGTCGACGGCAGCGGTGGATCACGATGTGTTCTAGAAAACTGATCGGGCCCTTAGGTTTTTCTCGTCGGGGGGTCTTTATAGGCGAAGGGGCATCGTCAGGAGTGGACCGAGGCGGTCTCACACATAGGGGGCGCGACCAGGGGCTGGGCCGCGCCACCCTAGTGTGCGGGGCCCTCGTGGCCCCACTCTTTCTCCTCTTTGGTTCTCTGGAAGCTTCGGTGAAATTCTGGGCGACTGGCTTTGGTTTCGTCCAATTCTGAGAAAATTTCCTGTGTAACTTTTCTGAAACACAAAAACAGCAGAAAACAGGGAACTGGCACTATGGTGACTTGTTAGTAGGTTAGTTCTGGAAAATGCATAAAAGTGCCACGAAGTGTAACGAAACACTAAGCAAATGGTGTAAAAACAAGCATGGAGCATCAAAAACTATGGATACATTGGAGACGTATCAGCATCCCCAGGCTTAACTCCTGCTCGTCCTCGAGTAGGTAAGTGATAACAAAAGAAATAATTTTTGAGGTGACATGCACCTACACAATCTTGACCATAAATGTAAGCATTGTGCGCTGGGATCAAAAGAACTTAAAACATGGGCATGAAAGATATAATCTTGATAGAAGAAACTTAGCAACCATGTTATAACATGAAAATGAACACAAACAAAAGATCATGAAAATGAAACAATGAAAGTCAAACATGTTTTCAAATCATAAGGAAAAACATACAAATGGTTTTCAGCTTGTCCTTCATGGAGAGCAAAACATAAATGCATAGGACACCTTCAAGTTTAAGAGGGCGACTAGATACAAATAATTTAAGAACAAGTGAAACCAACAATATGAATCAATCAATGAAAACTTTGGGACAATGCACATTATACTAAGAATGACAACTATGCTCTCTTAATGGTGCATAAAGATAGAAGGTGGTGACTCAACATAAAAGTAAAAGAAAGGCCCTTTGCGGAGGGAAGAAGTGATTAAACATGTGCTAGAGCTTTTCATTTGTAAAACAGAGAGATAAAACTTGAGTATTGAGAGGTGGTTGCTTTTGTCAACGACTAGCAATGGGGTTCTTACTATCTTCCATACAAAAATGAAGCAAGTTTTTGAGAGAGAGATTGGCACTTTTGTGCTCTTTTATAAAGCTTCGCACTCCTCCCCACCTTTTTTCCTTTCTCAAACCATGGCTAACCGATTCCATCGGGTGCCCACCAACATTCACATACCATGGAGGAGTGCCCTTTTTTGTCTTTTTTTAAAGGTTACAATGGTCTGACCAGCTCTCTTGCAAAATTAGTGACGAGCAGATGAAGCATGCAAGTCGAGGGGTACTTAATTCAATATGGAGGATAGCAAATCCGACCACTACGTCATTGATATGTCTCCAACGTATCCATAATTTTTGATGCTCCATGCTTGTTTTTACACCATTTGCCTAGTGTTTCATTACACTTTGTGGCACTTTTATGCATTTTCCAGAACTAACCTATTAACAAGTCGCCACAGTGCCAGTTCCCTGTTTTCTACTGTTTTTGTGTTTCAGAAAAGCTACACAGGAAATATTCTCGGAATTGGACGAAACCAAAGCCAGTCGCCCAGAGATTTACCGGAGCTTCCAGAGAACCGAAGAGGAGTCGGAGTGGGGCCACGAGAGGCCCTCACACCAGGGCGGTGCGGCCAGGGGCTGGGCCGTGCCCCCTATGTGTGAGACCACCTCAGTCCACTTCTGACGATGCCCCTTCGCCTATAAAGACCCCCTGATGGGAAAAACCTAAGTACCCGATCAGTTTTCCAGAACACATCGCGATCCACCACCGCCATCGACCCAAAGATCGGGAGGGTCCAGAAGCTCTTCCCGGCACCCTGCCGGAGAGGGGAATCACCACCGGAGGTCTTCTTCATTGCCATGCTTACCTCCGGAGCGATGAGTGAGTAGTCTACCTTGGACTATGGGTCCATAGCAGTAGCTAGATGGTTGTTTTCTCCACCATGTGCTTCATGTTTAGATCTCATGAGCTGCCCTACATGATTGAGATCACCATTATGTAATTCTACATGTTTGGTTTGTTGGGATCCGATGAATATTGGTGTTATGATTGAGTTGAAGTACTGAAATTTATCTTTTGTTATCTCTATGTTGTTTATGATCTTGCATGCTCTCCGTTGTTAGTAGCTATCTTGGCCGAGTGGTTGCTAGTGACTCCAAGAGGGGGTATTTATGCTCGATAGTGGGTTCATGCCTCTATTTAATCTGGGGGAGTGACAGAAACCTCTAAGGTTGTAGATGTGTTGTTGCCACTAGGGGGAAAACAACATTCATATGCTCGAGGGCTTATGCTTTGTTTACATTACACACTTTGCTTAATGTAATTATCTGTTGTTCGCAACTTAATACTCATGCGGTGTTCGGATGATATCCCCATGAGTGGATTATTAGTCATAGATGCAGTTGGATGGTGGTCTATGTATTTTGTTGTAATGCCCAGAGTAAATCTCATAGTAATCCTCTCATCATATGCACGTTATCTTTATTCTATCAATTGCCCAACTATAATTCATTTACCCAGCTTGTATTATTTTATCTTATGGAGAGACACCGCTAGTGAACTGTGGACCCCGGTCCTATTTCCTTTATATTGCTATCACCTGTTTACTTTACTCGCACTGTTTACTTTACTCGCATGCTATTATCACTTTCCACTCGATACACTCATACCCTTTGTTTCAAGCAAACCGGTGAGATTGACAACCTCATCGTAAGTTGGGAACAAAGTATTTGGTTATGTTGTGTGCAGGTTCCGCGTTGCAGCTAGCAAAGCAAAGCTTGGACGAGGCGCCCTATAAATTGTCTGAAGCTGTCGCAAGCTAGCAAGCATCACCTTCAGTCGTTTGTTTGCTCCTCTCCTGAACGATAAACCTTGCTTTCTTAACTGAGGGAAAAACCTTGCTGCTATACTCATCATACCTTCCTCTTGGGGTTCCCAACTGGACGGTGAAAAGATAACACCACCGTACCGCATCAAGATCTTTTTTGGCACCGTTGCCGGGGAGGAAGTAGAAGACTTCTGCGAGGGGAGTTTTTCGCACGCACATCCTTTACTTTGTTTTAAGTTTTGCTTTACTTTATTTTTACTTGCATCGTTTTATCAAAAACCCAAAAAAATTAGAATCCTTGGTAGTTGTTATTTCTTTACTTTAGTTCATTATGTTGTTCCCTAAGTACGTTCTGGAGGACCTCTCAGTAGGTAGTGGTTCAATTATTGGCAAAAATAACATTGAGGAGTTCTTTAATCATATTAGTATGCATAAGGAAGTTGAGGAAAAATCTTTGGTTGAGCTTGCTCCTAGTTATGAAGTTGTTTCTGCTTATTTAGTTCACATGTTAGAAGCTAGGTTTGCTAGCCTTAATCCTTTTATGCAATACATGTTTCTTAAGCTTCATGAAATTGAAGATCCTGAGAAGAAAGCTTTTATCTTGGAAAGTTTGCGCATAGAATTTAGAGATGTTGCAATTGAGGCTAGGAAGGTTTTTAAGAAATTTAATAAGCTTGGCTCACCTGTAGCGGTTGTTGGTACACCCAATGAAGATTTTAGAGTGCCAATACCTTATAAACTTGTAGGAATTCATGATGCTTGGGAAAAGAATTTTAGTTGGATTTGTCCTGAAAACTTTTTTGTTACTTGATTCGCAATTTCTTCAAAAACTCATTTGGACACAATTTCTTTCATTGTTGAAAAGACTCCTATAGTGGATCCTGATGCCTCTTTTATTATTACTTGATTCGCAATTTTCTGCGCCTAGCTCAAAGGCGTTAAAGAAAAGCACTCTTGGGAGATAACCCATTATTTTATTTTCAGTACTTTTTCTTTTATTTGAGTCTTGGAAGTCATTACTACTGTAATGAACGCTCCTTATCCTTTTTATTTCGTTTTTGTGCCAAGAGAAGCCTCTAATTTGAGCGAGGTAAAGATTTGGGGATGTTGCTGTCCTGAAACTGTTTTCGGTGTTGCACCGTAAAAATTCGAACAAATTCTCTGTATATCATTTGGACCTGCGATTTCTTGTGCATATGCCCCAGGTTATATCCAAACTTTCATTAGTTGAACACTTTTTGATTTGAGCAACCAAAAACACCTTAAAAATTCGACCTTTGTCAGCTGTTCTGTTTTGATAGATTTCTGCCAATATTTGTGTTTGCCGCTTTATCGCTTTCTTTATGAGTTCTTTTGATCACGGAAATTTTGGGGAAGTTGCTACAGTAGTATATGCTTTATATGTGGTGGTTTTAGGTTGAAACCTGAAGCAAAAAGGGTTGATTATATGTTATGCTTACACTAATGTTGCTAATAGATTTGTGTTTAGTTTTGTATGAAGGAAGTTTTCAAGTGTAGGGATCGGAGAGTGATGAGATGAGTTGAAGAATGGACAAAAGCTCAAGCTTGGGGATGCCCATGCATCACCCCAAGAAATATCCAAGAAGTACAAGCGTCAAAGCTTGGGATGCCCCCGAGGCACCCCTTCTTCATCGGCAAAAATTAGGTCACCTTTCAAGACACTATATTTTTATTGCTTCATGCATTATGCGTTTTTCTTGGAGCGTCAGTTGTTTTTAGTTTTTAGTTTTGTTTAGTTTTGTTTGCTGCAATAAATGGTTGGACCCCAACAAATTTCCTTTGGAGAAGTTGCCTTGATTTTCATTTTCCAAGAACACTCCGTTTTTCATTCTTACAATTTCAACGAGTGTTCTCTTTTTCTAGAACTGCGTCTAGCTTTCAATTTTCGCCTTGATTTGTGTTCAGATCTTGTTATATCTTTTCATCAAGGTGTATTTTTGCCTCTGATATTTATTGGTTTTCATCAAAAGAGGTGTCTATAAAAAGTTTGAATGGTGTTGGAAAAGAGAAAAAGCTTTATGCAAAAAAGTGGTACAAGAAGGAGCTTGTGTAGACTTCGGCTTAGGCCTTTGCATGTCGTGCTTGATGTCTTTTTGATAGTATGCTTAGTGGTTTTGCTGTAGCATGACTTGTCTCAAATAACTGAGATTGTTTAATGAGCCTTTGAAAAAATCATGCGTTGTTTTAATTATTTGGAAGCATTATTTTGGTTTTCTCCTTGATGCTTTATTTGGGTTGACTTGGCGCATGCTCACACATGTTAGACTCTTACAAAGTCACCAATAGCCTCTATGATCATTTAGTTTTTGACTTTTTATGCCATCTTATGCTTCTTTTAATGTTGCTTTGCATGATTATGGCCGTTATTGCTCTCTTAGTTGGTCGCTCCCAGTCTTTTGCTAACCCTCGCCTTGTACTGAGTATGAGCTCTACTCGTGCATCCAACTCCTAAAAACCAAGTTTGCCAAAGTTTCCACCATACATACCTATTAGCAATTTGCTATTCCAAGTAAATTTGACTTGCTTTTATTTACTCTTCAAATTAAACTCTTACCAGTGTTATGCGAAAATTGGTCAGTAAAGCTCTCACGAACCGGAAGGCACACTTTACTTTTTCTCGTTCTTAAAAATTTGACATTGTGGTCTCTTATGTTGAGTTGTTATGCTTGCAAGTTGTAAGTTGGAGACTAGCCAAACCATGCTGTCATGGGGCAAGCTTTCAACATTGCACTTCTTATTTGAGTTGATATCGTGATCTTTTGTTTATGGATGCCCGTGGTGTGAAATGAATTGGGAATCTTGCTGGGATCATGGAGTTTGTATATGTGTTAGGGAAATGCCTAGGCTGCCAATCTAAGCCATACATAATTCATGGTGGAAATTTGCAGCATACCCATAGTGGACATTCGATGACGCATCTTAAAATAAAAAGCGAAACAAATGGTAAATAATAGAGATATCGAGGTGTTCATTGTCTACTTGTCCTGTCATTTTGATGTGGGCTTGTTCCATGTCATCGGGCATGGAGGTACCCCATTGGCGGTTCTCGATGATACATATATACTTACAATAACAAGATCCTTGCTTGGGACTCTAAGTGAAGTAGCATGAGGTTTGGGTACTCGTATTCACGGGACACGAGGTTTTCAACTTATGATTTGTCAAGCATATGCATCATAATTGTTCTCGCATTAACTTTAACCATTCAAGATGCTTATGATGGGGGCAATGAGAGCTCAAAGCCGGTAAGTACCATAATTTTTGAAGGTCTTTAAAACTTGCAATCACTGCTTCCCTCTGCGAAGGGCCTTTCTTTTACTTTTATGTTGAGTCACCACATTCTATCTTTATGCACCATTAAGAGAGCATAGTTGTCATTCTTAGTATAATGTGCATTGTCCCAAAGTTTTCATTGATTGATTCATATTGTTGGTTTCACTTGTTCTCAAATTATTTGTATCTAGTCGCCCTCTTAAACTTGAAGGTGTCCTATGCATTTATGTTTTGCTCTCTATGAAGGACAAGCTGAAAACCATTTGTATGTTTTTCCTTATGATTTGAACACACGTTTGACTTTCATTGTTTCATTTTTATGATCTTTTGTTTGTGTTCATTTGCATGTTATAACATGGTTGCTAAGTTTCTTCTATCAAGATTATGTCTTTCATGCCCATGTTTTAAGTTCTTTTGATCCCAGCTCACAACGCTTACATATATGATCAAGATTGTGTAGGTGCATGTCACCTGAAAAATTATTTCTTTTGTTATCACTTACCTACTCGAGGACAAGCAGGAGTTAAGCTTGGGGATGCTGATACGTCTCCAACGTATCCATAATTTTTGATGCTCCATGCTTGTTTTTACACCATTTGCCTAATGTTTCATTACACTTTGTGGCACTTTTATGCATTTTCCGGAATTAACCTATTAACAAGTCACCACAGTGCCAGTTCCCTATTTTCTACTGTTTCTGTGTTTCAGAAAAGCTACACAGGAAATATTCTCGGAATTGGACGAAACCAAAGCCAGTCGCCCAGAAATTTACCGGAGCTTCTAGAGAACCGAAGAGGAGTCGGAGTGGGGCCACGAGGGGCCCTCACACCAGGGCGGCGCGGCCAGGGGCTGGGCCACGCCCCCTATGTGTGAGACCACCTCGGTCCACTTCTGACAATGCCCCTTCTCCTATAAAGACCCCCTGACGGGAAAAACCTAAGTACCCGATCAGTTTTCCAGAACACATCGTGATCCGCCGCCGCCATCGACCCGAAGATCGGGAGGGTCCAGAAGCTCTTCCCGGCACCCTGTCGGAGAGGGGAATCACCACCGGAGGTCTTCTTCATCGCCATGCTTACCTTCGGAGCGATGAGTGAGTAGTCTACCTTGGACTATGGGTCCATAGCAGTAGCTAGATGGTTGTCTTCTCCACCATGTGCTTCATGTTTAAATCTCATGAGCTGCCCTACATGATTGAGATCACCGTTATGTAATTCTACATGTTTGGTTTGTTGGGATCCGATGAATATTGGTGTTATGCTTGAGTTGGAGTACTAAAATTTATCTTTTGTTATCTCTATGTTGTTTATGATCTTGCATGCTCTCCGTTGTTAGTAGCTATCTTGGCCGAGTAGTTGCTAGTGACTCCAAGAGGGGGTATTTATGCTCGATAGTGGGTTCATGCCTCTATTTAATCTGGGAGAGTGACAGAAACCTCTAAGGTTGTAGATGTGTTGTTGCCACTAGGGGGAAAACAACATTCATATGCTCGAGGGCATATGCTTTGTTTACATTACACACTTTGCTTAATGCAATTATCTATTGTTCGCAACTTAATACTCATGGGGTGTTCGTATGATATCCCCGTGAGTGGATTATTTGTCATAGATGCAGTTGGATGGCGGTCTATGTATTTTGTTGTAATGCCCAGAGTAAATCTCATAGTGATTCTCTCATCATATGCACGTTATCTTTATTCTATCAATTGCCCAACTGTAATTCGTTTACCCAGCTTGTATTATTTTATCTTATGGAGAGACACCGCTAGTGAACTGTGGACCCCAGTCCTATTTCCTTTATATTGCTATCACCTATTTACTTTACTCGCACTGTTTACTTTACTCGCATGCTATTATCACTTTCCACTCGATACACTCATACCCTTTGTTTCAATCAAACCGGTGAGATTGACAACCTCATCGTAAGTTGGGAACAAAGTATTTGGTTGTGTTGTGTGCAGGTTCTGCGTTGCAGCTAGCAAAGCAAAGCTTGGACGAGGCACCCTATAAATTATCCAAAGCTGTCGCAAGCTAGCAAGCATCACCTTCAGTCGTTTGTTTGCTCCTCTCCTGAACGATAAACCTTGGTTTCTTAATTGAGGGAAAAACTTGCTGCTATACTCATCTTACCTTCCTCTTGGGGTTCCCAACTGGACGGTGAAAAGATAACACCACCGTACCGCATCAGTCCTCATGAGCTAAAAATAGTGTCACAAAAAGAGAAGTATTTGAAGGTTTTGAAAGGTAGCACATGAAAATTTACTTGGAATGGTTTGAAATACCATGCATAGGAATTTATAGTGGACTCTTTGGAATAACTTGGTTTTTGGGAGTTGGATGCACGAGTAGAGCTCATACTCAGTACAGGTGAAGGCTAGCAAAAGACTGGGAAGTGACAATCAAGAGAGTAGTAACTATCATAATCATGCTTGAGACAAAACAAAATTAATAGGGGCATAAAAACGATACAAGAGCTCTGAGGCAAAATAAATAATCAAGGCTTAATTAACTTTTGTTTAGACATATGCATGCTTGAGCATGTGCCAAGTCGATTCAAATGAAACATTCATAGGAGGATACCACAATGTCATACTGTTTTATGAATAGAACTATGCAAGCAAACATCTATATGACATGCTATAAACTATTAGTAAATTGGAACTAATCATATGAGAGCAAGAACTACTAAGCATCCATTAAATAACATACACCTTACACTAACAAGCTAAGCATGTCCACATGAATGAGTATATGTACAAAAATGAAAACAAATAGAGTTCATACCAGCCTCTCACCACATCTCGAATTGTCATAAGTCATTTATTGCCTTTCACTTGTGTGGCTTGAACAATATGAAGTGATAACCAAGCTCCAATGGAGTCACGGGAGACTGAAATCTGCAGCAAACTTTACAAAACCGGAAAAGAACAAAAAATATTTTTGGGTTTTCGAATTGTAAAACAAGAACATAAGGAAATAGCAAACAAAGCAAAATCTTTTTGGATTTTTTGAGTACCAAACTGAAACTAGAAAGTGAAACAAACCAATACTAGAAAACTAAAGAAGCAAACAAAGAGAAACAACAGAAATATTTTTGGTCTTTTTGTGTTTTGGAAAGGAGAAATAAAACAAGAACAACAAATAAAAGAAAGAAAGCGAAACATGGATATACAAAGTCCCGACAGAATATGATGTATAAATGAGCGAGTTGTCGGTGTACCTCCCCCCAAGCTTAGGCTTTTGGCCTAAGTGGAGATCAATCCCAATGCTGGTAATCGCTCTAGGCTGGTAGGTCATCATTAGCATGATCGTAATCAGGCTCTCGTGAAGAAGAAGTAGAAGGCTCATAATCATAATAAGGTTGCTAGTATGGGAACTCCACACTGTTGGAGGGCTGGACAGAATTATCTTCGGCCCCCTCCCCATCATCGTGCACGTGCTAAGAGTGCTCCTCCATGTACGCGTTGAGCTCATCCTCCATGAGTGACCATCCATTCCTGACATCAAGGTTAAACAAAAGAGGCACAGGCAAATGGACTAATCGATCAGACTTAACTACTCTACAGCCTGATTTCTTGAAAAAGGTTATCTCATAAGACAAGTTTCTCAAACCAGCCCAAGAAGAAACAAACTTGTGCTGTATCATAGAATTAAGATCAAGCCTCTCTATGGGGAACTGAATGTCTAAATCATGCGGTACTACACCATGCAAAGCTAATAAATGAGAAGCAATGAGGCCTCCAAAAACTCCCCCTTTCTCGCGGTTAGCAGCAAGACGGAAAGCTATCAAAGCACCCAAATTATAAGTCCTATCCTGTCTCAAAGCAGCTGAAATAAAAGCTAAATCATACGAAGATAACTCGTTTGTAGTCTTCCTAGCAAGAACACACTTGGCAATAAAATAGGCAAAATATCGAATAGATGTGAGATGAATACTTCGAATTTTACCACTCTCATCTGAGAAGCTTCTCCCTTGGCAAATCTCTTCATACAAGTCCATCAATGGCCTAGGTCACTCTTTTATCTTTCCGCGCGATCCCCACTGTGGCACTTTAATGGCTGCACAAAAATCATCAAAGGGCAAGTCCACAGTTTTATTGTAAATTTTATAATGAACCATGGGGTTAGGCAAAGACCAACTGAATCTAAAATCCTGTACCACAGACATAGTTAGTTTCACATATTGGTGAGGTTCACCATCAACAAAATGTTCCAACCCTGCATTAGAGATTAGAGTTTGGAAATCCTGCTGAATCCCTGCAACACTCATGAATTCCGAGCATGGATAGATAGAGGGGAAAAATCCCTCTTCACGGTGGACTTTCATGACTTCATGCACCTCTAATTCATGTTGGATGAGTTGGTATTCATTCTCCTCCATCTCTGAAATTTTTAACAAACCTCATAAAAAATGATTTTGAGACAAGTAAATGAAGGAAACTACTATAGTGAGTTGCAAGAGAGCTAACATGCATCAAAATAACTTATCTAAGCAATAGAACAAGCATGCAAACTCACTTAACCTATCACCTACAGTATTAAAATACTCAAGAAATACTCCACTAAACAAAATTCTACTTGGACAATCAAAGGAGTCACATACCGGAGATCAAATGCTCCAAATCTCAGCAGCAAAGATGGGCTGAGCAAGGAGATCGAAAATCACGAGCAAGAACAGCAAGAACACGGGTTTGAGCAATGGAGTGGTGTTTTTTTGGGAGAGAGAGGGGAATGGCAGGTGGAACAATAAGTGGAGGGCCAGGGGCCCCACACAATGCCACGACGTGGCCAGGCTTGGCCGTGCCACCATGTGGTGTGGTGGCATGGTGGGTCCCCCTGGGTTGTTTCAGGTGCCTCTTTGCCCCATTTCACACAAAAAATTTTAATAAGAATTTTCTGGAATTTTTCGAGAAACTTTATTTTCGAGGATTTTCAGAAATTAACAAATGATTAAAAACATGGGAAAACGAATATGGAACAATGGAAAAAAATTCAAACCAAGTCAACAGCAGTTCTAAGACACTCTAATATGCAACTAAACAGCGGAAACATGGGTGAACAAGGTGGAAGCAAAAAGAAATCGAAAGTAAACAAGATGAAAATATAAGTAAACTAAAGTAAACACGGTGAAAACATAGTTTCATTCATTCAAAAACCACTTTGTTAACAAGGTTGATCAAGTCTTGTTATCAAAACAATTTTTTTATGAAACAAAACTTTGCATTTCACTAAATGATTATGTTACCTCAACCTTGATAGGCATAGTCCCAACCATAACAATTTCATATTCTTCTTGTGGATTTTGCATAGAACAATAGATTTCTCCAATTTTAATGGTCTCAATATTTTTGATTGAATTTAGACCATACTTTCTATCAATCTTCTTGGGAAAATCAACCGTGTGCCCCTTGGCATTAACATTAAAAGTTACTTTCCCTTGGTTGCAATCAATAACAGCATCTGAAGTGTTAAGAAAAGGTCTCCCAAGAATAATAGACATATTATCATCTCCAGGCATTTCCAACACAACAAAGTCAGTTAATATCAAACAATTATTAGCCACTTGAATAGGAACATCCTCACATATACCAATAGGAGTAGTAGTAGACTTATCAGCCATTTGCAAAGATATATCAGTTGATACCAATTTTTCTAGATCAAGTCTCTTATAGAGAGAAAAAGGCATGACACTAACTCCTGCTCCCAGATCACACAAAGCAGTTCTAATATAATTATTTTTAATGGAGCAAGGAATAGTTGGTATACCTGGATCTCCAAGCTTCTCTGTAACCTTGCCATTGAAAGAATAATTAGCAAGCAAAGTGGAAATTTCCTAACTAGGAATCTTCCTTTTGTTAGAAAAAATATCCTTCATATACTTTGAATAAGCAGGCAATTTAATAGCATCAGTCAAAGGAATTTGCAAAAACAAAGGTTTCATGCACTCACAAAACTTGTTGTAGTGCTCCTCTTCCTTTGATTTATGTTTCGTACTAGGAAAAGGCATTGGTTTTTGCACCCAAGGTTCTCTCTCACTACCATGTTTATTGGCAATGAAATCCTCCTTGGTGTACTTTGCATTCTTAGCAAGCTTTTCTGGTTCCTTCTCAACTTCTTCTTTATCAGAAGCATTACCGCTTTCAGTTTTAGCATTAGAGATAGAAACACTATTAGGATCCTTACCAGATTCAGAAGATTCTGCAACTGTTTTATGTTTCTTCTTATTTTTCCTAGAAAGAGTACCATTACCTGCAGCACGTTGAGAATCCTGTTTGATCCTCTTAGGATGTCCTTCAGGATATAAAGGATCCTGAGTAGAAGCACCACTTCTACTGCATATTTCACAAGCATGTTTTTCTCTAGAAGCGTTAACTAGCAAATCTTTTTGCACCTTAATGAGCTGATCAATTTGAGTTTGAACCATTTGGAAATGTTTAACAAGCATCTTAACATCATTGGAGGTTCTCTCCACAATATCATGCAACTTATTAATAGCTCTAGAGTTTTCCAACAGATGATTCTGCACCTTCTTATTAAAGTTGTCTTGCTTAATAATATAATTATCAAACTCATCTAAGCATTGATCAGGAGGTTTAGAGTAAGGAATGTCTCTATTATCAAAGCGTTGGAGAGAGTGTACCTCAATAGTGGAGGAGCAAGGGATTGTGATGTCTACGCACTTCTATTCTTGTAGACACTTGTTGGGCCTCCAAGTGCAGAGGTTTGTAGAACAGCAGCAAGTTTCCCTTAAGTGGATCACCCAAGGTTTATCGAACTCAGGGAGGTTAGAGGTCAAAGCTATCCCTCTCAAGCAACCTTGCAATTACGATACAGAAAGTCTCTTGTGTCCCCAACGCACCCAATACACTTGTCAGATGTATAGGTGCACTAGTTCGGCGAAGAGATAGTGAAATACAAGTGGTATAGATGATTATAAGTAGCAAACGTGATGTGAAATAAATATCGCTGCGAGCAAACAAGTAACAAAATAGCAAGTAAACGGTATGCAAAGCTTGGAAACAAGGCCTAGGGATCATACTTTCACTAGTGGACACACTCCCAACAATATAACATGATTGAACAAATAAACAACTTCTCTCCACGATGGTACTCTGAATTACTCTCCTATTGAATAACACTAATCATTGTGTAGTGGCTACAGAAGCACCCCTTAAAGTTCATCAAGTACTTGACAAACACCACTCATAGAGATATCCAAATCAAATCACAATTCAAGATAGAAATCATTGCAACTTAGACCAAGTACTAACACGGTGCACACACTGTCAACATTACACCATGAAAGGAGGAATAGATCACTCAAACTATCATAGCAATAATTATTCTCATAATCCACAAGAGATCACAATCATAGCCTAAACCAAGTACCACCATGATGCACGCACTGTCACCATTACACCATAGCAGGAGGAATAGATTACTTTAACAATCACCACTAGAGTACACAAAATATCTGAATAATAACATCTACTTGTTCAACATGATACAAAGCTCACGATCACATAAAGATCACATCATGGGAGAGAGGGGTGAACCACATAGCTACCGGTAGAGCCCTCGGCCCCGGGAATGAACTACTCCCTCCTCATCATAGGAGACAGCAAGGTTGATGTAGATGGCGGTGAGGTTGATGGAGACGGCGGAGACGGCGATGGAGACCGATGGAGATGGCTCCGGGGGCACTTCCCCGCCCCGGCAGGGTGCCGGAACAGAGACTTCTGTCCCCCGAAATTCGTCGGTGGTGGCGGCGGAGCTGCGGAACTGTTTCTGGAAAATTGCCGAATCCTCTAGGGTTTTCCGTCCCGAGGCTTTATATAGGCGAAGGGGCGTCGCGAGAGGGCAGCCAGGGGCTCCTCACACATGGGTGGCGCGGCCAAGGCCTGGGCCGCGCCACCCTAGTGTGAGGGTAGGCCCTGGCCCCTCTCCGGCTCTCTTTCGGATGTCTGGATGCTCCCGGGAAAAATAAGACTTCTGGCTTTTGTTTCGTCCAATTCCGAGAATATTTCCTGTGTATCACTCTGAAACACAAAAACAGCAGAAAACAGGGAACTGGCACTGTGGCAACTCGTTAATAGGTTAGTTCCGGAAAATGCATAAAAACGCCACGAAGTGTAACGAAACACAAGGCAAATGGTGTAAAAACAAGCATGGAGCATCAAAAATTATAGATACGTTGGAGACGTATCAGCATCCCCAAGCTTAACTCCTGCTCGTCCTCGAGTAGGTAAGTGATAACAAAAGAAATAATTTTTGAGGTGACATGCACCTACACAATCTTGATCATATATGTAAGCATTTGTGAGCTGGGATCATAAGAACTTAAAACATGGGCATGAAGATATAATCATGACAATAAGAACTTAGCAACCATGTTGTAAACATGCAAGTGAACACAAACAAAAGATCATGAAAATGAAACAATGAAAGTCAAACGTGTGTTCAAATCATAAGGAAAAACATACAAATGGTTTTCAGCTTGTCCTTCAAAGAGAGCAAAACATAAATGCATAGGACACCTTCAAGTTTAAGAGGGCGACTAGATACAAATAATTTAAGAACAAGTGAAACCATAGTCATGAATCAATCAATGATAAACTTTGGGACAATGCACATTATACTCAGAATGACAACTATGCTCTCTTAATGGTGCATAAAGGTAGAAGGTGGTGACTCAACATAAAAGTAAAAGAAAGGCCCTTCGCAGAGGGAAGCAGTGATTAAACATGTGCTAGAGCTTTTTATTTGTAAAACAGAGAGATAAACTTGAGTTTTGAGAGGTGGTTGTCTTTGTCAACGACTGGCAATGGGGTTCTTACTATCTTCCATACAAAAATGAAGCAAGTTTTTGAGAGAGAGATTGGCACTTTTGTGCTCTTTTATAAAGCTTGGCACTCCTCCCCACCTTTTTTCCTTTCACAAACCATGGCTAACCGATTCCATCGGGTGCCCACCAACATTCACTTTCCATGGAGGAGTGCCTTTTTTCTTTCTTTTTTCTCTTTTTTTTTCTTTTTGGAATAAGACAATATGGAAGATAGCAAATCTGACCACTACGTCCCCATGAGCTAAAAACAGTGTCACAAAATGAGAAGTATTTTGAAGGTTTTTTGAAAGGTAGCACATGAAAATTTACTTGGAATGGCTTACAAATACCATGCATAGGAATTTATAGTGGACACAATGGCAAACTTGGTTTTTGGGAGTTGGATGCACGAGTAGAGCTCATACTCAGTACAAAATGAGGGCTAGCAAAAAAAACTGGGAGCAACCAACTAAGAGAGCAATAACGGCCATAATCATGCAAAGCGACAAAGCGACATTAAAAGAAGCATCAAATGGCATCAAAAGTCAAAAAGTAAATGATCATAGAGGCTATTGGCGACTTATTTTGTAGTCAACATGGTGTAAGCATGTGCCAAGTTAACCCAAATAAAGCATCGAAGGAGAAAACCAAAATAATGCTTCCAAACGATAAAAACAACGCATGATTTTTTCAAAGGCTCATTAAGCAATCTCAGTTATTTGAGACAAGTCATGCTACAGCAAAACCACTAAGCATACTATCAAAAAGACATCAAGCATGACATGAAAAAGCCTAAGCCGCAGTCTACACAAGCTCCTTCTTGTACCACTTTTTTGCATAAAGCTTTTTCTCTTTTCCAACACCATTCGAACTTTTTATAAACACCTCTTTTGATGAAAACCAATAAAGATCAGAGGCAAAAATACACCTTGATAAAAAGATAAAATAAGATCTGAACAAAAATCAAGGCGAAAAACAAAGGCTAAACGCAGTAGCAGAAAAAGAGAACACTCATTGAACGATAAGAGTGAAAACTAGAGTGTTCTTGGCAAATGAAAAGCGAGTTCATCTCCTCCAAAAGAAACATAATGTGATCAAACCATTTATTGCAGCAAACAAAACAAAACTAATAATAAAAACTAAAACAACTGACGCTCCAAGAAAAACACATAGTGCATGAAGCAATAAAAATATAGTGTTTTGAAAGGTGACCTGATTTTTGCCGATGAAGAAGGGGGTGCCTTGGGGGCATCCCCAAGCTTTGACGCTTGTACTTCTTGGATATTTCTTGGGGTGATGCATGGGCATCCCCAAGCTTGAGCTTTTTGTCCATTCTTCAACTCATCTCATCATTCTCCAATCCCTACACTTGAAAACTTCCTTCATACAAAACTAAACACAATTCTATTAGCAACATTAGTGTAGCATAACATATACTCAACCTCTTTTGCTTCAGGTTTCAACTCAAAACCACCACATATATAGCAAAAACTACTGTAGCAACTTCCCAAAAAGTTCCATGATCAAAAGAACTCAAAAGAAAGCGATAAAGCGGCAAACACAAATATTGGTAGAAATCTGTCAAAACTGAACAGCTGACAAAGGTCGAATTTTTGAGGGGATTTCTGTTGCTCAAATCAAAAAGTGTTCAACTAATGAAAGTTTGGATATAACCTGGGGCATATGCACAAGAAATCGAAGGTCCAAAAGATATACAGAGAATTTATACGAATTTTTACGGTGCAGCACCGAAAACTGTTTCAGGACAGCAACATCCCCAAATCTTACCTCGCTCAAATTAGAGGCTTCTCTTGGCACAACAACGAAATAAAAAGGATAAGGAGCGGCCATTACAGTAGTAATGACTTCCAAGACTCAAATAAAAGAAAAAGTACTGAAAGTAAAATATTGGGTTATCTCCCAAGAGTGATTTTCTTTAACGCCTTTGAGCTAGGCGCAGTAATTTGCAAAGATGCTCATGTGGGCACCATATAAGAGCTTGAGGCAAAGGCACCATATAGGAACTTAAAGCAATAGAGAGCATCAAAAAGCAAGTGTGGAACATATTTAAATCTAAACCACTTCCTATGAAAAATAGTCTTGTAAAGAGACAAGTCATGAAAGCGCAAAGCAAAAAGCATAGGAAGGTAAAACAAGTACAACTTCAAGAATTGCAACATAAAGAGGGAAAACTCAATATTGTTGAGATCCATCAAACCATGTTTCCCTCTCTCATAATAACTTTCAGTAGCATCATGAATAGAACTAACAATATAACTATCACATAAAGCATCCCTATCATGAGCCACATGCATAAAAGGATTGATACTCCCCACAGGAACAATAGTAGTAGGAGCAGATTCAAAAGAATAATTATTCTCATCACCATAATCATCATAAATAGGAGGCATATTGTAATCATAAATAATTTTATCCTCAATAGTAGGTGAACTGAAAATATTATACTCATCATCACAAGCTAGAGAACTACTATGTCGCAAAGCATATTCTTCAAACATATCATCATAAGAAGTAACATCACATATGGGAGATAAAATATTATCAGAGCAAACTTTCTCCACTAAAGCTGGGGAACTAAAAATATCATGCTTAACAAAACCAGCTTCCCCAAGCATAGACTTTTCTATAGCATTAGCATTAACAGTATTCAAAGCATTCGTACTAATAACATTGCTATGCAAAATAAGCTCCAAAGGATTTTCAATTTTCTCTTCAAATCTAAAATCAGGAAAAAGACTAAAGAACTCTTTGTTTTCCATTAAGCCTAACTAGTGAAAATAAAAACAAGAAACAAAAAGATGTAATTGCAGAATCTAAAGGAAATAACTCTGAGTACGCACACAGGAGGATGCGAGTACCTTTTACCTTACCTCCCCGGCAACGGCGCCAGAAAAGAGCTTGATGTCTACGCACTTCTATTCTTGTAGACTCTTGTTGGGCCTCCAAGTGCAGAGGTTTGTAGAACAACAGCAAGTTTCCCTTAAGTGGATCACCCAAGGTTTATCGAACTCAGGGAGGTTAGAGGTCAAAGCTATCCCTCTCAAGCAACCCTGCAATTACGATACAGAAAGTCTCTTGTGTCCCCAACGCACCCAATACACTTGTCAGATGTATAGGTGCACTAGTTCGGCGAAGAGATAGTGAAATACAAGTGGTATAGATGATTATAAGTAGCAAACGTGATGTGAAATAAATATCGCTGTGAGCAAACAAGTAACAAAATAGCAAGTAAACGGTATGCAAAGCTTGGAAACAAGGCCTAGGGATCATACTTTCACTAGTGGACACACTCCCAACAATATAACATGATTGAACAAATAAACAACTTCTCTCCACGATGGTACTCTGAATTACTCTCCTATTGAATAACACTAATCATTGTGTAGTGGCTACAGAAGCACCCCTTAAAGTTCATCAAGTACTTGACAAACACCACTCATAGAGATATCCAAATCAAATCACAATTCAAGATAGAAATCATTGCAACTTAGACCAAGTACTAACACGGTGCACACACTGTCAACATTACACCATGAAAGGAGGAATAGATCACTCAAACTATCATAGCAATAATTATTCTCATAATCCACAAGAGATCACAATCATAGCCTAAACCAAGTACCACCATGATGCACGCACTGTCACCGTTACACCATAGCAGGAGGAATAGATTACTTTAACAATCACCACTAGAGTACACAAAATATCTGAATAATAACATCTACTTGTTCAACATGATACAAAGCTCACGATCACATAACGATCACATCATGGGAGAGAGAGGTGAACCACATAGCTACCAGTAGAGCCCTCAGCCCCGGGGATGAACTACTCCCTCCTCATCATAGGAGACAGCAAGGTTGATGTAGATGGCGGTGAGGTTGATGGAGACGGCGGAGACGGCGATGGAGACCGATGGAGATGGCTCCGGGGGCACTTCCCCGCCCCGGCAGGGTGCCGGAATAGAGACTTCTGTCCCCCGAAATTCGTCGGTGGTGGCGGCGGAGCTGCGGAACTGTTTCTGGAAAATTGCCGAATCCTCTAGGGTTTTCCGTCCCAAGGCTTTATATAGGCGAAGGGGCGTCGCGAGAGGGCAGCCAGGGGCTCCTCACACATGGGTGGCGCGGCCAGGGCCTGGGCCGCGCCACCCTAGTGTGAGGGCAGGCCCTGGCCCCTCTCCGGCTCTCTTTCGGATGTCTGGATGCTCCCGGGAAAAATAAGACTTCTGGCTTTTGTTTCGTCCAATTCCGAGAATATTTCCCGTGTATCACTCTGAAACACAAAAACAGCAGAAAACAGGGAACTGGCACTGTGGCAACTCGTTAATAGGTTAGTTCCAAAAAATGCATAAAAACGCCACGAAGTGTAACGAAACACAAGGCAAATGGTGTAAAAACAAGCATGGAGCATCAAAAATTATAGATACGTTGGAGACGTATCAGATTGGCTTACATAATTCTTCTATAGTTGGTAGATTCTTCACATCTTCAGATTTAATACCCTTCTCCTTAGGAGATTTCTTGGATTCTCTCATCACTTCATCATTTAATTTGATCATTCCCCTCTTCTTTGGTGTTGGTGTTGGGGTTGCTTCAGGTATATTCCAATCATCATAATTCTAGCTTATCTAAGCCATTAATTCTTTAGCTTCAGCAGGAGTTCTTTTCCTGAAAACATAACCAGCACAACTATCCAGGTGTGTCCTAGATTCAACAGTTAGTCCATTATAAAATATATCAAGGAGTTCATTTTTAGCCAATGGCTGTCCAGGCCGTGCTCTAATTAAAGAATAAAATCTTGCCCATGATTCAGGCAACTTCTCTCCTTTTACCTGCTCAAAGTCAAAGATTTTCTGCAAAGCAGCATGTTGAGCAGTAGCAGGGAAATATTTCTGAAAGAAAGCATTAACCAAACCAATAGGACTATCAATAGAGCCAGGAGACAGATTATTAAATCAAGTTTTAGCTTCACCTTTCAATGAGAAAGGGAAAATTTTAGCGACAAAGTAGGTGCGTTTCTTAATATCATCAGAAAATAAGTTACTCAAAGCAGAGAGCTCATTCACATGTCCCATAGCACTTTCATTTTCAGTACCACAAAAAGGTTATTTCTCAACAATAAATATATAAGATAAATCCAAAGAGAAATCATAATCCTTATCTCTAATATTTATGGGAGATCTAGCAAACTTAGCATCAGGAGACAACTTATATCTAACAGCACGTCTTGCAAGAAGATCTTTAATAGCACTAGCATTGCTAGTAGCATGACATTCTTCAATGAATTCATCATTGAGCTCAATATAAGTTTCCTCAAGATCATCACTAGGACATTCTCTAGACTCAGGTGAACTAACAGGCGTAACAGTGTTTCCTACTTGTTTGGTTCTAGCAATTGTAGCATCTACGAAGGAACCTAACGAACCACTCTCATCAAGCATAGTAGAAGCATCATCAAAATTATCAGAAGCATTTTCAAATTCAGTAGAAGTAGTAGCATGCGCATGTGGTGGTGTAAGCAGCTTACTCATCACAGATGGTGAATCAAGAGCAACAGAGGTGTTCAGAGTTGTACCTCTTCTTGTAGTTGATGGCAATATAGGAACTTTCCAATCACGAGGTTTACACATGATTGATGGATTGCAGTGAACAATATCAATTCCAAGTGAACTTACGAATAAAGCTATGCTCCCCAGCAACGGCG
This sequence comes from Dactylis glomerata, assembly GCA_007115705.1. NCBI lineage: Eukaryota > Viridiplantae > Streptophyta > Magnoliopsida > Poales > Poaceae > Dactylis > Dactylis glomerata. Next base: position 807,837 of record QXEO01000450.1, on the reverse strand, counting down.
CCAGAAAATAGTCTTGATGACCCACAAGTATAGGGGATCGCAACAGTCTTCGAGGGAAGTAAAACCTAAATTTATTGATTTGACACAAGGGGAGCCAAAGAATATTTATAGGCCTTAACAGATGAGTTGTCACTTCAGCTGCACCTGGAAATAGACTTGCTCACAACAGTTTATCAGTAGCAACAGTTTTATAGTAGTAGCAGTAGCAATATAATGGCAGCAGTAATAAAATAAAGATAGCAGTAGTGACTATAGTAAACAGTAGGATTGTAATACTGTAGGCATAGGGATGGATGAACGGGCATTGCATGGATATGATAATTCATATAATAATCCAGATATGGGCAATTGCAGATAAATAAAGATAAAGCATCCTAGTACTAAGTAACCATAGGCATGTGTTCCGTATATAGTCGTACGTGCTCGCAATGAGAAACTTGTACGACATCTTCTGTCCTACCAGCCCATTTGCAGCGGGGCCTCAAGGTAAACTACTGGTAATTAAGGTACTCCTTCTAATAGAGTACAGGAGCAAAGCATTAACACTCAGTGAACACACGTAATCCTCACATCACAGCTATCCCCTCCGGTTATCCCAATTGCTGTCACTTTGGGGCCTCGGGTTCCGGACAACAATATGTGTATACAACTTGCTGGTAAGATCACAAACAATAATTATCCTCATGAATCAATGACATGTTCAGATCTGAGATCATGGCACTCGGGCCCAAAGTGACAAGCATTAAGCACAACAAGTTGCAACAATGTCAAAAGCACTAACAATGGATACTAGGCACCATGCCCTAACAATCTTATAGCAATTACATGAATGATCTCATCCAATCCCTACCATCCCCTTCGGCCTACAGTGGGAATTACTCACACATGGATGGGGGAATCATGGATGGTTGATGGAGAGGCATCGGTTATGATGATGGCGATGATCTCCTCCAATACCCCATCCCGGCAGGGTGCCAGAATGGAGTTTCGGGTTCCGAATCGTGGTTTCTGGTGGTGGTGGCGCAGCGGAACTCTATCTAGGAAAAATGCCGAACCCTCGATGTTTTCAGGTCAGAGGCTATATGTAGGCGGAAGGAGGGCTCGAGGTGATGGCTGAGGTAGCCACACCACCCCCTGGCGTGGCATGGCCTGGCCCGCGCCACCAGGTGGTGTGGGCCCCTTGTGGATCCTCTCCGTCTCGTCTTCTGGCTCCATGAGTCTTCTGGTAAAATAGAAGCTTTGCGATATTTTCCAGGATTTTTCCTGAAAGTTGGATTTCTGCACAAAAACGAGACACCAGAGCAATTCTGCTAAAAACAGCGTTAGTCCATGTTAGTTGTATTCAAAACACACAAATTAGAGGGAAAACAACAGCAAAAGGGTTCGGGAAAGTAGATACATTTTGGACGTATTAGTGGCATGTAATCCTCCACCTTGATCTCCTCCTCCTCGGCCTTCTCTTCCTATAGCAGTGGAGGTAGCCATGACACCAAGGATTCCCGAGCAGCGTCTCTAGCACGACTCATATGCCGGTCAATCCTACCAGTCAGAGTTCATGGCGAAGGCCGGGTCCTACCGCAAATCCTATGGAAGGATGGCCGGTGGCAGCGTATCTTGTCGCGCTGCTCCCTCCCGCGTTGTGGCACCGGAGGAACCGTCACCCTCCAAGCGTTGAGGAGCCACCCGCCGAGGAGGTGGTCATTGCGCATGCCCCCCGACCAGTTCTTCTCGTACAAAAACCCTGGCCAGGTTTATGTTCATGTAGGGCATGGTGTGTTTCTTCTTGGGCGGCGGCTTCTTCTTTGATAAGGATGACGAGGCCCTGGGATCGGGTATCTTCTTAAAAGTGCCACTGGCCGATCATCATGGTGATGCTGGGAGTAGGGAAGGCAAGAGTGGCCTAATTTGGGGAGATGGAGGTGGACTCAATGCTCTCTACTGTCCACGGCCGCACCTTTTGAAGATATGAAGGGCGTGGCTATTGGGGTTCGATGCAAATGACAAAACATTTATTTCTATGCAACCCCGAATTGCCCAAGGAACTATCTATTAGTACTACTGTAACGGTAAACTAAAGTTCGGAGACGTACCCTCATAGACCGAACGTGGGGATTACGCTACCGCACAAGCATTGACGATGAAGACAACATAGCCGACCTCAAGGCCGTGAAGATCTTGGAGCAACGACTCCAACGCCACACAAGCGGCACCTCCACGTACTTGCACACGTATAGCGATCGGGATGACTTCAGGAATACTTGATCCAGCCAAGATTGCGGAAGTAGATGGCGTTGGACAGGATCCAAAAACTCCGTAGCACGACGACGTGCAGCGGTGGTGAGATCTTGCAGTGACCTAGCACACCACTGCATGTTGTAGTGCACAAGTCATTGGCATAACACTCACGAAAACACGGTTCCATGAATATTACACCCAACAGAGTAGTACAACGGAAACATCATGGGACCAAGTCTGTTCTATTCATAGCATGGATCTCTTTATAGAAGATCCTCAGAACCTCCATGACACAAGTAGTTGTCAGGTAAGTCCCTAGTCAAGCCAAAATCCAGAAGAAGCAACTTGTCGACTACTCCACGACAAGACCTATCTCGAGTCCTACTTGTCTTACGGTTGCTTGCAAAAACAATTCTATGCAAGAGTAAAGTCTATGATATGGGAAATGGTTCCCTCCTATACTTCATCTAAAGATACAATGTCTTCAACTTCATAGTTGAATATTATCCTCCTATCGACTCCTCATGTCTTTTGAAGTATGCCTTCTGTCGTCCTCCGATGCTGGTAGATCATTCTTGTCTTCTCTAAGGTCTAGCGTCAGTTTAAGAAGATAGACTGAGTACAAGCATACTCAGAAAGTTCTATGGTGTGTGTTTGATGTATAGCTGTGGATACGATATCCTAGGCATATAAAAGTTTTCGTAAACGGTTTTTAGAAAAGGTAAGTTTTAGTTTTAAAAAAACTATATCCATCAGTCTTCATGGGTTGTTAGAACTTGTATCTAGTTCCTTTCCATGCTGCAATCGTAGTTCCATTCCTGGAACAGGGAGTATCATGACACGTTTTATTACACTCTGTAGAGGTGTGCTACTTTTCCCACAAATGCCTTCAGCTATGTTGCACAACCGGGTGATCATTCCCGTCCATACGACCTTGCGTATGGGGCCCGGTACTAACAACTCACCAATCACTAGTTTCATTTACTCCGTAATCCACCCTTTTGCACTGAACCGGTTTACAACCGCGATCATATGCCATCCCAGCCGAGACACTAGAGCCGTCATCCTGCCGCACAAGATGGGGACGTTATGGGCTCCCACCCACTATAGTTCCTCGCGGGAACACAACCCAACATAGTCGTCTGAAGATATACGGAATAACAAAGGTCCAGCTGACTTATCCATCCTATTACAAAATCCATGGTCAGCACGGTCTATGCGGCCCTTAGAATCATTGACTACTTGGTTATTAATCCTAGGTGTACTTTCCCGGTACAATGGAACCTCCACCACAGGTACTTCATACCCCTATTCCAACCATGGTTCCATTGTCCACCACAATGCAGTTCATTTTATATTCTTAGAAAATAGTATTTTGCTTTTGTATGCAGGTGATATTAATTTGAAAAGTATTTTATATAAAATAATCAATGATATGCAAGTGAACTTGCCTCCTGATTGCAGAGTCATGCAATCAGCGTTCCTCTAATCGTCATAAGCTCCAAATCCAAGAACAACATCATTGGTCTAGTAAAGACTAATGTTTAAAAAGTGTGTCAATATGCTATTATGCATAAAGTATGATATGCAAGCATTCTACCCTTTTTAATAACCCCTGTTGGTTTCGTTTATGGAAATGTTTAAGGTTTAGGGTTGGTGATTTATTATAGGTTTGGTTTTGTTCATGTTTACTTCACTCATAAATAACGCTCAAGCACAAGAGTTCTCATTTATAACATATACACAACAAAGCATGGCATGGTTATATTTGGTTGGTTAATATCACTCCTAATATTTCCTTTTACTTGTCTGAGAAAACAAGTGAGAAAGTTCTTTCTTTTGAAGTGGCAAAAAGAATAGCTTTTAAATAACATTTTCTTTTAAGTTTAGGTAATAATCATTAGTAACATGTGTAGTTAGGGTTTTCTACTTTCAATCCTTTCCTTGAGTGGAAATGATTTCTGGGTTGAGTATTGTTTAAACTACTGGTTATGCATTCATGACTAATTATGTGATCTAAGGTTTATGAATACTAAGAATTTCATTTGATCACTATTAATAGAAAGTAATGATTTATAATCACTTTCTAAAGGTTCTCAATTTCTTCTAAAGTATTTTCTTAATTACTTCTACTTATATTTACTTTCATCAAAGGTTGATAATCACCATTTCTTTTATTCAAAGTCATGTTAAATCCACTCATATTCTTAACTACAATCAAAGTATTGGGTAGCACAAGGTTGAGATATAAAGGTTAAATAAGAATTTGGCTGGGAGTTTCAAGTTTGTTCCTTTTCTAAATTTCTTCTTCCTAGATACTATTTGGAAGGAATCTTTAGAATTTATATTTGAGTTAAACTTTTATCTTCAAAAATAAATTTTGTTTTATTTCATTCTTGAAGTTTAAATTTTGAATTGATTGGGATTTAGGGTTTTTGGAATTCAACATTTCTTTGGAATTATCAAAGTAAGAAATGTTATGAATTAGGGTTTTGAATTAGTTGAATTTAGTTGATTTTTTCTAAACATTTTGATATCTTATTTATTTTTATATTTTTTATTATTAAATATTATAATTTTAAGTTTAATATTTATTTTCCAACAAAATATGCAAATTGGGAATATCACTTATTTTCATGTTTATCTATGTTCATAAGGGTTTAGAACTTGAATTTTACTTAGTCCAGGTATTTTAGGTCTTAATATTAATTAGGTGAAGAACTTCACTATTAGGGTGAATGATGTGGGTTATCAAGGCCTGATATTTTTCGGTTGAAAAACATTTTTAGGTTATTTGATTCAAGTTCTTGGATGTATTTAACGTAATGTAAATGGGTTGCGTTTCATCGGATTCCACATATCTTGTAAGTTAAAGATGGATTTACAATCCATGTTTTTATGCATTTTAGTCCTTATGGTTTTTTGTTCTTGATTATCATAGGATTATTTAAATGTGTAGAATATATTCTAGATTAACTAAACTTATTTATGGGTTGATTTCTAGTGATTTTTATGTGTTTGTATGATCTAAAGATAGATTCATAGATTTATCTAGTTATGATTTAAATTCTTGGGTGTGTTCTTGATGTTCTTCGTGTTCTTAGGTGTTCTTGATGATAAACAAAATCATCAAGTAGAATAGGATACTTTCTAGATCAAATATATGATCTGGAAATAGTTTTAGGTGCTAGGATTGGGTGTAGATGCTAGAAAGATGCATTTTTGGACATAATTGTGTTGTTGTCCAAATTTGCTGGCTTTCGCTCTTCCTTTTCTTCCTTTGGCTGATCTTGCGATTCAGTCAGGGGATGAATTGGAATATCTTATGGTTGCGGTCTTAACTAATTTGTCGTCCGTTGTGTTAGTTGTGCTAGGCCTTTGAGTTTACTGATGCTATTCACCAATGTTGGAGAATACATAGCAGGGACCTAGGGTTCTGGGGAATAGCTACCACTCCCTCTCACTACTTTCTATCCTAAGGTCTCACTACTTTCTATTCCACAGTTTGAGCTATAACCTTTGTAGATTCCTAAGTGGGCTTGATGAAGATCTGGTGCAGTTCTTCTCCTCCTATTCTTGCTCCCTTCTTCCTCGTAGATCTCTACTCCACACTACTGAGTGTGTTTGGAGGTTCCTCTCCCTTAGCCTCTAGCCTAAGGGTGATTCTTTAGCTCTTTCTCTCAACCTCTGGTCTACTAGTGATACTTGTAAGCTTATGAGGAGGTGTGAGGCTTGGGGTGAGCTCCAGGGTTATATTTATAGTGTTTTGAGATGACTGTGAGGTTGACACCTAAGGCTTTAATAACTGTGCAACCGTCCTTGTAGTTTGGCTCTATGTGTGGATACTTAGGAGCTAAGGTTCCTATGTGGCTTTACTTATCCATTTATTTTAATCATGACAAGTGGCATTTGTCACTAAATGGGCTTTGGGCTGAATTGGACTCATGGGCTGATTTGCATACTCAAGTTAAAACTTAAATTGCAATTGTGGATAAATAATTTTAAACTTTCATATTAATTAAGTGAAAACTTAATTATTACTATGGATGAACAATGATTTCAAATGCGTTTGGAATTTTCTAAATATTGGAATGCCATTGCATTGAATAAAATGCTAGGCTCACTTTCCTATTAGAGAATAATTTTAAAGGGGAGGGTCTATGTAGAAAGGTGAAACGGCATTTGAATTCAAAGTAGATGATTTGAATTCCTTTAACATTTCTCAACACACACTTCAGTTCTCCATTATTTCTTTTAGGAAGTGTTGGGAAGATTTGTCTATTCATGTCCCTCACATGAAATACCTAGGGTTTAGATTTTAGGGTTCCTATTTTGAGAATGATCTCAAATAGTATTTTCCTATTTGGAAGTACTTTATAATATCTTGTTTAGCTCAAAGTTGAGTAAGACATTACAAAGAATTTTAATTGGTTTGGATGAATTGATTTATGTGGACTTCTTTCCCATGAATAGCTCATGGAAGTATTTTATGATTTGATCACACATGAAAATGTTGATCCTTAATCATTTTCACACTTGACAATAGTTGGTTGGAAATACTTGTCAATGTACAATATATTGGGAACCTTTAAATGTAAATCTTGTTCCAATGTAATTTGGAATACAATTGATTTTCATCAGGTTCTGAATACACTAGAAAGGGTGCAAAGATAAATATAGATTGGTTCAATCTGATGAGAGGTACTTTATAAGATTCTGAATACTCTCATTTGAGTTAAAGATCCTTATAAAGAATTTGGATAAGATTAGTAATAGATTTACTACTGATAGATTGAGATGAGGTAATATTATTGGAATAGTGAAATTAATCACTTTGGATTATGTGTGTGTTTTACCCAAGACTAGAGTATGGATAAAACTTCCAATCACAGGATCAGGTTTCTATTCCTCAGAGCTGAAGATTGTCTCATCATAACACTAAGTGATATGTGAGCTCAAGGATTAGAGATTCATTTATCTCCATAAATATACTCATAGAATTGATCACAAGTGTGTGAGGTATATTTCATCTCACCACAATTCTGGAGTATAGGGTTTGGAATACTTGTATCAATGTATAAGAGGATAAGGTACATATGTACTCACTCCATAAAAATAGAGTAGGATTCTTTATTACCATAGGATAGGTGCTTTATTCCATATATACTTGGAATAGGATCAAGGTTTTATTAGCTAGATAGACTGGAGATGATTTAGTTTGAGATCCACTAAAGAGGCTTCTTACTCAATACTTACTCTAGGTTTTATCTTTCTATTGGATGGACTTCTATTAAGTGAGTTGACACTAGGCTTAGGAATACTTCTAATTGTTTAACTATTCTCTAACTCATCACTTATTGAGTTATCAACAAGATCTAATCTTACTAAGTCATAGTAGAAGAGTTTAGTTGGATACACTAAAGTGGTATTGGGTTAGGATATACTTGTTTGTGGATTCCTAAGAATGAATGGTTGAGCTTTATACACAACACCTAGGTTTTATGATTCTCTAAAGTTTCTATAGCTTATTGGAAAAGGTTATGGGTACGTTCTTATATTTGGTTGGACAAGTGCATGGTCTAGGAGTGTATCTATATATGGAAGTGTTTATCAAAGAGGCCTTGGTTTAGACTTTCTATGGTTTATGTATGCTTCTTCTAGAGAAGAATACTGAGCTAAGGTCACTCATGGTATGGGCTGGCTTTGGAATAGGTTTACTCCTAACAAGATATATTTCTTGGATCTCTCAAGAATGATCAAGGATGTGTAAGCATTCACTTACAAGATAATGGATTGGATAGAGTTGATTTACAAGTCACAGACTTGTGATAGGTTTGGAATAGATGATGTTTAAGATAGAATAGAATAAGGTAAGATGAGAAATGATTTCTTTTTGATTTTATTAAGATTGTGTTTGTGTTATTGTTCAAGTGTTATTACGAGTCTTACTTCTACCGTCCTAACATAGAAGTTTACCAAAGGCCAATCAAATTTTACAACACTATACTTGATGAACTAGTCCCAAGTCATCAACTCAAGTGAGACTTCTATCACTTTTACAAGGTCTATCAAAAAGTTTTAATTTTTCTCGGATTTTCCATGCATGAATGCAATGCACACATCGGTGTTCTACTAATTTATGGTCTCTAATACTGGGATATTACAGATCTCCCACCTGCGCAGCCCTTCCGGAGGCCACGCGAGAGAGAGAGAGGAGGGCGGCGGCCAAGCTAGGGGCCGGCGCACCAAGAAGGGGTGGAGGAGCTCTTGTGGCTATTTTCCTTCCTGGGAAATTATGATGATGGCACCACCCTTGGGGTCCCTTTATATAGTGGGGAGGGGGGTGCACCTTACCCCCTCCCCAAGCAACCAAGAGCGGCGGCCAGGAAGGGAGCAAGGGCGGCGGCAGCCAGGGCTAGGGTCGGCCGTTCCCCCCTGAAACCCTAACCCTAGCCCGGCTAGGCCTAGGGCCCATGGCGCCCTATCCTAGTAAAGGGGGGCGCCTAGGGTTTCATGGCCCTTTTCTCCGGGAGAGGCCCAATAGGGTGAAAATTGATTTATTAATTATATAATCAATATTAGTTCATTTAGTTAATATTAATTAACTCATAATTAATTTCTCGCCACTCTGAAACTCTTTCGGACTCCATCGGAACCATTCTGGACTCCACCAAAACTGTTTCGAACTCCACCGAAACTATTTCAGGATCCGCCAAAACTATTCTGGACTTAGTTGGAACTATTCCCTCTCTCATAAATCATCACATGATGTTTCTAAATATTACCAAAACCATCTAGAGCATCGAGATCCCTTAAGTGTGTTACCCGACGGTTCGAGAACGCTACAGACGTTATCGAGAACTCTCTCCGGTAAATGATCATCAATCGGATCTGGAGATCCGTGATGATCCAGATCACTACTCGGCGCCTTTGTCGTGGGGTAGTGGATGGCGGCAGCAACGATGCTAGAGTTAACCTTGAGTTGAATGCGAGGGGCGACACGAATGGGCTGAGCGTTGAGTCCTATGTACAACATAGATGTGAAGAAAATTAGAGATGACGCCGGAGTTTGTGTGCAGTTTTAACCTTTGAATATGTGAAAAAAAATAAGGGCATTGTAAATCCAAATCAAATTATTTTTCATAATGATCTAACTAAGTATTACCTCTGTCTCAAAATGCAAGCATTTTTAGAGAACTAAGTTAGCTTTCTAAAAATAGTTGGAGTACATTTTAAGACTGAGGGAGTACTAGATAGAATGCCACTCAAGTGTGAGGGTAGGCTCGCCTTTGTGTGCGTACGGGTTGTCACCGGAAGACCTGCAATTGTGGTAGCACCGATGCGAGACCAGTTTGCGCGTCATGGTCAAGACATGTTCAACGTCTAGTTGCCATTAGTCAGTGTCTCTAGCTAGTAGGAGTTCAACTTATATTCTGCATATTATAAAGTCGAGGCAATTACGGAGCAAAGCAACGGCGGCACCGCTAGGTAGCAGCAGTGTCATGTAGCATTACGTAGATGACACGTGTTTGGAGCGGCGGACACAACAAACACGTACGTGAGCTCTCGCGGCCGGCAGATCCATGGAACACAGACGGATCCGTGGAACAGCTGAGATATCTCCGCGATATTTCTTTGTTTTTCTATAGGATCCTGATGTGTTTTGGTCCGTGCAGAGTGGCCAATAGTGCCCACTCACTGCATTATCTGATAAGCTATCTAGTTATCAGCACAGTGATTGTGATCTTGGCATCGGCTATCTACTGCAGACGGACTACTCCTAGATTTTAATAGACTGTAGCGACAGTGGCACTCCACCGGTCCACCTCCGGTGCGCACCGTGTCAGCTGCCTGGTATTCTATGGGAAGGTACGCTTCAGCCCCGTCTTTTCCGGCAGATGAGTGTGGAAGAGGGCGAGGTCGGCCACTCGCCATCGCAATTGGAGGAACCACTTTTCGCCTACACAGTACTGCAGCATCATGGTTCATGGCATAGATTAGATGGATCGATGGGTGAAGTGTCTGGCCGGGAGGCAGGGGTCAACCCGACCCGGCCGCTCCACTTTTTAGTTGGGGTTGGGGTAGGGATCCTGTCGTGGGAACGCGGTGTGAAGATAAGCAGGTACGGCGCGCAGCTGGTCGTGAGTGTCAGCTGGGTTACTCGAGTGACATTGCCGATCTAGTAGTGGTCGGCGCGTGTACATCCATATGGATATGGCCTGGAGTGGTGGCGGTGGCGCCCGCCGCAAAGCCCCACCGGCGTGCTGGTAGCCCGGCCGCACGAATGTACTATGTAGAGTAGCTCCGCCGAGTGTAGGTGCGCGTAGCGTGGGAAATCCAATACCCCGCTCAATGACCCGCCCTAGACACGTGTGTCAGGTGGGCCAGGCTCGTTAAGCAAGCCGCGGTGGAAGCAATCAAGGAAGAAGAACACCACCGAGGAAGAAGGGAGGAAGCAAGCAGCGGCGGCGCCACGAAGCCGCCGACACCGCAGCTGGCCGCGGTGAAGGCGGCGGAGCAAGCCCTGGAACTTAGAGTTTGGGGGTGGGGGTCTTACGGTATGGGGGTGGGTGTCGTCGGCGCCAGAGAAGAAGAGGTTGTCGGTAGGGGGCTTACGGGGATGGTCGGGACCTTGCCGGAGACGGGGACGACGGGGTTGGCACTGCCGTCGCTGGCGGAGGCGAGGCAAAGAACCTTGTGGGTGGGGGGCGGCAGACCTGGGAGGGGCGATGGGGAGCGGACCTGGCACCGGCGGCGGCAGACCTGGGAGGGCTAGGCGGTGGGGGGTGGCGGACCTAAGAGCGGGGCGGTGGGAGGCGGTCTTGAGGAAGAAGAAGGGGTGTCGGGGTGTGCGGCGCGTCTAGTAATGCCGCTTTAAGCGGTGTACAGGAGCACCCCGTAGCTGCTCGCTAGGATTTGGCATGGAGGATTGCAGAAAAGCCCAATAGCCACCTTCACAGCATTCTAAAATCAAAGTACTTCCATGAGACCTCCTTTTGGAGGCCCAATCCGTCACGGCCAAAATCGGCTTTCTAGGCGTCTATTCTGAAAGTCCTGCCCATTCTTCAGCGATTCTCCTTTTTGCAGCTTGCAGACGGTTCTTCCTCCCTTTGGAATTCGCCGTGGTGTCAGAACTGGCAGCAGATTTATGATGATCTTATTATCCAACAGCCTAGTTTCCCTTATCCCGCTAATCCAAAAGATCTTTGGTTTCCTAATCAAAAAATCTAGAACAACCACCTCATTGACTCTCTGTTCCTACCTTGCACTGCAAATATTATTAAGAAAACCACAATTATGCTCTCAGATTGTCCTGATATTTTGTGTTGGAAGCTAACCCCTAATGGCAAATATACTTCCAAATCGGCATACAAAGCTTGCTTGCAGGTTCTTCAAGAATCAGGAGCCCCTTCGCCGGCTCCGGTCTGCAACCAAGTGAAAATCATCCTGAAACAGGTTTGCAAAGCTAAAGAGATGATCCCACGGGTGAAAACTTTCATTTGGAGAATCCTTAGGAGAGCCATACCAACCAGAGATCAAGCGTCCATGTACTCAAAACACATTCAAAAGTGCTGCTGCAGATGTGGTTTATCTGAAATAGAGTTTTAGCTTTTCTTCCTTTGCCCTTTTGCAAAAGTTGTCTAGTTTCTTAATCCCTGGTTTCTTAGATCTAAAGTTTTCACCCAAAATGTTAATTCATTTGCTGATGTTTTGCACTCTCTCCTTTCTATGAATCATCAGCAAGCAAATTTGAACTTTATTGCCACTTTTCTCCGGTGTCTTTGGAAAGCAAGTGATGACCCACAAGTATAGGGGGTGTATCGTAGTACTTTCGATAAATAAGAGTGTCAAACCCAACGAGGAGCAGAAGGTGTTGACAAGCAGTTTTGATCAAGGAATCACTATAAATACTAGCAAACGGATTTTTAGGGGTATTTAATAATACAGATAAATAAAGTACGAGTAAATAAAAGACAATAATAATAATTGCTGCGAGTGGCTCAATCCTTTCTAGAGCAAAGGACAAGCCGGATGTGTTACTTATGATTAACAAACGTTCCTGAGGACACACGGGAGTTTTGTTAAGTGCTTTCGCTTCATACAGTTGATTAATCTTTATTGGTTTGATAGGTGTTATGGGAGTGAACCTATGCTAATGCACTACCCCAACTTAGACTAATACATACTTGTGATTATACCCATTGCAAGCATCCACAAATACAAGAAAGCAATTAAGATAAATCTAACCACAGCCTTAAACTCTGAGATCCTACGCTCCCTGGTGCACTGGTTTCCTAAAGGGGGTTTAGGTTTCTGTCACTCTGGCAACCCCACAATTAATAGCCAAATACACAATGCATTCTACTAGGCCCTTAAAGGTGAAGTATCATGTAGTCGATGTTCACATGACACCACTAGTAAAATAGCACCACAACATAAATATCAAACCATTAAATATTACTCAACATAGTTCCACTACTAACATCTTGACTTCTCCCATGTCCTCAAGAACTAAACGAACTACTCACAAGACATCATATGGATCATGATCAGAGGTGAAATAATGATGAATAAAAATCTGGACATAAACCTTAATCCAACGGTTTCACTTAATAGCATCAACTACAAGTAGTAATCAACCGGGAAAGTTTCCCCTATGAACTAGACAAGATTCACCCCAAGATGCTACAGTGGGATGGCGTGGTGATGATGGTGATAAAGGAACTGGTGGCGATGGTGATGATGATGATGATCCCGATTAAGCCCAGCTCGATGACGGTGACGATGGCGATGATTTCCCCCCTCCGGGAAGGAATTTCCCTAGCAGATTTCTGCCTGCCGGAGAGCTTTCTCTCTGTGTGTGTTTTCCGCCCCGCAGAGGCGGCGGAGTCTTTCTGCGATCCTCCCCCCTGGTCTTAGGTTTTTGGGGAGACGATATACACGAAGCGGCACTGGCAGAAGTGGGCCAGGGCGGCCACACCACCTGGCGGCGTGGACTAGGGCTAGCTCGCGCTAGGGGGTGGTGTGGGCCCCTGGTGGCTCACCTCGCCCCCTCCTTCTGGCTACTTCCGTTTTCTGGCGAAATAGGAACTTCTGGGTATTTTTCTGGAATTGCTGGCCTTCAGAAATATTGTATCTTGACGGTCCTTTTTCCAGCAGAATCCCGACTCCGGCAGTGAATTCTCCAATAATCATCAAACATGCAAAATAGAGGAAATAACATAAGTATCATATCTAAATATGAAATATATCAATGAATAACAGTAAATTATGATATGAAATAGTGATGCAATATGGACGTATCAACTCCCCCCAAGCTTAGACCTTGCTTGTCCCAAAGCGAAAACTGAACTCAGTAAACACGACCACGGGTTTATGGAGTGAAGTGTCGATAAAGAAAATACGGACAAGAAGCATCACATTTATCAATACACAAGTCATAATAGATAGCAACTTCCCCTTATATAACTTAACTTGCAATGAGCAAAAGGAGTCACAATAAAGGTGCACAAGGTTAATCATGATTGGTGATGGCAAACCTTTGTTCTTGGTCAGAGAACAATTAACATATTGTACTTATATTTCGACCGGAGCCTTTATATCAGAGCTTATATTGCAAAAATCACATGCTCAATCATAACAATCTCTTTATGGTCATTGATAGTTTTCAAAGATATATTCATTCAGATAAAAGCATTGTACTAAACAAAGAAGGATAAAAGACATGATTGCAAATATCAACATATGGATGGTTGGATCACAACAACTCAAATTCTTTCTTGAGATAGAGAGGAATAGGTTGACTCAACATAAAAGTAAAAAAGATAGGCCCATCGCAGAGGGAAGCAGGGATTTATCATGTGCTAGAGCTTTTCATTTGAAAAACAGAGATAAAAAATTGTTTTGAGAGGTGGTTGTTCCTGTCAACAAATGACAATAGAGTTCTTGCTATCTTCCATACTAAACAAGTTGAGAGCGGTTCCGAATTGTTGATAAAGGCATTTATATGCACTTTTTATAGTTTGGCACTCCTACCAACCTTTCCTTTCACAAACCATGGCTAACCGAATCCTTTGGGTGCCTGCCAACATTATCATACCATGGAGTGCCTTTTTTATTTTATTTTTATTTTTGAAGTTATAATGGTCTGACCAGCTCCCTTGCAAAATTAGTGACGTGCAGATGAAGCATGCAAGTCAAGGGGTACTTAATTTAGTATGGAAGATAACAAAATCAACTACTATGTCCTCATGAGCTAAAAACAGTGTCACAAAATGAGAAGTATTTTGAAAGTTTCGAAAGGTAGCACATGAAAATTTACATGGAATAGCTTGAAATGCCATGCATAGGAATTTATAATGGACTCTTTGGAGTAACTTGGTTTTTTGGGAGTTGGATGCACGAGAAGTATTCCCTCTCAGTACAAGTTTTTGGCTAGCAAGGCTGGGTAGCAAGCATAAGAATTGAGTGAAACAAACAAACATAAATATGATAGAAAACAATCATGCAATCTTCCTTGGAAGTACAAACGATCTTAACTTGAGAATACTAAGCTTATGAGCCAATCAAGAAAGAAAGATAATGGAATAATGTATCTAGATGTATTCCCCTCTTTTCTACTCAAGCCTCAAAGTATTGTTGCTACTGACCATTGCTAAGTTTGCCAAAACCAACTAGATTTACCTATGCTCCCAAAGTGATACCAATACTAATCAACAAGATTAATCTTATAACAGAATTTGTAAACTAAAATAAGTGTGCAGAAAGTAAATGATAAGACTTCTCTTTAATATTTCATAACCGCAACTCACACCAAGGGATACATACATAGCCGACTAATGGAGAGATACTTCCACACTGCAAACCATCCTATATGATAACTTCTCTACTCATGATATGACTCTACTGAAAAATAAATGGGTAAAAGGTAATGATGTGATACCGCGGCACTCCCCCAAGCTTGGAACAAGCCAAGAGGATGCCAATACCAATGACGAATTACTCCTTCGGTGGTGGTGGTGCGATCATGATTGGGGTGAGAAAATTCTCTAGCATCCTACAAAGCCTGTTGTTCTCCTCTCGAAGTATCTCCACCTCCATCCTCAGAACTCAATATTTATCGCAAAACTCATCGGTGACCCGAAGGGCTTCCTCTGCTGCAGGGTAGGAGCTGAGGTCTGGAACTGGTGGTATTGGTCCCTGCATATTATGAGAAAAAGCACGACCAGTGTTAATCGATCCTACAAAAGTAGGTTCTCTTGTCCTTGATCCGGCGGTAATCTGTCCCTCCTTCAGCTTGGGATTTTGATGATCATCTTCCAAAGGCGTCCTCTCCTTGTCGTTGTTGGCGGAGGCCATGGTGCCTCTAAAACTAAGAATAGCTCCTGACAGAAACTGATCGAAATGAAAACACGATGAGCAGACGATATACAGACCTCAGGGAATCCGAGGGATTATATAGGCGAAAGTTTAACAACAAAAGGAAGGCACAGGATGAAACCGGGTCGGAAACGAACTCCGAGGCGACCACACCACCAGGTGGCGCGACCAGTAGGGGGTCCGCGCCATGGGGTGGTGTGGTGCCCTCGGGCACCGTTTCCTACTTGTTTTTGTCTCGTAAGTTTTCATATTTGATAAAAACAACAAAAAAATAAGGAGAAAAGTTTAACGCAAACCTTTTTTGACTAGAACTTTTACCTATTCGAAAACGGACACTACAGTTTCCTGCACTTGTTCTCTGATAAATTCTTCTGGAGTCACCACTTGAATAATATCGATATCTTCATTATAAGAATCTCCAGATATATAATGCTTGAGTCTTTGCCCATTCACCACTTGTGTAGTTTCATCTTTTAATGAAGCAATTTTAATTGCACCTGAACGATTCACCTCTTCAATAACAAAGGGTCCTTCCCATTTTAAGTGTAATTTTCCTGCAAAAAATCTGAGACGAGACCTATACAATAGAACTTTCTCACCAACATGGAATTCTCTCTTAAGAATTCTCCTATCATGCCACTTTTTAACTTTCTCTTTAAAAAGTCTAGCATTTTCATAAGCCTCACTTCTCCATTCATCTAAAGAACTCAGGTCAAGCAACCTTTTCTTACCAGCAAGTTTAAAATCTCTATTAAGCTCTTTCACTACCCAGTAAGCTTTGTGTTCTAATTCTAAAGGCAAGTGAAAAGCTTTTCCATAAACCATTTTGTAAGGAGACATGCCCATGGGATTCTTATAAGCAGTTCTATAAGCCCATAAAGCATCATTTAACTTACTAGCCCAATTTTTCCTAGATCTATTAACAGTCTTCTGCAAGATAGACTTGATCTCTCTATTTGATAATTCTACTTGCCCACTTGTTTGGGGATGATAAGCTGAAGCAATTCTATGATTAACATCATATCTAGCAAGGGTCTTCCTAAAACCACCATGAATAGAATGAGAACCTCCATCAGTCATAAGATATCTAGGCACACCAAACCTAGGAACAATAGCATCCTTAAGCATTTTTAACAAGGTCTCACCATCAGCACTATTCATAGGTATAGCTTCTACCCACTTAGTAACATAATCAATAGCAACAAGTATATGAGTATAACCTTCTGAAGGAGGAAAATGACCCATAAAGTCAAATCCCCAACAATCAAATGGTTCAATAACAAGAGAATAATTCATAAGCATTTCATTGCATCTAGAAATATTACCAACTCTTTGGCATTCATCACAAGATAGAATAAATTTTCTTGCATCTTTAAAAAGGGTAGGCCAATAAAAACCCGATTGTAGAACCTTTTGTGCAATTCTATCTCCAACATGATGTCCTCCATAAGCACTACCATGACATTTCCTCAATATCTCTAGTTGTTCATATTTTGGAACACATCTTTGCATAACACCATCCACTCCTTCTTTATATAAATGTGGGTCATCCCAAAAATAATGTCTCAAGTCATAAAAGAATTTCCTTCTTTGCTGAGCTGTAAAGGTTGGAGGCAAATACTTGGAAACAATAAAGTTAGCATAATCAGCATACCAAGGACTCTCTCATGAGGTTACTTTTATTGCAGCCAACTGTTCATTTGGAAAACTATCATTCACAAGAATAGCATCATAAGAAATGTTTTCCAATCTAGACAAATTATCAGCAACAGGATTTTTAGCACCTTTCTTATTTACAATATGCAAATCAAACTCTTGTAAAAGCAACACCCATCTAATAAGCCTAGGCTTAGCATCTTTCTTTTCCATAAGATACCTAATAGCAGCATGATCAGTATGAATAGTAACTTTTGAATCAACAATATAAGGTCTAAACTTATCACAAGCAAAGATGACAGCTAGGAACTCTTTTTTAGTAGTAGATAATTCTTTTGAACAACATCAAGAGTCTTACTAGTATAATGAATAACATTCAACTTCTTATCTACTCGCTGCCCAAGAACAACACCTACATCAAAATCACTAGAATCACACATAATTTCAAAGGGTAAATTCCAATCAGGTGGTTGGACAATAGGAGTAGTAATTAAAGCCTTCTTAAGAATTTCGAAAGCTTCCTTACAATCATCATTAAAAAAAGGTACATCTTTTTTAAGAATATTAGTAGGAGGCTTTGAAATTTTAGAGAAATCTTTAATAAACCTCCTATAGAAACCAGCATGACCAAGAATACTACGAATACCTTTAACATCCCTAGGACAGGGCATTTTCTCAATTGCTTCAACTTTTGCTCTGTCAACTTCAATGCCTCTTTCAGAAATTTTATGTCCAAGAACAATTCCTTCATTAACCATGAAGTGGCATTTCTCCCAATTAAGAACAAGATTAGTTTCCTCACATCTATGCAAAACTTTATCAAGATTGTGCAAACAGTTATCAAAAGAAGTTCCATAGACAGAGAAATCGTCCATGAGTACTTCCACAATTTCTTCACAAAAACCATGAAAGATAGCAGACATGTATCTTTGAAACGTAGCAGGAGCATTACACAAACCAAAAGGCATACGTCTATAAGCATAAGTTCCATAAGGACAAGTAAAAGTGGTTTTCTCTTGATCTTGCTTTTTAACAACAATTTGAGAAAAACCAGAATAACCATCAAGAAAATAAAAATGAGTTTTCTTAGATAATCTCTCTAACATTTGATCTATAAAAGGTAAAGGATAATGATCTTTCTTAGTAACTTTGTTGACCTTTCTAAAATCGATGCACATCCTATAACCAACTACTACTCTTTGAGGAATAAGCTCATTATTTTCATTAGGCATAACAATAATTTCTCCTTTCTTAGGGACACAATGCACAGGACTAACCCATCTACTATCAGCAATAGGATAAATAATACCAGCATCAAGGAGTTTCAATACCTCCTTTCTTACCACTTCCTTCATCTTAGGAATTAATCGGCGTTGATGTTCAACAACTGGTTTTGCATCATGCTCCATATTAATAGCATGCTGACATATAGTAGGGAAAATCCCTTTTAAATCATCAAGTGTATATCCAATAGCTCCTCGGTGTTTCCACAATATTTCCAATAACCTTTCTTCCTCCTTTCCTGAAAGTTTAGAACTAATAATAACAGGATACATTTTCTTATCATCAATATAAGCATATTTAAGATCATCAGGTAAAGGTTTTTAATCGAAAATAGGATCCTCTTTGGGTGGTAATGTGGTACCCAAGTCTTCCACAGGTAAATTGTGTCTAAGCATCTCTGGTTGACGAAGAAGAATCTCGTCAATCTCATTTCTCTCTTCCATAAAGATCTCACTTTCGTGGTCCTCCATATATTGCTGCAAAGCATTATTAGGAGCAAGACCAATAGAGGAAAGTTGTTCAATTCTAAAATCTTCATTAGGCAATTTAGTTTCATAAGGAGCCTTGGTAAAGTTTGAAAAATTAAACTCATAAGATTCTCCATCAAATTTAGTTAAATTTTTCTCCTTTTTATAATCTATAATGGCACCACAAGTGTTCAAGAAAGGTCTACCAAAAATAATAGGACAAATTTTACTAGCAGCTGAACCAAGTACTAGAAAATCAGCTGGATATTTAGTCTTACCACATAACACATCCACAGCTCTAACAATACCAATTGGAGAGATAGTTTCTCTATTAGCAAGCTGAATAACCACATCAATTTCTTCAAGTTCACAAGAACCAATTTCATGCATGATCTCTCTGTAAAGCTCATAAGGAATAGCACTTGTACTTGCACCAATATTGCATAAACCATAATAGCAATGATCACCTATCCTGACAGAAAGCATAGGAACACTTGTTTTCCAAGATCTACTAGGATGTGAAACAATATTAGAAGCATCTTCACAAAAGATAATGTGTCCATCTTCTACATTTTTAGTAACAAGGTCTTTCACTATTGCTACTAGAGGTTTAACAGTTATTTGTTCATCAGGTTCTATGGCTTTCTTTGTACTTTTGCTAATCACACTAGTTATCATAGAATGCTCCTTTACCTTAGCAGGGAAAGGTGTTTTCTCAATATAAGGTTCAGGCAAAATACGATCAACAGTACAAACTTCAATATTTCTACCATGAGTACAATTAACAATATCTTTATAAGGCGCATGGTACTTGTTCCATTCTTCTTTTGGAACATCAAGGTAAGAGGCAAAGGCCTTAAAACAGTTTGCAAGTATTTGAGAATCAAGACCATAAATAGCACTAATATTATGAAAGTCATCAGTTCCCATAAAAGATTTAATGCATTTATAATCATAATATATACCTAACTTTATTCCTTTTCCATTCTCCCATCCTTAAGTATTTTCCTGAATATGGTCGAGAAGATCCCATTTAGCTTCTTTTTCATACGTGTAAATGATCCAGAACAAGAAGCATCCAATAAATCATTATCGTGAAGAGAAAGCCTTGCATAGAAGTTATTAATAACAATATTACTGGGGAGCTCATGAATGGGACATTTGAGCATTAGTGACTTCAATCTCCCCCACGCTTGGGCAATACTCTCTCCATCTTGAGGCCAAAAATTATATATTCGATTCCAATCTTTATGAATCTCACTTGGAGGATAGAATTTAGAATAAAAGAGAGGTACAATTTCCTCCCATCCAATGGATCGGCCATTTTTCAGCAGTTTATACCATTCCGCAGCTCTACCCTTCAACGATAAAGAGAATAGCTTCCTCTTAACTTGGCTTGTTGAAATACCTGCACACTTGAACAACTCGCATAATTCATGTATAAAGAGCAAATGATCACCAGGATGGACAGTTCCATCTCTTGAATAGCAGTTATTCATAACACGTTCAACAATTTTCATAGGTATTTTAAAAGGATCCAATTGAGCAGGCGGTGGTTCATCTACTACCGTAACAGTGGTAGTAGTATTCCCAAATAGGGAACTAAATGGAGACTTATCCATAATAGAATAAAATAACAGACAAAAATAAAAACAGTACTTACAGTAAATGTTTCCTTTACCAATTCCACTCTTCAATAGCGCTTCACTCCCTGGCAACGGCGCCAGAAAATAGTCTTGATGACCCACAAGTATAGGGGGTGTATCGTAGTACTTTTGATAAATAAGAGTGTCGAACCCAACGAGGAGCAGAAGGTGTTCACAAGCAGTTTTGATCAAGGAATCACTATAAATACTAGCAAACAAGTTTTTAGGGGTATTTGATAATGCAGATAAATAAAGTACGAGTTAATAAAAGATAATAATAATAATTGCTGCGAGTGGCCCAATACTTTCTAGAGCAAAGGACAAGCCGGATGTGTTACTTATGATTACCAAACGTTCCTGAGGACATGCGGGAGTTTTGTCAAGTGCTTTCGCTTCATACAGTTGATTAATCCTCATTGGTTTGATAGGTGTTATGGGGGTGAACCTATGCTAATGCACTATCCCAACTTGGACTAGTACATACTTGTGATTATACCCTTTGCAAGCATCCGCAAATACAAGAAAGTAATTAAGATAAATCTAACCATAGCCTTAAACTCTGAGATTCTACGCTCCCTGGTGCACTGGTTTCCTAATGGGGGTTTAGGTTTCTGTTACCCTGACAACCCCACAATTAGTAGCCAAATACACAATGCATTCTACTAGGCCCATAAAGGTGAAGTATCATGTAGTCGACGTTCACATGCCACCACTAGTAAAATAGCACCACAACATAAATATTAAACCATTAAATACTACTCAACATAGTTCCATTACTAACATCTTGACTTCTCCCATGTCCTCAAGAACTAAACAAACTACTCACAAGACATCATATGGATCATGATCAGAGGAGAAATAATGATGAATAACAATCTGGACATAAACCTTAATTCAACGGTTTTACTCAATAGCATCAACTACAAGTAGTAATCAACACCGGGAAAGTTTCCCCTATGAACTAGACAAGATTCACCCCAAGATGTTACAGTGGGACGGCGTGGTGATGATGGTGAAGAAGGTACTAGTGGCGATGGTCATGGTGATGATGATCCTGATGAAGCCCAGCTCGATGACGGTGACGATGTCGATGATTTTCCCCCTCCGGGAAGGAATTTCCCCGGCAGATTTCTGCCTGCCGGAGAGCTTTCTCTCTCTGTGTGTTTTCCGCCCCACAGAGGTGGCGGAGTCTTTCTGCGATCCTCCCCCATGGTCTTAGGTTTTTGGGGAGACGATATACGCGAAGGGGCACTGGCAGAAGTGGGCCAGGGCGGCCACACCACCTGGCGGCGCGGCCTAGGGCTGGCCCGCGCTAGGGGGTGGTGTGTGCCCCTGGTGGCTCACCTCGCCCTCTCCTTCTGGCTACTTCTGTCTTCTGGCGAAATAGGAACTTCTGGGTATTTTCCTGGAATTGCTGGCCTTCAGAAATATTGTATCTTGACGGTCCTTTTTCCAGCAGAATCCTGACTCCGGCAGTTAATTCTCCAATAATCATCAAACATGCAAAATAGAGGAAATAACATAAGTATCATCTCTAAATATGAAATATATCAATGAATAACAGTAAATTATGATATAAAATAGTGATGCAAAATGAACGTATCAGCAAGGAATAATTAGCTTTTTGGAAGAAAGAAAATCAAGCCCGAGGTGGTTGCTATATGCTAAGGTTCTGCTTCTTGACCAAGAGTCAGCTCCTTTGCTCCCTTCTCCTAACAAAGCTCCTAGGGCTGATGAGCATCTCACTGCTCAATCAGGGGCTCGGTTTCTTCTTATTTTCATGTTTCAGGGCCGAAGTTTTATGTCGATGCAACATG
Source organism: Dactylis glomerata (assembly GCA_007115705.1). Classification (NCBI taxonomy): domain Eukaryota; kingdom Viridiplantae; phylum Streptophyta; class Magnoliopsida; order Poales; family Poaceae; genus Dactylis; species Dactylis glomerata. The sequence continues at coordinate 785,352 of QXEO01000450.1, read as the reverse complement.
GAAGGTGAGGCCCAATCAGACCTCGGCCAGAGCGGGCCTTGGTGTTTACCCGGCGTTCCCACAATAGGAGGGCACCTCTGACGTACTCATCTCAGCTTCCTCAACGGAGTTGCTTCTCCAATCCAAGCGGAAGCTCAGGATCTTCTTCTCGTGGCCAACATTGCCTCATCTTTGAACTTGGCGGAACCTGTATTCTTTTAAGACTGCTCCAATTTGGTGAAAGCAGCTGCGGCTCCAGGAGCAAATGAGCAAGCCATGCTTTGGGAAAGAAGTAGGCAAGCCATTCAATTCCAGAACATAACGTCCTCAACGTCAGCAAGGATCTTCCACATAAACATGAAGATAAATGGAATTTCTCATGAATGCGCGCATCAGGCCAAGCTGCATAATCACTCTAGGCCTATCTGTTCCTGCAGGAACTCAGCTCATATGAACACTTGTCCGGTTCTCGTCACGATCGGTCGTTTGCGATTGTTGGATCTTGTAATCACCTCTGTACAATGCCTCTGAGTTGAAATGAAATTTGTTGGGTGCTTTGCACCCTTCACCGCTAAAAAAAGGTATACGCGGTAGAGGAAAATTTGGGGAAGTCAAGGTTGGTTTTCGCGGCCAGGGACATGCTATTTGGATTCTTTTCTGCGACTTGTACATGGGCACGTGCACGCACGTGTAATTGATAATTTTCTTTTTATAAATGTTTAAACAACATCAACAAGATAAAGGGGTCTTCGAGGACTCCGCTTCTATTATCAAAATATAACAACATCAATTGGGGTATCTAACAATGTACTGATAGAGAGACAACAAGAACAAATTAAAGGAAAAAATACACATGATGACAAACAAATTATTGAACAGAAACCAGATGGCAATGCTCAATACAAGAATTTTATCCCAATGTAAAACATTAGAAAGTTCGTTTCAGAAACTCATCCTAGAACAAAATGTAAAATCAAGATCTTTTGGCATTGTAAAATCAAAGAGCTTTCTTCAATATACATAGATGTAGAAATATCAGGTACGTAGTTTATGTACAATATAATATTTCTTTATCTATGTATATTATTTGCAAGAAATATAATACTCCCTCCGTTTATAAATATAAGATATTTTAGATTTTTTAAGCAAATGAATCTAGACAAGTTTTAGTGTGTATATTCAAGTGAACCTACACAATATAAGATGTCTAAATACATTTTCTTCACAAAGCTAAAACATCTTATATTTATAAACGGAGGGAGTATCAAGTTAATTGGACAAAATTTTGGCCATGTTCATATGCTCTTCTTCCAAGTGACAAACTCCAATAGGAACAACAATTTCATGCAGAAACTGTAGTGTCGAGCTCGTACTATGCAATAATTTTTTGAGTGAGTCAGTAGTATGCCCATTTTAAGAACATATCGACCGGAAGCTAGCTAGCATCCCTATTCATGCCTTCATTAAGTTACCTGCCTTCGTCATGGAGGTGAACAGAAACAACACGACGCGCTGATGTAGTGATTGTTAGGTTGATCTCTTTTCCCGAGTGGGCTCAACGGCCCACCGGGCTCTTAGATCCGCGCTCTAATCGAGGGCGCCCAACCCACTATGGTTGGCGGTTCCCTGTCGCTTGCGCTATATAAAGAGGTGGAGACTGACAGCGTGCACTACGAGGTTCATTGCGAGCCGTACACCTCACCGACATCACCTACTGATCTAGGTTAGCGCGGTGCTGACGGGAAGCTCCGCTGCTGCTGACAGCAGACCCGCTGCTCTCGCCGTCGATCTCCACCATGGAAACCTCGACGGGTACATCGGTCCAAGGAGAAGGTACACCTCCTCTCTCCCATCTCTCTCTGTTCCTCTCAGATGCATAGATGATTTCCATCCATAGACAGTACTACCTCGGTTAGATCAAGCCTAGTTGATCCTAGCAATTCAACAATGCTATCAGAGCATGGCTAGGTCGTAGATCTCTTTGGGTAGAAAAGGAAAGGAAGCCAAACCCTAGTTCATCTCGTTCAACCCACCGAACCCTAACCCTAACAGTGAAAAGAGGGGAAAAGGGAAAAGAAAGAAAACTCACCAAATGTTAGGCAATGAGTCTCTCTCTTCTTCAAATGTTAGGCATTGAAGATGCGCCAAAAGGTGAGATAGCACTACAATATGTCCTATGGGGGCCTCTGATCAGTCTAGTGGAGAAAGCCGGTCTATCAACACATATGCGAAATCTGCTTAGTTGGTACAAGGAGCACATAAAATAGAAGAACATGAAACAATATTTTACGGCGGACGTTAGAGAGGAGCATCACTTCAAACCATACTTGATACATATTCAATTGGACGAATTTTTTCAGTTATTCAATCAGCGCACCCTCGACAAATCTATTATCGATTGCTATTGTATGTAAGTGATTTATTCCTGTAATTAAGTCTCTAGCTCAGCTCGTTCATTGACTGTAATATATTATCATAACTATATTCTTTTTGTATGTTATTATGCAGAATGAAGATGCTCGAATGCAAACAAAGGGGAATGTTTGATGTTGGGTTCATTGACCCATATATCGTTAATGAAATTACATTACAACGTCATCCCAAAGACGTGGAGAATGACCTGTACACATTTTTAACCGAGCAAAATCTCAGAAGTGAAATTCTATTTCCCTACAACTTAAAGTGAGTGTTCCTATCTTGTACACATTTTTTTTTGCTTACTCGATGTTAAGCTTAATCGATGAGTTATGCATGTAAACGTGTCCGCAGGTACCAGTGGATTCTAGTAAGAATTCAGTTTGACAAATCCACAGTTGAAGTCTTCGACTCATTGAATAAGGATCAAGAGCTATGGAGCGATATGAAAGCAATGCTATAGAAGTAATTTAAATCATCAGCGCACTATATTGGCCTCTTTCATTCATTTCCTAATATCAAGTAACTCCTTTATTCATTTTCTTTGCCCTGCAGGGTTTGGACATGTTTCAAAAGGAAAATAAAAGGTTCGATTTGGTACACACCTTGGTAGGTACTCACCCACTGAATGTCGTTGGATCTGCTTTACGATGGAGAGATCTAGCTGGCCTGTGTTGACCGCATCCCACGCCCGCATGCAAGCATATTTGATTAGGGAGCTAATAATTGCTCTTAGACATGGCGGGAGTCATTAAAATTTAGCTTTCGGCATGGCGGGAGTCACTTGGCGGGAGAGATTTCACACTTTGGCGCGCATATTCGATTAGGGAGCTAATGTACGCACTCGATTGCTACCTAATTATATGAGTACCGCATGCATGATTGTGTAGTAGAATGATTATAGTATACGAAGCACCCCATTTTACTACGATTGCATGATTGCTCTTATCATTTTGAACGTTTTCCTGCTGCGTGTATCGCGGTCGATTGGGATGATGGCGTGTATCGCTGCTTACGTGTTATTTTTTGTAACTTTCAAGCCCAACGAAATCTTGTATGATTACATGCGGCTCAGTTCGGAAGCATAAGGTGTAATTTGTCAAGTCTTATTAATAATAAGTTCCATCTTTTATTAGTGATTGGGATAGAAAAACCTAGCTACATGAAATAATGATTGGGCTGACCGAAATTCACCGAACTAGTATTTTTTAATAGCTTTATATATTTTGTGTACAGTACTTAAACGTCCAAAATATTTTGCTAGTATTATTTAATATCATTGCATACGCAATGTGCCACATAGATCGCCAAAAGTACACCGGAACTGAGTACCATGTAATGTAAATGTCTTCAATTATTTGAACTAGGTACACTTGTACAATGATGACGTATTCTGGCTGTGTATAAAAATAACCGGCTACTACGCAATGATTATGTGAATAAGGGATCCTCAATTATTGCTAAATGGACTACTTGAGTATCTACGAATATAAAATAGGTACACTATTACAATGATGATGTATTCTAGGTTTGTAATAATTGGAAGCGGCTACTATGCAATGATTCAGTGAATAAGAGGATACTCAATTATTGCTAAAAAACTACTTGAGTACCTTAGAATATACAAATAGAGCAATGATGATGTACTCTAACTTCAAGCCGGCGTATAGCTCTACCATGTGATTGCCCCTCTGCAATGATTTACTTCCAAAATGCCATCATTCAGCCTATGAGCTAGTGACCTAGGCAAAAAAAAATTGGGCCAAATTATTGAGGGGCTGACTACCCATCGTCTTCCTCCAGCCACCTTGTCCAATGTCTCCATGAAAGAACTCTTCAACACTGGTTCCAAAACTTAGAATAGATTATCCACTAATATTGAATTCTAGTGATATTATCAATCTATAATGGGTGCCTTCTCAAATCAGATATCTGCCTTGGGGTAGCTTTCAGAAGAGAATCACAAGAAACCAGCTTTGGTATAGCTATCAGAAAAAAATCAAACCGTCGAAAGCATTGGTGTAGCTTTCAAGAGAATCAACGGGTGAGTGTCAAACTAAGCAGGAATCCACGGCTGTCATTATCTTCCTCCTACCTCTTCTTGTCTGCTACATCCTCCAGGAGAACCGGCCTAAGCTAGAGAGCTGTCCATTGCGCTTCTTGGAGGAACTTGAATAAAAATGCTGTGTAATCGGATGTAGAGGTGTTAGTTCGTGGGCATGGCATATAGGCAAGCTGGTATGCTACCCAGCAGGGGAGGCCAGAAATGGGTCCTTCTTTTGAATGTTTGAATCGTGCCCTTATATACCCATATTAACACACGTTTCAAATTTGAATGGTTCTAATCACAGCGCTTCCACTAATAAGCGGAGGGTGGCACTCAGCCAACTCTAAACCAAGTTTGACCAAGGGGACAGGTGTCATTCATTGAGGGGGTGAGCACGTACCACGGTGTGTATAGTTTTGTTTTTGCATTCAAAGATGAGCTAACTTTTAAAACGGCAAAGAGTTTAGAGCAGGAAAAGGGGACTAATCTATGTGGATTCTTTGTTTGCGAGTACATCCGATGGTTTACTAGTGAGCGGAGAGCTCGTGACATAAACTTGAATGTACGTAAACAATATTCATAGTTTTATTTTATTACCATCAATTGTGTTGAGTTTCATTCAACTTATCCATATTGATCTCCTTCTTAAAGATGAGGGCATTGCGGGAGACGCTCCTACCACAGGAGCACATACGAGCAATTCAAGAGGAATTGGCGGGATTCCTAATGAGGAAGGTCCTCGATCCAAAAGGAGAACACTATGTGGAAGACGAGGAATAAAATATGTAATTTAGTGATCTCCATGTAATTAAATAGTTGTACGGAAATTTATTGAAAATTGTATATGCATATATGGTCGCAAGAGATCGAATATTATATATGCAACAACATATAATATGTATGTAGTAGCATAGAATATATGTACGGAAATTTGTTTGAAATTAAAATAAAACAAAATTTGAAAAAAACAAAAACACAAAATGAAAAAAAAAAAATCTTGCCGCGGCAGAGAACCAGCTGCGCCGTGGCTAAGGGGCTTTAGTCCCGTTTCGTATTACAAACCGGGACTAAAAGTCCCCTAGCCCACGCGCATGACCGAGGCCACGTGGATGGCCTTTAGTTCCGGTTCGTTTGCAACTGGGACTAAAGGAGGGGCTTTAGTCCAGCCTGGCTAGTCCTGATTGAGCAACCAGGACTAAAACCCCCCAACATTGGCTGCTGTCCTGCATTGATCTCTGCCCAATTCCGAGAATCAAATCCATGTTCAGAATGATCTAACTAAGTAGATAGAATATCACTCAAGTGTGAGGTAGCCTGCTTTGTGCTTACGGGTTTTGTCATCGGAAGACCTGCAATTGTATAAGCCATTGTCAACCTACAAACGGTAGCACCAACGCTAGACCGGTCGGCGTGTCAGGGCATGTACAATGGTATGCCCCAGAGGTGCTACCTCACAACTTTAGCTAGGTTCGGGTGGTCCAACTTAGGCTTGGATGATTACTTTTAGAGAGGCAGTCTCTTTTGCACGAGGTTGCTTCTTCAACACTAAAAGTAAAGAGGAAGGGAAAAATGTGAGAGAAAAAGAGAGAAACGAAAGCTGCTTTTGAGGAGAGAGAAAGTGTCATGAGTTGGACCAATATTTTTCACATCTATTGCTCCATTTACTTTTTAGGTTCGTCTTACGTGGAGCAGTAGCATACCACTGCTCCCATTGCTCATGCCCTCATGGTGCTATCCATGCTCAACGTCTGGTTGCCACTAGTCAGTCTCTCTAGCTACGAGTCGAACTCATATTCATACATCTTGCATATTATATTCTCTACACGATACTGTCTGTCCCAGACTAAAAGCCGAGGCAATTAGGGCATCTCCAGCGGGGCCGACTACTTTAGGTATCTGAAACGGTTCGAATCTGTCTGTTTGGATCGGGCTGCGGACACCAAAACGAGGTCTGTCCGGCTGGAGAGGGGGGGGGGGTCAACCCAACGGCCGACGCATTTATTGCCCACCTCGCCGGCATGCAAGTCCCGATGGCGGAGGCATGACGCCCGACGCAAAATTCCTACGTGCGCCACTCTTGCCGCCAGAAATTTCGAGGGGCGCGCAGGCCAATGTTTCCCGCCGGCCGTTCCCGCGTGCCCGCCAACGTTTCCCGCCGGTGCTGGCGACCTATAAATCTGGTCGGAGCGTGCCTCCATGGGCACCAAAAACCCTCTTTCCTCTGCCACCGCAAAAACCTTCCCGCCCGCCGCTAGCAATGGCGCCCACCGACAAAAGCAAGTGGGCCGTGCTCAGGAAGCTCGCCCTGGCCCGCTTCCCCGAGGTGGCCGACGCCATGCGCCGGGCGGAGGAGCTCGCCGTCCAGCAGCCGGGCGTCCCCGTGGCGTTCGTGGCGGCGACGGAGGCGCTCGTGCAAGCCGACAAGGAGAAGAGGGTCGGCGAGGCGCTGCTGGTCGTCAACCAGCGCGCGCGCAGCGTCCTCGGCTCCCGTCAGGCGGAGCATGAGGCGTGGTCGCTGGCAGCCGCCGTGGCCGCGTACCAGCAGAAGGAGGTGGTGGAGGTGGCGGAGGACGTGGCTTGCCAGGCGGCGGCCCTGCTGCAGTCGCAGTCTGTCGATATCGCCACCATCGAGTCCACGGCTGGGCCATTTCTGGGACCGTACCGCGCCGCCGTCGATCTCATCGCGTCAGCCGACGACGCGGCCATGGCCGAGGCCTACATGGAGGAGGCGGCAGCGGAAGCGGCGGCGCAGGAGGAGATGGCACGGGACCGCCTCCGCTGGGATGAAGATATGCATGGCCGCGGCGAGACGTCTCCGCGAGGTCCACGAGCTCGCCACCCAGCGCCGCCACCGCCGGAACCTGGCTCGCCGCCAGGCTCACCGCGCCCGCCAGCCGGCGACGAGGGCTCCAACACCGTCGACCTGGGCTGGGGCGACGACCTGCTGTAGGCGACGGCAGGATGAGGACGGCGGCGCGGCGACGACGAGTAGGGGTAGGGTAGTGTAGCAGTAGCCTTTAGGGAGATGGTCGCCGGCAACTTTTTGTGTAGCGCCGCCGTGTCCCTTTTTTGGTTCACTGACTTGCGGGCCAAGCTCGGACATGCGTGGACAGCCAACTACCGTGGTCGATGACCGCCCGACCGCATTTCACGCCAATATATGAACCGGGAATGCGTCGGTCCGGCCTCCGCGGTCTGTTTGCGTCGGTCCGTTGGAATCACTTTTACCCATTTATTTATCCGCGCGGACGTGTTCAAACAGCGGATGGTCGTTTGAGTCGGCCCAGTGAAGATGCCCTTACATTAGGTAGCAGTGTCATGGAGCATTACTTAGGTGACATGTGTTTCGAGTGGTAACTCGTGAACTCTCACTGCAGATCCATGGAAACGTTGAAGAAAAGATCTGTCTCGGTATCTTTCTGCGTTTTTCTATAGGATGTTGATGTGTGCAGAGTGGCCAATAGTGTCCACTCACTCCATTATCTGATTGATATAAGCTAGCTAGTGATCGTAATCTTGGTGTTATCGGCTATCTACTGCAGACAAGACAACTCCTCCTAGATTTAAAGTAGACTGTCACTGTAGGATACTGGCACTCCAGTGGTGCGCCCCGGTTGGCTAAAAACCGCACCGTGTCAGCTCCTCGCACGCCGCCTGGTATTCTATGGAGCGGGAACGTACGCTTCAGCCCCGTCTTTTCCGGCAGATGAGTGTGAAACAGGGCGAGGTCGGCCACTCGCTCCTCTTGCAATTGGAGGAAGCGCTTTTCGCCTGCATCGTGACATGCATCTCGTCATGGCCGCGAGGCAGGGGTCAACCAGGCCGGCCGCTGAGCTTTTGGTAGGGGTAGGGATCCTGTCGTGTGAACAATGGTGTTGGGTCGTGGGTGTCAGCTGGTTCGACATGGATAGTGGTCGGCGCGTGTACATCCATGGGGAATGGATAAGGCGTCGAGTAGTGGCGGTGGCGCCCGCCGCAAAAGCCCCACCGGCGTGCTGGTAGCCCGGCCGCACGAACGTACGTAGAGTAGCTCCGCCGACTGTAGATACACGTAGCTCCTCTCACTACACCACGAATGCTGTACGCCAACGGCTTGACGCCGTCGGCTTAGGTCAAAAATGCCGTCGGCATAGCCTAACCTGACGGTTTAGGTCTGATGCCGTTGGGTTAGATGTCGTCGGTGTTTCTGGGTGTCGTCTTAGGTCTAAATACCGTCGCGTTAGCCTTTGTCGTCGGCGTAGGCTAACCTAAAAATGTCGCTGGGTTAGGTTATTTTTGCTTTCTTAAAAAAAATTAAAAAAACAAAATTTTATTTTTTTCTTTGAATTTTTTGTTTTCGTGACAGAGGAACAATGACTTTCCGCTCGGTCACCCATCCTCAGATTGCTACAATCCCAGAACGCTTAACTTTTATGTTCTATTTGAATAAGCTAACCCAAACATTACTAAGTCCTTATTGATACTAGTAGCATATCAATCCTCTTAAGCCATACGTGTCTATATGACAGTGTGTAAGTATGTATTGTGTATATATTTATGTGTGTAGGTATGTATGTGCATGTGTATATGTGTTTGTTAATATTTTGAAAAAAATTAAAAACTTTCAATTTTCTAAAAATAAAAACATTCAAAAATTATAAAAATTTAAACAAAATCATTTTTGGATCCGCAGCATGCCATTTCTTGAGCCCACAACTTGCATCTAATGTGCAGATTAGTATACTATAACTTGTAAAATGGGAACCCGCGGTCCCAGAACTTAACACTCCGAAACGATTCGGTCAAAAAAGGCCACGGTGGACTGCGCAGCAATCGGAAATTTGCATGGAAGTCCTTGTTTTGTAGAATATTATCCCTCTCGTGTTAGCAGGCTATGGTAATTACACGAAAAGAGTCATGGGTTTTCTCAGTTTTACCTAGCAGTCCTTACCTTTTCGTGGCATATGCAGTTGCTGTGAGCGAAACTAGCGCAGAGGATTGTGGATCACCTCGAGGACGGCGGCGGCCACCTTTCCCTTCGTGGCGGCGATTTCAGCGAGATGCCGCCGGACCTGAAGTACCGCCAGTGGGGCGATGAGGTGCCGCAGTATGGTACGCCTCCGATTTCTTCCCTCTCCGACCTCCTGTTCATCTTGTTCATGTGCGCCGTTCTTCAGTCGCCCCGTGATCGGACTGGCTGCAGCCCTAGTTGGGAGTATCGATGGTAGGAGGATGTTCTTTTTGGACGATTTTAGCACGGTTTAACTGGTTTGGACGTATTTTATGGGGATTTCAGTCAATGTTTACGTACTGTTTTCCGCCAGCCACGGCAATATCCGTCGGTTGTCTGTTCATATGAGAATTTGGTGAAAGAATTGGTACAAAGATTTTCCTTTTAATGCGCAAAAGTGGATACAAAGAGGTTCCTTTTCATGAGAAAAGCATGCCGTCTTGACTAGTAGAACTAGTTCGTGAGCTGTGGTGGTTTTGCAAGTTACTGAATTTTCTGTTATAGTGTAGACTAATATGTTCAGAGATAGGTAATTGAGTAAGTGGTGGGTTTGCAAGTTATGTTCAGAGTTAGGTAACTGAAATTTTAGAGATTAAAATACACTAATATGTTAAGACATATGCTCACACATATGTTCAGAGATAGGTAACTCAATTTTCAGTTATAGTGTACAGTAATAAGTTCAGTTATAGCTGTGGTGGCTTTGCAAGTTTGTGGCTGGTAGAACTAATTTTGTTTGAAAAAATTGTTTGATTGCAGGAGATAATACAGATTTGTTTTCAGTTCAAGTGATACACAATGGATTCTTCTGTAATTTAACATCTGAAGTGGAATATATCAGTTCTTCAGTTGATTTTTTTGACAATTGCTATGCTGGTACCTGGTCTATGTCAGTGCTGGATGAAATTTTATTCATGCTTGGTTGTCAGAGGGATAGCAAATTGCATGTGTATTGGTGTTTGCCTGGGAAGCTTATAAATGATGGATTAGTACCTGTGGACAGTAATGCAGATTGTGCAAGCATGGCTAGTGCAAGCAAAACTGAGAAAACACTTCTTCTCTTCATAGATCATACTGATTTCCTGAGGCAGCTGAGAGATGATGTTATAATCAAAGGAGGAACAACATTTCCTACTGTCAACACTCCTATGAATATTGCAGAAACAGGTACATCCACAGATTGTGTTGCATCTAGTTCAGCATTTTTTGTTTCAGAGCAGAGGAATTCACAGGAAGGACATGGTGAAGATGAGGTTTTCGCTTCAGAGCAGAGTAATTCAGAGGAAGGACATGGTGAAGATGAAGGGGATGATGATAGTGATACTGACTTTTCTTTCTATGATAGTGATTGCAATGCAGAATCTGGGGACGACGACTTATTCACTGATAACATAGACAAAGATGTTAATGACCACAATCCCAAAGAAGTGTGTGTTGAATTGGAGGATGAAGCTGCTCTGGAAGATGAAGATCTGAATCTTTTAGATGAGGAAAGGAAGCTACTGAAGAACAAGTTCAGTTCATTTGATCCTGCTATTGACATGGACAATCCAGTGTTCAAAGTTGGTCTTGTGTTCAGTGATGTGGAGGAAGCAAGGAAAGCACTGCTAGCATACACAATAAGAAATAGGAAAAAAATAAGAAAGACAAAAAATGATAGAAGAAGATTGGAAGCCGTTTGTGCTGAGGGATGTCCATGGATGCTTAAAATAGCAAAAGACAGCAGGTACAAGGGATATACCGTCACAGCTTATGCAGGAAATCATACTTGTGAGAATGTGTGGCAGATGAGAGCACTGACAGCTAATTACCTGAAAGAAAAACTCATGAATGAATTTAGGGACAATCAAAAACTAGGGCTGCAGAGCTTTGCTGCCAAGGTAACAAGGGAGTTCAACATGTGTCCTGACAGATGGAAATTGAGCAGAGCAAGGAAAGCAGCTCTAGTTGAAATTCATGGTGATGAAGAGGAACAATTTAGGCATTTAATGGACTATGGGCAAGAGCTGAGGAGTAGTAACCCTGGATCCACATTTTTCCTCACAACCAACTCTGTGAATGATCCTGGTAGTGCAGAGCATAAGCAACATTTGGCCACTGTGTACTGGAGCTATGATGCTTGCAAAAGAGGGTTTCTAGCTGGTTGCAGGCCACTAATATGTGTTGATGGTTGCCACATTAAGACCAGGTACAAAGGGGTGCTTCTGACTGCAGTGGGCATAGACCCGAATGATTGCATATTTCCTATTGCTTTTGGATTGGCGGAGGTGGAATGTACAAGTAGCTGGGAGTGGTTTCTCACAAGTTTGAAAGAAGATTTGAATATTACCAACACATCCCCTTGGACCATAATGAGTGATAAGCAGAAGGTAAACATACTTGCTTCTATTTATGCCATTATTTCCTTTGGAAATATTCTTTAGTGTGTGTTGTGCTAATATTTTTGTGTTTTTTGTTTTGCAGGGGCTAATAAATGCTGTTCAGAAAATTTGGCCAGATTCAGAGCATAGATTCTGTGTTAGACATATGCTCCAAAACTTTCAGAAGGCAGGCCATAAAGGAGAAACTCTGAAGAATGATTTGTGGGCCATTGCTAGGTCCACCAATATTCCAAAGTGGGAGAAAAATATGCATAAATTACAAGCTGACAGTCCAGCTGCTTATGAGTGGGTTGAGAAACTAGTGCCAATATCCAGAGTGCTTGGACCTCTACCAGATAATGCCTTCATAGCTGCTGCAAGAGATAGCATTCCATCTGCAGCTGCCAGGGTTACAACAGCTTCTACTAGAGGTAATTTGAGGGGTAGAGGCAGAGGAAGAAGCTGTGCAACCAGGGAACCAGCAAAAAGGAAAGAAACACAAGGACAAACAGGTAGTAGCAGAGGAAGGAAAAAAAGAAGTGCAAAAGAAGCTTCTACCAGTGCTCAAGTTGAAGCACAAGCTGCTCAAGGTGAAGCACAAGCTGGTCATGCACAAGCTCGGGCACAAGCTGTTCATGCACAAGCTCATGCACAATCTGGTCATGCACAATCTGGTGTTGCACAAGATCAGGCTGAAGCTGATGCTTTAGGATACAATACAGGACCTGGTAGTATTTACTACATGCTATTTGGAAATGAGCGAAGAGCAACACAATTGCCAGATCTCAATGCTGAATTGGTTCCCGACCAGAATGTGCAAGAGTTTGCACTAAGCCAGAATGCACCACATGATGATGACATATAAATAGAAGTGACATAATTATGTGTACTGCCATATTGTGTTATTTACAGAATATCACTACTATTTTGTAGCCACATTGCACTGAATATTACTACTATTTGAACTGAAAATGCTTCAGTACTATTTGCAATGGACATGATTCGGTACTATTTGCAATGGACATGCTTCACTACTTTTTTTATTGGTTCCATTATTCTTGCACAATACTTTGTAGCACATACATTCCATTATTCTTGCACAATACTTTGCAGCACATACATTCCATTATTCTTACACAATATCATCCAGCACATATATCCTTGCACATATATTCCATTCATCCAATTGTAAACAAAATCATCCATTTATTCAATGACAACTCATTTCTTCTTACAATTTGCAATGTTTTGTCCTCACACAAAACCTCTTACTAGCAATGCACTAATTGCATAGATAACTACAAATGCTACTACTGCACTAACAAATATCATTTCCCTCTTGTCCCTCATCATCATCTCCTTCCTATGAACTTTCTTTACTTTATTGCCTCTAACTCCATTGCCATCCCATTGATCTTCCTAAGCAGCTTTGCATTGTCTTCTTCCTTGCTTCTTACAATTTCTTCATTTCTATAATGAAATTCAGCATCTGGGAGTATCAGGTTTGCCTACACACAAGAAAAACAGAGCAAAATCATCACAGCATATATGTGAGCAGACCACCCTCGTCGCCACAGCGTGCACAGCCAAAACGGAGTACTGGTGTGAGCATACCACCCTCGTCGCCGGCGCCTTCCCTCCCTAAAAAACCTCACCGGTCACTTCCATTCACCTAACTCGCCGATGTTGCTTCTGCCACCGCCGGACACGACCCCATGAACCTTCGATGCCGCCTGGTCAGAGCTCCCAATTGAAGCCATCGCCCGTCGCCGCCCTTGCCTCTCATCTCAACAGCCGTCGCCACCCTCGCCTCCCCTCTCAACAGCCGCCGCCGCCCTAGCCGTCGCCGGCCTCAACTCCCATCTCAACAGCCGTCGCCGGCCTCGCCTCCCCTCTCAACAGCCGCCGCCGCCCTAGCCTTTCTCCCTGCCGCCGTCGCCCTCGCAGTCGCCTAGGGTAAGGATTGGGGAATCGCCTCTCACCATTACTTCGGGCTAAGAAAACTAAGGGGGTTTTTTGAAAAACATACGACATGCTGGAAACCACCTGGCGTCAGACGTGGCGTTGTTTCGGACTGGTTTGACCAAATCGTTTCGGAGTGTCAAGTTCTGGGACCGCGGGTTCCCGTTTTGCAAGTTAGTGTACTAATCTGCACATTAGGTGCAAGTTGTGGGATCTAGAGTGTAATTAGCTCTCATTTCTTTACTAAACTTTGCCCGTTAAAGCGGGACTCCGCACCGCCTGACTATGAGCGGGAGTTTCGTGCATTATCATTTTTATGCAAGTCCAGAAATCACGTGTCAGCTGGTTCGACATTGCCGAGTAGTGGTCGGCGCGTGTACATCCATATAGATATGGCGTGGAGTGGTGGCGGTGGCGCCCGCCGCAAAGCCCCGGCGGGAATGCTGGTAGCCCGGCCGCACGAACGTAGAGTAGCTCCGCCGAGTGTATGTGCGCGTAGCTGCTCGCTAGGATTAGATACGCGGTAGAAGAAAATAAGGAGAAGTCAAGGTTGGTTTACGCGGCAAGGGACATGCTATTGGGAGTCTTTTCTGCGAGGACTGATAACAGGCCTTTTTTCCTTGAATTGTGTAGGATCAGGCTAGTCTCTCTAACCGATCACTTATAACCGGTTAGAGCTAGTAAATTTTCATTTTACTTTTCTAAACTGAACCTAGCTAGCTAGATCCTCAAACGGTTTAGAGGATTGTTTTTTTACTTGTAGGCAGCCTCAACCTCTAAATATACTCTGTCACGGCCTTCACAGAGTAAAACTTGGCTTTCCATCGCGCGCCAACGTTCTCCCCCATCCGCACCACAAAGTCGCCGGCAACGTCTCCGTCTACCACCAATATTTTCCGCCTGCCAAGTGTTCAATGATTCGACCATGCGTTTGGCGTTGAACAATTTGGTCTGTAAACTTAAATTTTATTCTCTCTTAACCTTCTATTTTACTTCATTAATCAGTTTTCATGTGTTTTGGCTTTGACTTCTTTTTGGGTTTGAAACAAAAAAAATAGGCAGTTGATTATAGGGGAATGGTTAGGAACCACTTTTTTTAAAGGAGCAAATATAAGGAGTTAAACGATACTTAGCTGGATAGAGGATAAAACTATAAGGGATTGGCTAGAGGTGCTCTAAGAATATCATGGCCTCCATGTCCTCGTCGTACGGTTACGAGCTATTTGACCTAAATGGCACTTCAGTAAACTTTTGATTACTTCTGGCCTTTGAAAAAACTAGCCCCTTTTGTTCATGCTGGTTGGGCTGGCTTATTTGGGCCACACCACATATCACTTGGGCTAGCTGGAGTCACATGACTTCACCGTTTTGGCCTAAAATTAGCAAGGACACGCCATTTAGCTTGGCTACTTTCCAAAGATCTAGGAGTATTCGAGAATGATTTCAGACCCTCTAGGTCATAATAACAGGTAGGTCACACCATTTCATATGGCTTGACTCAAATTCCTTTGAAATTTTCAACACAAATCTTTAGAAAACCTGCCAAACAACCGGGCTTGTTCTACATCAGATTAGTCATCCAACATGGCGTAACTACGAGGGACCATAACTGCTTGAAAGTTTTCCGAAAGCCTAGAAGTGGTTAAATTTTTCTTAAGGGACCTTCAGGGGAAAAATCAGTGTTCATTAGTCAAATGCGGGCTGTTGTGCTGAATCACCCAAGTAAATTAAAGCATATCTGCCACCGCTCCCAATTAGACCTTCTAATGGAGCTACTGGAACTTCGGACACAAAACGCCCTCTCATCAGGGACCCCCATAAACTGTCGGGAACATAGTTGTGGCGCGGTGATGATGATGCCAGAAAGCTTGATTGCGTTTGTTGATGAAGTAAAATAATCAGCCAGTTGGAAACCCCAAGAGAAGGTTTGATGAATATAGCAGCAAGTTTTCCCCCAGTTATGAAACCAAGGTAGTCAATCCAGTAGGAAAAAGATAATACTCCAGAAGGTGATGCTTGCTAGCCTAGTGAAACTCCAACAAGGGCGCCGTTAACGATATCTTGTTAGCGCGTCTTCAACTAGTAGCAACGTGGAACCTGCACACAACACAACCAAATACTTTGTTCCCAACTTACGATGAGGTTGTCAATCTCACCGGTTTGCTTGAAACAAAGGGTATAAGCGTATCGAGTGGAAAGCAATAGTAGTATGCGAGTAAAGTAAACAGTGCGAGTAAAGTAAACAAGTGATAGCAATATAATGGAAATAGGACCGGGGTCCATAGTTCACTAGTGGTGTCTCTCCATAAGATAAAATAACACATGCTGAGTAAACAAATTACAGTTGGGCAATTGATAGAATAAAGACAACGTGCATATGTCGAGAGGATCACTATGAGATTTACTCTGGGCATTACAACAAGATACATAGACCGTCATCCAACTGCATATATGACTAATAATCCACTTATGGCGAATCAATCCGAGAACTCCACGAGTATTAAGTTGCGAACAACAGATAACTGCATTAAGCAAAGTGTGTAATGTAAACAAAGCATATGCCCTTGAGCATATGAATGTTGTTTTCTCCCTAGTGGCAACAGCACATCTACAACCTTAGAGGTTTCTGTCACTCCCCCAGATTAAATAGAGGCATGAACCCACTATCGAGCAAAATACCCCCTCTTGGAGTCACTAGCAACTACTCGGCCAAGATACCTACTAACAACAGAGAGCATGCAAGATCATAAACAACATAGAGATAACATAAGATAATATTCAGCACATCAACTCAATCATAACACCAATATTCATCGGATCCCAACAAACACAACATGTAGAATTACATAACGGTGATCTCGATCATGTAAAGCGGCTCACGAGATCTAAACATGAAGCACATGGTGGAGAAGACAACCAACTAGCTACTGCTATGGACCCATAGTCCAAGGTAGACTACTCACTCATCGCGCCGGAGGCAAGCATGGCGATGAAGAAGACCTCCGGTGGCGATTCCCCTCTCCGACAGGGTGCCGGGAAGAGCTTCTGGACCCTCCCGATCTCGGGTCGACGGCGGCGGCGGATCGCAATATATTCTGGAAAAGTAATCGGGTATTTAGGTTTTTCCCATCGGGGGGTCTTTATAGGCGAAGGGACGGCGTCAGAGGTGGACCAGGGGGCCCTCACCACCAGGGGGCGCGGGCCAGGGGCAGGCCGCACCGCCCTGTGGTGTGGCTGCCCTGTGGCCCCTCTCCATCTCCTCTTCGGTTCTCTGAAAGCTTCGGTAAATTTCTGGAAATTTGGCTTTTGTTTCGTCCAATTTCGAGAATATTTCCTATGTAACTTTTCTGAAACACAAAAATAGCAGAAAACAGGGAACTGGCACTGTGGCATCTCGTTAATAGGTTAGTTCCAGAAAATGCATAAAAATGCCACGAAGTGTAACGAAACACTAAGCAAATGGTGTAAAAACAAGCATGGAGCATCAAAAATTATAGATACGTTAGAGACGTATCAGCATCCCCAAGCTTAACTCCTGCTCGTCCTTGAGTAGGTAAGTGATAACAAAGAAATAATTTTTGAGGTGACATGCACCTACACAATCTTGATCATCTATGTAAGCGTTGTGCGCTGGGATCAAAAGAACTTAAAACATGGGCATGAAAGATATAATCTTGATAGAAGAAACTTAGCAACCATGTTATAACGTGAGAAAGAACACAAATGAAAGATCATGAAAATGAAACAATGAAAGTCAAACGTGTGTTCAAATCATATGGAAAAACATACAAATGGTTTTCAGCTTGTCCTTCATAAGAGAGCAAAACATAAATGCATAGGACACCTTCAAGTTTAAGAGGGCGACTAGATACAAATAATTTAAGAACAAGTGAAACCATAATCATGAATCAATCTATGAAAACTTTGGGACAATGCACATTATACTAAAAATGACAACTATGCTCTCTTAGACGGTGCATAAAGATAGAAGGTGGTGACTCAACAAAAAAGTAAAAGAAAGGCCCTTCACGGAGGGAAGCAGTGATTGCAAATTTTATAAACCTTCAAAAATTATGGTACTTACCGGCTTTGAGCTCTCATTGCCCCCATCATAAGCATCTTGAATGGTTAAAGTTAATGCGAATACACTTATGCTGCATATGCTTGACAAATCATAAGTTGAAAACATCGTGTCCCGTGAAGTACGAATACCCAAACCTCATGCTACTTTACTTAGAGTCCCAAGCAAGCTCTTGTCATTGTAAGTATACACGTATCATCAAGAACCGCCAACGGGGTACCTCCGTGCCCGATGACATGAACAAGCCCACATCAAAATGACAGGACGAACAGACAATGAACATCTCGGCATCTCTTTTATTTACCACTAGTATACCTTTAATTGTGAGATGCGTCGTCGAATGTTCACTATGGGCATGCTGTAAATTTCCACCATGAATTATGCATGGCTTAGATTAGCGGCCTAGGCGTTTCTCTAACACGTATACAAACTCCATGATCCCGCAAGATTCCCAATTCATTTCACATCGCGAGTATCCATAAACAAAAGATCACGATATCAACTCAAATGAAAGATAGTGCAATGTTGAAAGCTTGCCCCATGACGGCATGGCTGGGCTAATTTCCAACTTACAACTTGCAAGTATAACAACTCAACATAAGAGAGCCACAATGTCAAAATTTTAAAACGACAAAAGTAAGGTGTGCCATCAGGTTCGTGAGAGCTTTACTGACCAATTTTTGCATAACACCAAAAGAGTTTAATTTGAAGGATAGATAAAAGCAAGTCAAATGTACTTTGGAATAGCAAATTGCTAATAGGTATGTATGGTGGACTCATTGGAACAACTTAGTTTTTAGGAGTTGGATGCACGAGTAGAGCTCATACTCAGTACAAAATGAGGGCTAGCAAAAGACTGGGAGCGACCAACTAAGAGAGCAATAACGGCCATAATCATGCAAAGCGATAAAGCGACATTAAAAGAAGCATAAGATGGCATCAAAAGTCAAAAACTAAATGATCATAGAGGTTTATGGTGACTTGTATGAGTCTAACATGTGTGAGCATGCGCCAAGTCAACCCAAATAAAGCATCAAAGGAGAAAACCAAAATAATGTTTCCAAATAATTAAAACAACACATGATTTTTTCAAAGGCTCATTAAGCAATCTCAGTCATTTGAGACAAGTCATGCTACAGCAAAACCACTAAGCATACAATCAAAAAGATATGAAGTATGACATGCAAAAGCCTAGGCCGCAGTCTACACAAGCTCCTTCTTGTACCACTTTTTTGCATAAAGCTTTTTCTCTTTTCCAACACCATTCAAACTTTTTATAAACAATTCTTTTGGTGAAAACCAACATGGACCAGAGGTCAAAATACACCTTGATAAAAAGATATAACAAGATCTGAACAAAAATCAAGGCGAAAAATGAAAGCTAAACGCAGTTCTAGAAAAAGAGAACTCTCGTTGAAACGATAAGAGTGAAAAACGGAGTGTTCTTGGCAAATGAAAAGCAAGGCAACTTCTCCAAAGGAATTTGTTGGGGTCCAACCATTTATTGAAGCAAACAAAACTAAACAAAACTGAAAACTAAAAATAACTGACGCTCCAAGAAAAACACATAATGCATGAAGCAATAAAAATATAGTGTGCTGAAAGGTGACCTGATTTTTACCGATGAAGAAGGGGTGCCTCCGGGGCATCCCCAAGCTTTGACGCTTGTACTTCTTAGATATTTCTTGGGGTGACATGGGCATCCCCAAGCTTGAGCTTTTTTCCATTCTTCAACTCATCTCATCATTCTCCAATCCCTGCACTTGAAAACTTCCTTCATACAAAACTAAACACAAATCTATTAGCAATATTAGTGTAAGCATAACATTGAATCAACCCTTTTTTTGCTTCAGGTTTCAACTCAAAACCACCACATATAAAGCGTATACTACCGTAGCAACTTCCCCAAAATTTCCATGATCAAAAGAACTCAAAAAGAAAGCGATAAAGCGGCAAACACAAATATTGGCAGAAATCTGTCAAAACAGAACAGCTGACAAATGTCGAATTTTTAGAGGGTTTTCTGTTGCTCAAATCAAAAAGTGTTCAACTAATGAAAGTTTGGATATAACCTGGGTCATATGCACAAGAAATCGCAGGTCCAAAAGATATACAGAGAATTTTCACGATTTTTTATGGTGCAGCACCAAAAACTGTTTCAGGACAGCAACATCCCCAAATCTTATCTCACTCAAATTAGAGGCTTCTCTTGGCACAAAAACGAAATAAAAAGGATAAGGAGCGGTTATTACAGTAGTAATAACTTCCAAGACTCAAATAAAAGAAAAAGTACTGAAAGTAAAAACATTGGGTTATCTCCCAAGAGTGCTTTTCTTTAACACCTTTGAGCTAGGTGCAGAAAATGCGAATCAAGTAATATCAAGCGATGAAGCATCAAGCTCATAATTTTCTCTAAGAATAGAGTCAAAAAGTAATTTCTTTCTCTTCCCAGGGAAGTGTTCCATACCTTTCTTGAGTGGAAATTGATATTTGATAGTGTCTTCCCTCATATCAATGATGGCACCTACAGTTCGAAGAAGGGGTCTTCCCACAATAATAGGACATAAAGCATTGCATTCAACATCCATGACAAGAAAATCAACGGGAACAAGATTATTGTTAACCATAATAATAACATCATTAATCCTTCCCAAAGGTTTCTTCTTAGCAACATCAGCAATAGGAACATCATAATAACACTTTTCAAGAGGTGGTAAATCAAGCATGTCATAAATCTTTCTAGGCATAATAGAAATACTAGCACCTAGATCAAATAAAGCATAGCAATCAAAACCATTAACATGCATATCAATGATGGGTTCCAAACCATCTTCTAACTTCTTAGGAATAGAAGCTTTTTGCTTTAACTTTTCATCCCTAATTTTCATGAGAGCATTGGTAATATGCTTAGTAAAAGCAATATTTAAAGAACTAGCATTGGGAGTCAAAGCAAGCTTTTGCAAGAATAAAATAACTTCAGATATATTGCAGCCATCAACATCAAAATAATTAAAGGAAATAGAGCTATCATCTCCTACACTCCGAAAAATTTCAGCACTCTTTTGAGAAAAAGTTTTAGCTGTTTTGGGCTTTTTAACACTAGGAGTAGGAGTTTTCTCTACACCAATCAAAGTAAGAGGATTGCTAGCATTAGGAATAACATCATTAGAGGTAGTAATGGTACATACCTTCATCTTTCTAGCCATCTCATCTTCTCTTTCCCACCTGGCATGCAATTCTGCTAGCATCCTAACATTTTCATCAATTCTAACTTGGATAGCATTAGCAGTGGCAAAAGGATCAGGCTTAGCGGACATTCTGTTAATCAAAGAAGATTGCGCATTAGACAAAGATGAAATATCAGTTTCAGCTTTGGAAACCTTAGCTTGCAACTCACGAATAGCCTTGTTTAAATTTTCTAGTTGATGACTAATAGTCCTCAACAGAGCTGATTGCTCCTCTATAGTCTTGGTGAAAGCCCTGTTCTGCTCATATTGCACCTGCATAAAATTCTTGGTAGCCTTTTCAAGTTCTAAAATCCTTTCTTCACTAGGCATTTTAGGTCTACCAAGATAGCTATTATCACCATTAGAAGGAAACGACCTATAATTGTTACTAGCAAAATTGTTCCTATAAGCATTGTTGTTGAAATTATTATTTCTAATAAAGTTTACATCAACATGCTCTTCTTGAGCAACCAAAGAGGCTAAAGGAACATTATTAGGATCTACATGAGTCCTATCATTAGAAAGCATAAGCATAATAACATCAATCTTCTCACTCAAGGAAGAGGTTTCCTCAACAGAAGTTACCTTCTTACCTTGTGGACCTCTCTCGGTGTGCCATTCAGAATAATTTACCATCATATTATCGAGAAGCTTGGTTGTGGTGCGCAAGGTAAGGGACATAAAAGTGCCTCCAGCAGCTGAATCCAATAGGTTCCTTAAAGAAAAATTCAGTCATGCATAAAAAGTTTGAACAATCATCCAAGTAGTCAGTCCATGAGTGGGACAATTCTTTATCATAGATTTCATTCTTTCCCAAGCTTGAGCAACATGTTCATTATCAAACTGACTAAACTTCATAATATTGCTACGCAAAGCTATAATCTTAGCAGGAGGATAATATCTACCAATAAAAGCATCCTTACACTTAGCCCATGAATCAATACTATTTTTAGGCAAAGGCAGCAACCAATCCTTAGCTTTTCTTCTCAAAGAAAAAGGAAACAACTTAAGCTTAATAATATCACTTTCTACATCCTTATATTTCTGCATCTCACATAGCTCAACAAAATTGTTGAGATGAGCTTGATACGTCTCCGACGTATCCATAATTTTTGATGCTCCATGCTTGTTTTTACACCATTTGCCTTGTGTTTCGTTACACTTCGTGGCACTTTTTTTGCATTTTCTGGAACTAACCTATTAACAAGTTGCCACAGTGCCAGTTCCCTATTTTCTGCTGTTTTTGTGTTTCAGAAGTGATACACAGGAAATATTCTCGGAATTGGACAAAACAAGTTCCTGAAGTCTTATTTTTCCCGGAAGCTTTCAGAGATCCGGAGGAGAGTAGGAGGGGGGCCACCAGGGCCCCACACGCCAGGCTCGCACGGCCAGGGGCCTGACCGTGCCGCCATGGTGTGAGGGGGCCTGGCCCCTCCTCTGACATCGCCCCTTCGCCTATAAGAAGCCTCGGGATGGAAAACCCTAAGAGTGTCGGCAATTTTCCAGAAAGAGTTCCGTAGTTCCGCCGCCGCCACCGACGAATTTCGGGGGACATAAGTCTCTGTTCCGGCACCCTGCCGGGACAGGGAAGTGCCCCCAGAGCCATCTCCATCGATCTCCATCGCCATCTCCGCCATCTCCATCGACCTCACCGCCATCTCCATCAACCTTGCTGTCTCCTATGATGAGGAGGGAGTAGTTCACCCCCGGGGCTGAGGGCTCTACCAGTAGCTATGTGGTTCACCTCTCTCTCCCATGATGTGATCTTTATGTGATCGTGAGCTTTGTATCATGTTGAACAAGTAGATGTTATTATTCAGATATTATGTGTACTCTAGTGGTATTATTAAAGTAATCTATTCCTCCTGCCATGGTGTAACGGTGACAGTGCGTGCATCATGGTGGTACTTGGTCTAGGCTACGATTGTGATCTCTTATGGATTATGAGAGTAATTATTACTATGATAGTATTGAAGTGATCTATTCCTCCTTTCATGGTGTAATGTTGACAGTGTGTGCACCGTGTTAGTACTTGGGCTATGTTGCAATAATATCTATCTTGAATTGTGATTTGATTTGGATATCTCTATGAGTGGTGTTTGTCAAGTACTTGATGAACTTTAAGGGGTGCTTCTGTAGCCACTACGCAATGATTAGTGTTGTTCAATAGGAGAGTAATTCAGAGTACCATAGTGAAGAGAAGTTGTTTATTTGTTCAATCATGTTATATTGTTGGGAGTGTGTCCACTAGTGAAAGTATGATCCCTAGGCCTTGTTTCCAAGATTTTCACACCATTTACTTGCTATTTTGTTACATGTTTGATCGCAGCGATACTTATTTCATATCATAGTTACTACTTATAATCATCACTACCGCTTGTATTTCACTATCTCTTCGCCGAACTAGTGCACCTATACATCTGACAAGTGTATTGGGTGTGTTGGGGACACAAGAGACTTTCTGTATCGTAATTGCAGGGTTGCTTGAGAGGGATAGCTTTGACCTCTTCCTCCCTGAGTTCGATAAACCTTGGGTGATTCACTTAAGGGAAACTTGCTGCTGTTCTACAAACCTCTGCACTTGGAGGCCCAACACTATCTACAAGAATAGACACGTGCGTAGACATCAAGCTCTTTTCTGGCGCCGTTGCCGGGGAGGTAAGGTAAAAGGTACTCACATTCTTTGGTTACTAAGTCTTTTAGTTGCTGGTGAGTGCTCGAAGTAATTTCCTTTAGATTTTGCAATTACATCTTTTTGTTTCTTATTTTTATTTTCACTAGTTAGGCTTAATGGAAAACAAAGAGTTCTGTAGTCTTTTTCCTGAGTTTAGATATGAAGTGCTTGAAGAGAAAATTGAAAAACCTTTGGAGCTTAATTTGCATGCTAATAGTGTTGTTAGTATGAATGCTTTGAACACCGTTATTGCTAATGTTATAGAAAAGTCTAAGCTTGGGGAAGCTGGTTTTGTTAAGCATGATATTTTTAGTTCCCCAGCTTTAGTGGAGAAAAGTCTAAGCTTGGGGAAGCTGGTTTGGTTAAGCATGATATTTTATCTCCCCTTTATGATGTTCCTTCTTATGATGATATGTTTGATGAATATGCTTTGCGACATAATAGTTCTCTAGTTTGTGATGATACTGAACCTCTAGTTTATGATGGCTATGATGATGAGTATAATATTTTCAGTTCACCTACTTTTGAGGAGTAAATTAGTTATGATTACAATATGCCTCCTATTTATGATGATTATGGTGATGAGAATAATTATTCTGTTGAATCTGCTCCTACTACTATTGTTTCTGTGGTGAGTATTAATTCTTTTATGCATGTGGCTCATGATAGGGATGTTTTATGTGATAGTTATATTGTTAGTTCTATTCATGATGCTACTGAAAGTTATTATGAGAGAGGGAAACATGGTTTGATGGATCTCAACAATATTAAGTTTTCCCTCTTTATGTTGCAAATCTTGAAGTGGCACTTGTTTTATTTATCCATGCTTGCTACTGTGTGCCTCGTTGATTTATTTTCTTACAAGATTCCTATGCATAGGAAGTGGTTCAGATATAAATGTCTTTCACATTTGCTTTTTGATGCTCTCTATTGCTTTAAGTTCCTATATGGCGTCTTTGCCTCAAGCTCTTATATGGCGCCCACATGAACATCTTTGCAAATTATTGCGCCTAGCTCAAAGGCGTTAAAGAAAAGCACTCTTGGGAGATAACCCATTGTTTTATTTTCAGTAATTTTTCTTTTATTTGAGTCTTGGAAGTTATTACTACTGTAATAACCGCTCCTTATCCCTTTTATTTCGTTGTTGTGCCAAGAGAAGCCTCTAATTTGAGTGAGGTAAGATTTGGGGATGTTGCTGTCCTGAAACAGTTTTCGGTGCTGCACCGTAAAAATTCGTGAAAATTCTCTGTATATCTTTTGGACCTCCGATTTCTTGTGCATATGCCCCAGGTTATATCCAAATTTTCATTAGTTGAACACTTTTTGATTTGAGCAACAGAAAACCGCTAAAAAATTCGACCTTTGTCAGCTGTTCAGTTTGACAGATTTCTGCCAATATTTGTGTTTGCCACTTTATCGCTTTCTTTTGAGTTCTTTTGATCATGGAACTTTTGGGGAAGTTGATACAGTAGTATATGCTTAATATGTGGTAGATTTGGGTTGAAACCTGAAGCAAAAAGAGGTTGATTATATATTATGTTACACTAATGTTGCTAATAGAATTGTGTTTAGTTTTGTATGAAGGAAATTTTCAAGTGTAGGGATTGGAGAATGATGAGATGAGTTGAAGAATGGACAAAAGCTCAAGCTTGGGAAATGCCCATGCATCACCCCAAGAAATATCCAAGAAGTACAAGCGTCAAAGCTTGGGGATGCCCCCGAGGCACCCCCTTCTTCATCGGCAAAAATCAGGTCACCTTTCAAGACACTATATTTTTATTGCTTCATGCACTATGTGTTTTTCTTGGAGCGTCAGTTGTTTTAGTTTTCAGTATTAGTTTTGTTTAGTTTGCTGCAATAAATGGTTAGATCACATCAAATTCTTTTGGAGAAGTTGCCTTGCTTTTCATTTGCCAAGAACGCTCTAGTTTTCACTCTTATAAAAAACCGAGTGTTCTTCTTTTTCTGCTACTGCTTTTGGTTTTCGTTTTCGCCTTGATTTGCATTCAGATCTTCTTATATTTATTCATCAAGGTGTATTTTTGGACCTCTGGTACATGTTGGTTTTCCTCAAAAGAGTTGGATTTAAAAAGTTTGAATGGTGTTGGAAAAGAGAAAAAGCTTTATGCAAAAAGTGGTACAAGAAGGATCTTGTGTAGACTGCGGCTTAGGCTTTTTCATGTCATGCTTGATGTCTTTTTGATAGTATGCTTAGTGGTTTTGATGTAGCATGACTTGTCTCAAATAACTGAGATTGCTTAATGAGCCTTTGAAAAAATCATGCGTTGTTTTTATTGTATGGAAGCATTATTTTGGTTTTCTCCTTGATGCTTTATTTGGGTTGACTTGGCGCATGCTCACACATGTTAGACTCTTACAAAGTTGCCAATAGCCTCTATGATCATTTAGTTTTTGACTTTTGATGCCATCTTATGCTTCTTTTAATGTTGCTTTGTCGCTTTGCATGATTATGGCCATTATTGCTCTCTTAGTTGGTCGCTCCCAGTCTTTTGCTAGCCCTCATTTTGTACTGAGTATGAGCTCTACTCGTGCATCCAACTCCCAAAAACCAAGTTTGCCATTGTGTCCACTATAAATTCCTATGCATGGTATTTGTAAGCCATTCCAAGTAAATTTTCATGTGCTACCTTTCAAAAAACTTTCAACTACTTCTCGTTTTGTGCCACTGTTTTTAGCTCATGGGGACGTAGTGGTCGGATTTGCTATCTTCCATATTGCTTATTCCAAAATAAAAAAAGAAAGAAAAAAAGGCACTCCTCCATGGTATGTGAATGTTGGTGGGCACCCGATGGAATCGGTTAGCCATGGTTTGAGAAAGGAAAAAAGGTGGGGAGGAGTGCCAAGCTTTATAAAAGAGCACAAAAGTGCCAATCTCCCTCTCAAAAACTTGCTTCATTTTTGTATGGAAGATAGTAAGAACCCCATTGCCAGTCGTTGACAAAGACAACCACCTCTCAAAACCAATTTTTATCTCTCTGTTTTACAAATGAAAAGCTCTACCACATGTTTAATCACTGCTTCCCTCCGCGAAGGGCCTTTCTTTTTTACTTTTATGTTGAGTCACCACCTTCTATCTTTATGCACCATTAAGAGAGCAGAGTTGTCATTCTGAGTATAATGTGCATTGTCCCAAAGTTTTCATTGATTGATTCATGACTATGGTTTCACTTGTTCTTAAATTACTTGTATCTAGTCGCCCTCTTAAATTTGAAGGTGTCCTATGCATTTATGTTTTGCTCTCCATGAAGGACAAGCTGAAAACCATTTGTATGTTTTTCCTTATGATTTGAACACACGTTTGACTTTCATTGTTTCATTTCCATGATCTTTTGTTTGTGTTCATTTTCATGTATATAACATGGTTGCTAAGTTCTTATTGTCAAGATTATATCTTTCATGCCCATGTTTTAAGTTCTTATGATCCCAGCTCACAAATGCTTACATATATGATCAAGATTGTGTAGGTGAATGTCACCTCAAAAATTATTTCTTTTGTTATCACTTACCTACTCGATGACGAGCAGGAGTTAAGCTTGGGGATGCTGATACATCTCCGACGTATCCATAATTTTTGATGCTCCATGCTTGTTTTTACACCATTTGCCTTGTGTTTCGTTACACTTCGTGGCACTTTTATGCATTTTCCGGAACTAACCTATTAACAAGTTGCCACAGTGCCAGTTCCCTGTTTTCTGCTGTTTTTGTGTTTCAGAAGTGATACACAGGAAATATTAACGGAATTGGACGAAACAAGTTCCTGAAGTCTTATTTTTCCCAGAAGCTTCCAGAGATCCGGAGGAGAGTAGGAGGGGGGCCACCAGGGCCCCACATGCCAGGCTCGCGCGGCCAGGGGCCTGGCCGCGCCGCCATGGTGTGAGGGGGCCTGGCCCCTCCTCTGACATCGCCCCTTCGCCTATAAGAAGCCTCGGGACGGAAAACCCTAAGAGAGTCGGCAATTTTCCAGAAAGAGTTCCATAGTTCCGCCGCCGCCACCGACGAATTTCGGGGGACCGAAGTCTCTGTTCCGGCACCCTGCCGGGACAGGGAAGTGCCCCCGGAGCCATCTCCATCGCCGTCTCTGCCGTCTCCATCGACCTCACCGCCATCTCCATCAACCTTGCTGTCTCCTATGATGAGGAGGGAGTAGTTCACCCCCGGGGCTGAGGGCTCTACCGGTAGCTATGTGGTTCACCTCTCTCTCCCATGATGTGATCTTTATGTGATCGTGAGCTTTGTATCATGTTGAACAAGTAGATGTTATTATTCAGATATTATGTGTACTCTAGTGGTATTATTAAAGTAATCTATTCCTCCTGCCATGGTGTAACGGTGACAGTGTGTGCATCATGGTGGTACTTGGTCTAGGCTACGATTGTGATCTCTTATGGATTATGAGAGTAATTATTACTATGATAGTATTGAAGTGATCTATTCCTCCTTTCATGGTGTAATGTTGACAGTGTGTGCACCATGTTAGTACTTGGTCTATGTTGCAATAATATCTATCTTGAATTGTGATTTGATTTGGATATCTCTATGAGTGGTGTTTGTTAAGTACTTGATGAACTTTAAGGGGTGCTTCTGTAGCCACTACGCAATGATTAGTGTTGTTCAATAGGAGAGTAATTCAGAGTACCATAGTGAAGAGAAGTTGTTTATTTGTTCAATCATGTTATATTGTTGGGAGTGTGTCCACTAGTGAAAGTATGATCCCTAGGCCTTGTTTCCAAGCTTTGCACACCGTTTACTTGCTGTTTTGTTACATGTTTGCTCGCAGTGATACTTATTTCATATCACAGTTACTACTTATAATCATCACTACCGCTTGTATTTCACTATCTCTTCGCCGAACTAGTGCACCTATACATCTGACAAGTGTATTGGGTGTGTTGGGGACACAAGAGACTTTCTGTATCGTAATTGCAGGGTTGCTTGAGAGGGATAGCTTTGACCTCTTCCTCCCTGAGTTCGATAAACCTTGGGTGATTCACTTAAGGGAAACTTGTTGCTGTTCTACAAACCTCTGCACTTGGAGGCCCAACACTGTCTACAAGAATAGACGCGCGCGTAGACATCAAGCTCTTTTCTGGCGCCGTTGCCGGGGAGGTAAGGTAAAAGGTACTCACATTCTTTGGTTACTAAGTCTTTTAGTTGCTGGTGAGTGCTCGAAGTTATTTCCTTTAGATTCTGCAATTACATCTTTTTGTTTCTTGTTTTTATTTTCACTAGTTAGGCTTAATGGAAAACAAAGAGTTCTGTAGTCTTTTTCCTGAGTTTAGATATGAAGTGTTTGAAGAGAAAATTGAAAAACCTTTGGAGCTTAATTTGCATGCTAATAGTGTTGTTAGTATGAATGCTTTGAACACCGTTATTGCTAATGCTATAGAAAAGTCTAAGCTTGGGGAAGCTGGTTTTGTTAAGCATGATATTTTTAGTTCCCCAGCTTTAATGGAGAAAGTTTGCTCTAATGATATTTTATCTCCCCTTTATGATGTTGCTTCTTATGATGATATGTTTGATGAATATGCTTTGCGACATAATAGTTCTCTAGTTTGTGATGATACTGAACCTCTAGTTTATGATGGCTATGATGATGAGTATAATATTTTCAATTCACCTACTTTTGTTTCGGCTTTTGTTTCGTCCAATTCCGAGAATATTTCCTGTGTAACTTTTCCGAAACTCAAAAACAGTAGAAAACAGGGAACTGGCACTGTGGCATCTCGTTAATAGGTTAGTTCCGGAAAATGCATAAAAATGCCACAAAGTGTAACGAAACACTAAGCAAATGGTGTAAAAACAAGCATGGGGCATCAAAAATTATAGATACGTTAGAGACTTATCAATTAGCGGCCCAGACGTTTCCCTAACACATATAAAAACTCCATGATCCCGCAAGATTCCCAACTTATTTCACATCGCGAGTATCCATAAACAAAAGATCACGATATCAACTCAAATGAAATATAGTGCAATGTTGAAAGCTTGCCCCATGACGGCATGGCTGGGCAAATTTCCAACTTACAACTTGCAAGCATAACAACTCAACATAAGAGAGCCACAATGTCAAAATTTTAAAGCGAGAAAAGTAAAGTGTGCCATCAGGTTCATGAGAGCTTTACTGACCAATTTTCGCATAACACCAAAAGAGTTTAATTTGAAGGATAGATAAAAGCAAGTCAAATGTACTTTGGAATAGCAAATTGCAAAGAGGTATGTATGGTGGACACTTTTGGAACAACTTGGTTTTTAGGAGTTGGATGCACGAGTAGAGCTCATACTCAGTACAAAATGAGGGCTAGCAAAAGACTTGGAGCAACCAACTAAGAGAGCAATAACGGCCATAATCATGCAAAGCGACAAAGCGACATTAAAAGAAGCATAAGATGGCATCAAAAGTCAAAAATTAAATAATCATAGAGGCAATGGCGACTTTGTATGAGTCAAACATGTGTGAGCATGCGCCAAGTCAACCCAAATAAAACATCAAAGGAGAAAACCAAAATAATGCTTCCAAATAATTAAAACAATGCATGCTTTTTTTTCAAAGGCTCATTAAGCAATCTCAGTCATTTGAGACAAGTCATGCTACAGCAAAACCACTAAGCATACTATCAAAAAGACATCAAGCACTACATGCAAAAGCCTAGGCCGCAGTCTACACAAGCTCCTTCTTGTACCATTTTTTTGCATAAAGCTTTTTCTCTTTTCCAACACCATTCGAACTTTTTTGAAACAACTCTTTTGATGAAAACCAACATGGACCAGAGGTCAAAATACACCTTGATAAAAAGATATAACAAGATCTGAACACAAATCAAGGTGAAAATCAAAAACTAAACACAGTTCTAGAAAAAGAGAACACTCGTTTAAACGATAGGAGTGAAAAACGGAGTGTTCTTGGCAAATGAAAAGCAAGGCAACTTCTCCAAAAGGAATTTGTTGGGGTCCAACCATTTATTGCAGCAAACAAAACTAAACAAAACTGAAAACTAAAAACAACTGATGCTCCAAGAAAAACGCATAATGCATGAAGCAATAAAAATATAGTGTGTTGAAAGGTGACCTGATTTTTGCCGATGAAGAAGGGGTGCCTCGGGGGCATCCCCAAGCTTTGATGCTTGTACCTCTTGAATATATATTGGGGTGCGTGGGCATCCCCAAGCTTGAGCTTTTGTCCATTCTTCAACTTATCTAATCATTCTCCAATCCCTATACTTGAAAACTTCCTTCATACAAAACTAAACACAATTCTATTAGCAACTTTAGTGTAAGCATAACATTGAATCAACCCTTTTTGCTTCAGGTTTCAACTCAAAACCACCACGTATAAAGCATATACTACTGTAGCAACTTCCCCAAAAGTTCTGTGATCAAAAGAACTAAAAAAGAAAGCGATAAAGCGGCAAACACAAATATTGGCAGAAATCTGTCAAAACAGAACAGCTGACAAAGGTCGAATTTATAGAGGGTTTTCTGTTGCTCAAATAAAAAAGTGTTCAACTAATGAAAGTTTGGATATAACCTGGGGCATATGCACAAGAAATCGTAGGTCCAAAAGATATACAGAGAATTTTCACGAATTTTTACGGTGCTGCACCGAAAACTGTTTCAGGACAGCAACATCCCCAAATCTTACCTCACTCAAATTAGAGGCTTCTCTTGGCACAAAAGCGAAATAAAAAGGATAAGGAGAGGTTATTACAGTAGTAATAACTTCCAAGACTTAAATAAAAGAAAAAGAACTGAAAGTAAAAATATTGGGTTATCTCCCAAGAGTGCTTTTCTTTAACGCCTTTGAGCTAGGCGCAGAAAATGCGAATCAAGTAATATCAAGTGATGAAGCATCAAGCTCATAATTTGCTCTAAGAATAGAGTTAAAAAGTAATTTCTTCCTCTTTCTAGGAAAGTTTTCCATACCTTTCTTGAGTGGAAATTGATATTTGATGGTCCCTTCCCTCATATCAATGATGGCACCTACAGTTCGAAGAAATGGTCTTTCCAAAATAATAGGACATGAAGCATTGCGTTCAACATCCATGACAAGAAAATCAACGGGAACAAGGTTATTGTTAACCATAATAAGAACATCATTAATCCTTCCCAATGGTTTCTTCTTAGCAACATCAGCAATAGGAACATCATAATAGCACTTTTCAAGCGGTGGTAAATCAAGCATATCATAAATTTTTCTAGGCATGATAGAAATACTAGCACCTAGATCACATAAAGCATGGCAATCAAAACTATTAACATGCGTATCAATGATGGGTTCCCAACCATCTTCTAACTTCTTGGGAATAGAAGCTTTTTGCTTCAACTTTTCATCCCTAATTTTCATGAGAGCATTGGTAATATGCTTAGTAAAAGCAACATTTAAAGAACTAGCATTGGGAGTCAAAGCAAGCTTTTGAAATAACAAAATAACTTCAGATATATTGAAGCCATCAACATCAAAATCATTAAAGGAAATAGAGCTATCATCTCCTACACTCCGAAAAATTTCAGCACTCTTTTGAGAATAAGTTTTTGCTGTTTTAGGCTTTTTAACACTAGGAGTAGGAGTTTTCTCTACACCAATCAAAGTAAAAGGATTGCTAGCATTAGGAATAACATCATTAGAGGTAGTAATGGTACATATCTTCGTCTTTCTAGCCATCTCATCTTCTCTTTCCCACCTGGCATGCAATTCTGCTAGCATCCTAACATTTTCATCAATTCTAACTTGGATAGCATTAGCAGTGGCAAAAGGATTGTTCTCCTTCACATCATTAGGCAACACTTTTAATTTCAGAAGTTCAACATCATGAGCAAGGCTATCAACTTTAGAAGCAAGAATATCAATTTTGCCTTACTTTTCCTCAACAGACTTGTTAAAAGCATTTTGCTTACCAATGAAGTCCTTGAGCATTAACTCAATCTCGGAGGGCGCGGCCCTAGTGTTGTTGGGGGAATTACCATAAGAGTTACCATAACCATTACCATTGGTAGAAGGATACGGCCTATAATTGTTACTAGCAAAATTGTTCCTGTAAGCATTGTTGTTAAAATTATTATTTCTAATGAAGTTTACATCAACATGCTCTTCTTGAGCAACCAAAGAGGCCAAACGAACATTATTAGGATCTACATGAGTCCTATCATTAGAAAGCATAAGCATTATAGCATCAATCTTATCACTCAAGGAAGAGGTTTCCTCAACAGAATTTACCTTCTTACCTTGTGGAGCTCTCTCGGTGTGCCATTCAGAGTAATTTACCATCATATTGTCGAGAAGCTTCGTTGCGGCGCCCAAGGTAAGGGACATAAAAGTGCCTCCAGCTGCTGAATCCAATAGGTTCCTTGAAGAAAAATTTAGTCCTGCATAAAAAGTTTGGACAATCATCCAAGTAGTCAGTCCATGAGTGGGACAATTCTTTATCATAGATTTCATTCTTTCCCAAGCTTGAGCAACATGTTCATTATCAAACTGACTAAACTTCATAATATTGCTACGCAAAGCTATAATCTTAGCAGGAGGATAGTATCTACCAATGAAATCATCCTTACACTTAGCCCATGAATCAATACTATTTTTCGGCAAAGACAACAACCAATCCTTAGCTTTTCCTCTCAAAGAAAAAGGAAACAACTTAAGCTTAATAATATCACTTTCTACATCCTTATATTTCTGCATCTCACATAGCTCAACAGAATTGTTGAGATGAGCTGCAGCATCATCAGTACTAGCACCAGAAAATTGCTCTTTCATAACAAGGTTCAACAAAGCAGGCTTAATCTCATAAAAATTTGCAGCAGGAGCAGGTGGCGCAATAGGAGTGCAGATAAAATCACTATTATCCGTGCTAGTAAAATCACATAACTTGGTGTTTTCAGGAGTAGCCATTCTAGCAAAACTAAAAGCAGACAAGTAAAAACAACTATAAAGGATACTAATTTTTTGTGTGTTTTTGATAAAACGAAACAAGTAAAAATAAAGTAAAGCAAAACTTAAAACAAAGTAAAGGATGTGCGTGTGAAACTCCCCTTGCAGAAGTCTTCTATTTCCCCGGCAACGGCGCCAGAAAACTTGTTGGTGGCGCGGTGATGATGATGCCAGAAAGCTTGATTGCGTTTGTTGATGAAGTAAAATAACCGGCCAGTTGGAAACTCCAAGAGAAGGTTTGATGAATATAGCAGCAAGTTTTCCCTCAGTTATGAAACCAAGGTAGTCAATCCAGTAGGAAAAAGACAATACTCCAGAAGGTGATGCTTGCTAGCCTAGTGACACTCCAACAAGGGCGCCGTTAACGATATCTTGTTAGCACGTCTTCAACAAGTAGCAACGTGGAACCTGCACACAACACAACCAAATAGTTTGTTCCCAACTTACGATGAGGTTGTCAATCTCACCATTTTGCTTGAAACAAAGGGTATGAGCGTATCGAGTGAAAAGCAATAGTAGTATGCGAGTAAAGTAAACAGTGCGAGTAAAGTAAACAGGTGATACAATATAATGGAAATAGGACCGGGGTCCATAGTTCACTAGTGGTGTGTCTCCATAAGATAAAATAACACATGCTGGGTAAACAAATTACAGTTGGGCAATTGATAGAATAAAGACAACGTGCATATGTCGAGAGGATCACTATGAGATTTACTCTGGGCATTACAACAAGATACATAGACCGTCATCCAACTGCATCTATGACTAATAATCCACTTGTGGTGAATCAATCCGAGAACTCCACAAGTATTAAGTTGCGAACAACAGATAACTGCATTAAGCAAAGTGTGTAATGTAAACAAAGCATATGCCCTTGAGCATATGAATGCTGTTTTCTCCCTAGTGGCAACAACACATCTACAAACTTAGAGGTTTCTGTCACTCCCCCAGATTAAATAGAGGCATGAACCCAACTATCGAGTATAAATACCCCCTCTTGGAGTCACTAGCAACTACTCGGCCAAGATAGCTACTAACAACGGAGAGCATGCAAGATCATAAATAACATAGAGATAACATAAGATAATATTCAGCAAATCAACTCAATCATAACACCAATATTCATCGGATCCCAACAAACACAACATGTAGAATTACATAACGGTGATCTCGATCATGTAAGGCAGCTCACGAGATCTAAACATGAAGCACATGGTTTAGAAGACAACCAAGTAGCTACTGCTATGGACCCATAGTCCAAGGTAGACTACTCACTCATCGCGCCGGAGGCAAGCATGGCGATGAAGAAGACCTCCGGTGGCGATTCCCCTCTCCGGCAGGGTGCCGGGAAGAGCTTCTGGACCCTCCCGATCTCGGGTCAACGGCGGCGGCGGATCGCGATGTATTCTGGAAAAGTGATCGGGTATTTAGGTTTTTCCCGTCGGGGGGTCTTTATAGGTGAAGGGGCGGCGCTAGAGGTGGGCCAGGGTGGCCTCACCACCAGGGTGCGCGGGCCAGGGGCAGGCCATGCCACCCTGTGGTGTGGCCGCCCTGTGGCCCCTCTCCGTCTCCTCTTCGGTTCTCTGGAAGCTTCGGTAAAATTCTGGATGTTCGGCTTTTATGTCGTCCAATTCCGAGAATATTTCCTGTGTAACTTTTCTGAAACACAAAAATAGCAGAAAATAGGGAACTGGCACTGT
Source organism: Dactylis glomerata (assembly GCA_007115705.1). Lineage (NCBI taxonomy): Eukaryota > Viridiplantae > Streptophyta > Magnoliopsida > Poales > Poaceae > Dactylis > Dactylis glomerata. The sequence goes on along the minus strand of QXEO01000450.1, from coordinate 749,971 downwards.
GGCATCTCGTTAATAGGTTAGTTCCGGAAAATGCATAAAAATGCCACGAAGTGTAACGAAACACTAAGCAAATAGTGTTAAAACAAGCATGAAGCATCAAAAATTATAGATACATTTGAGACGTATCATATAGCTGGCCCAATAATATGTCCGACAAGAGAAATAAACAATTTAATGATCAAATCATAATACTAGTCTATTATGGTTCGAGAGGAGGTAGCAGGATCCACTCAAACACTACAGTGAAATGTGTTGAATCAATATTTCAAAAAAAGTGTTGAATCAAGAGTAGATAGTAAGTGTCTTTATTATGGTCGTTTCATTTTAGGGATTTCTATTTTCGTGCCCTCAGGTCGTTAGTTGTACTCAGTTTTCCCCAGCTCCTTAGTTTTTCCTCAGTTTTGTCCAAGCCCTTGGCTGAAACCGTCACCAGTGCTGGAACGGCCGGTTGCCCGACGGTTGAACACCTTTGACCGTTAACTGCTGACTAGTGGGGCCACGTAGAGCCCGCAAAGACACGTCAGAGCATCCATCTTTGTTTGACCGTAAGCATCGCCGTATCCCTGACCAAAACGCGGACGAGTGGGGCTTCGGTATATCGAATGACAAGTGGGGCCATGACGCTGATACAAGGTGCAATACACGGGTAGGAATAGATTTTTAAACGGAGCTCTACAGCGATGGCACGGAGGAGGTGGCCTGCGGGGTGCCGAGATGAGATCGACGTCCACAAAGAACTGCATGAGGCGAGACCAGACGCATTAGATAGATATGAACTAGACGCGTTTAACCATGCAAAGAAGAGAAGAAATGGTCGAGGACATCGACGACGACCTCAACACTTTGACTGACGGTGTCGGACACGAACGCGAGCAATATAGAGAAAACTAGTGTCTCTCCTTTCTGGCGTGTATAGATAGGTGCTAGGGGAGTGTGGTGGCGAAGGGAAAGAACTCGCGGTGGTCTGTGGCGTCCAGCATAGCGGGGCGACGTGGCCGTGCCCACAGCGGCGTGCATGTTCGGCATTGGCATCAGCATGTACGTTCGTCATTGGCCTCGGCGATATCTCTGGTGTGTCAGTGATCGGATGAGGGGACGGGATTGAGGGTGCATCCCGACGGTGACCTAGCAGTGGCGGCGAGCATGCATAGCCGTTCTAACCATGCCGATATCGGCATCGGCATCGTTTGGAGGCTGTGGTGCTCGAATCATGGTGGAAATTGCGATTCCCTATTATTTTTACATGCATAATATATAGAAAATAGCTAGATCTCTAAATCGATGCATATGAAGCTACATATATATTCTTGGTCATAATCCCCTTATCTAAAGGGGATGGATGCATGGCTTCACGTCGTCGTCGCTTTCATCGTCAGTATCTTCGTCGTCCGTGTAGTAGTACTTCCTGCACAATGTTACGTCGAACACCTTCACTGTGAGCACATCATCGCCTTCATATTTGAAGTGTAGGATGTAGCCGAAATCCACACCGTGCGCGATGGCGAAATTCTCCCAGCCCTTGTCGAGGTACATCCGGCCTTGTCCGTCAAATAGGACCTCCACGGTCCAGAGACGAGGACCGCAGTCAGCTGCTCGCAGATACACCTTTGCGGGCTCCTGGCCGTCAAGATAGTCCGCAAACTTTTGTGGGAGTGCCTGCAAAGAGATCGAGCGCCGATCGTTTGAAATTAAAGGCTTTTTGGAACATGCACATAATTAATCATATGCATCATATATGTGGGAACGCGTACGTACCTTCTTGGCCAAAGGGTCTTCATAGATGACGATTAAGAACTCCTCTATGATCAATGGCAGTGTTGACGGTGGTGGTGGCAATGATGATGATCCACCACCCAGGCCGCCCCTTCCCCTTCCCCTTCCCCTTCCGGTCGGCGTCCGAGACGTGGAAGCCATGGCAATGGATCAAGTGTATGTGAACGAAGAAGAGAGAGGCAGAAACGAAGAAGATAGAGGCAGAACCTATTGACATGAGGGATGGCCGAGGTGGGGGTTTATAAGGGCGAGATGACCGTTGTGGGGTTACATAATAAATTAAGGAGGAGATGACCGTTGTGGGTGTTTATATCTCAACAAAAAAGTTTATTATTTCACCGTGAAAAGTAATGCCTAAAGGAAATTCGTGATAGTTTATCATTTCACCGTGAAAAGTAATGCCTAAAGGAAATTCGTGATAGTTTATTATTTTACCGTGAAAAGTAATGCCTAAATGGAAATTCGTGATAGTTTATCATTTCACCGTGAAAAGTAATGCCTAAAGGAAATTCGTGATAGTTTATTATTTTACCGTGAAAAGTAATGCCTAAAGGAAATTCGTGATAGTTTATCATTTCACCGTGAAAAGTAATGCCTAAAGGAAATTCGTGATAGTTTATTATTTTACCGTGAAAAGTAATGCCTACAAGAAGTGGAAATTCGTGATTACCAAACTTGTTGAATCCGGTGGCCAACTCGTTATTTAGCATACATAGAGGGGTAGTAGTTTGCCACCGACAGATAGAGAGAGGGTGGCACGATCCTGCCCGTTAGATCATAGGATCGACGGTAGGTGGACACGATCCGTGTGACAACAGCTCGACCAATCAGGCCAAGTTTGGGCTTCTGTGAGAAGGTAGAGGGTAAAACTGAGTAGTATCAAGGATACAAGGGCAAGTAAATAGTAAACAGGCTAAGGAATTCAAATAAGAGATTTAGAAAAAGAAAAACACATGTTTTGTACAATGAAACCCAGGTTGGCCTACCTCAAAGTATTAGCAATTCAAATATACATGAGTGTAAAAATTATGGCCTCATTCAGACAAACTATGTTTTGGGTATAGATGTTTTGAGAAGGGGTTTGAGTGGAAAGCCATGAACCTTCATAGCTACTAGTGATTTCAGAAGTGGCCATTTGTGTGAAAACTTGATTTATATATGATTGTTATGATTTTATTTTGCGCATGAGTAGGAGGCACAATGATTTTATCTTTTTGAATTTTTTTGCGCATGAAATGAGTCAATTAGATAGCTTAATCCCATCTGTTGACTCTCTGTTGACCAGCCACTTGAGGGTAGAACTGAGTATATTGCACTAGCCAGTATTAGTACTCGAGGGGAAAACTGAGTACAGATATTTTTCCAGTGTAAGACTCGAGGGTAGAACTGAGTACACGTAACGGTGCTGACGTGCAGTCCCACGGACGCGTGTCGCGGTGAGCAGCGGTTAGCCGCGCGGTGCGCGTGTTGAGACCAAAACGTCAACTACTGAGACGAACCGTCACTTTGCCAGTACAGAGCCCCTCTCTCCCTCCCTCTGACACACACGCAACCACGCCTCTCACGTCCCATCACCTTCTCCAAAAAACCCCAGCCGCCCTACGCGCGCTCCCCTGCCGGCGATGGAGAAGAAGAATGCGCCGGCGGCCTACGCCCCCGAGCCCGTCGCCTCCGAGCCCATCGCATCCGAGCCCGTCGCCGCCGAGCCCGTCGCCTCCGAGGGCGGCGCATCCAGACGCGGCGCCTCCGTGAACTGGGCCTCTCTCAGGGCTGACGGACCACTTCACAAGATCGGCACCTGCTTACTGGCGAACGAGGAGTACGTGGACACCTACGCTGCTTTGAGGCAAGTTTGTACAAATTGGCGCTCAGATCTACCTGAGCCCGACGTGCACCTGCACGAATGGATCATGGTAGAACACGCCCTTCCACGCGCCGCTGAGTTCTCCTTCCTCAACCTTCGCACATCCCGCTACGTCACCATCGATCTAACGGAAGTTCATGCAAGGTTCAAATTCCTCCATATCTATAGAGTTAATCTATTTTTATTTTCAATCGTAAACATCTTAGTGCTGAATGTTATCTTCATCAACTCCCTTTTAGATACTACTTCGTCGGCTTTTACCGTGGCGTCATCGTGCTTGGCCAGAGGAACCAGCCGCACAAGATGCGGCTTCTGAACCCACTCACAAAGACATTGAACGCTACGTTTGAGGCGCAGATGCCATCTATGATTGTGGAGTCAGTCGCTGTAATGAAGTCCCCGGCTATGCTCTTCGTTTCCACATATTACCCGGCGGAAATTTCTTGGGTCGATGAGAGCACTCCAACTAAGGGTATGTATGAAGATTGGGGAGAAGGAAGATTTACGATCGAGCACCATTCTATGCGTTGCATTACCACGTTCAATGGTGAATTCTATGCACTAGCTCTACCTTGTCTTTACCACAATTTGGAGTTCGGAACATTAGTGTGCACCAACAATGTCCAGTTGGAGCAGGGTGCGAGCAATGTCAACATGGAGACACTTTTTTCATTTCCAGAACTTGGAAATGACAAGTTCTACCTTGTGGAGTCGGATGGTGATCTGCTGCTTGTGTTGTTGGGCGGTCGTTTGGATGAAGGTCAAACATTGGTATACCGTGTGGACACTGAGAGCCGCTCTCTCCATGCCGTCAATAACATTGGCAGTTGTGCCTTCTTCGTCCATCATGTCCGGTGTATCTCCGTCGACACCAGAGTGCACCCGACACTTCGACCTGGCTGCATCTACTACGCGGATATGGGTTATATCAGAGAGTACTTTGATGATATGAACGCCTGGGATGAGTGGCCACTACGTGTGGATAGATTAGGAAGGTACGGTCTGAAATATGAACAAAGGCCATACCGTTTGGAGGATGTATTGGCTGCACACTGCAGACGGAAGGAGTTCAATGAATATTTCATTCGGACCAGAATAGGGAGCGACGAAGATATATATGATGAATGAAGAACAGATTCATCCATCATGGGCTATCCTAATCTTCATGTTGGGCATACATTGCGTCTTGTATTATTTTCAGCTTAGTTTGTCGTGAACATTAACATCGTTATTGGCTGCTTTTGGCTGCTGTATGCAGTTTATGTATTATACTTAGTTTTCTAGATTTATTATGCTGCTGTGAATTTATCCTATCCTATACTTGCTTCTAGATTTGCTACTAGCTTTGTTACCATATTGGGCAAAAAATGAGGGCCAAAAGGCAACAATCATTGAAGAAAGATAGAAATAGAAGCTTCTCTAGATTTGATACTAATTTGGTGAAAAGAGAGAGAACTGTTACAGAGAGAGAGAGGGGAAAAAGGCGCTCTGAAAAATGCCAATTTGGGCCGAGAGAGACAAAACCGAGCTCTCACGTACAACCAAACGCGGTCTCGTCCTGTCCCACGCGGTCCCGTTCTACCAGCCCCACGCGACGCGGCCCCACACGACGCGGCCCCACACGTCAGCACGGAACGGTCAACTAAACGGCAAACCTCCCGTCCGAGCGTCTGCGAGGGGTTTCAAACTAGAGCGAGGGGAAAACTGAGGAAAAACTAAGCGGCTGGGGAAAACTGAGTACAACTAACGACCTGAGGGCACGAAAATAGAAATCCCTTCATTTTATCCCCGCTTAGGAAAGGAAAAGCGGACACCGACGGTATTGCCTTGCGAAGAGCTTTACTTGGAGAAATAGAAGGAACATGTATCACACGTGCAAAATTTGGGAGCGTGCTGCACCAATATTCTACAATAGCTGGTATTGAAGAATCTGTGCAAGAAATATTACTAAAACTGAAAGACATTGTATTGAGAAGTAATCTCTATGGAGTTAGACCCCTTGTTGGCCCTTGATCATTGTGTCCAGTATGGGGGCGTTGTCAATGCATGCCACTCGCCACGTAGGATTTGGTGGTGGTGTCGTTCAGTGAGACAAACTAAACCCTATTCCCTTCCCTATTTTCCAATTCAATTCCCATATTTGTTTCTCCTGTTCCCCGCTCTCTCGTTCCTGCCCAGACCATAGTCGTCGCCCTCGCTGTCGACCACGACGCCACCATCACCTTGTTGTCAACCCACAACCGCCGTCATGCCATAGCTCTGAAAGCCGCACAAGCCCAAGGAATGGAAGGAGAGGATGAAGAAAAAGAAAACATCAATGTGATTTACGCTAAGACTGGATCCAAAAGTAAGACAATATATATTGGAAGAATGTGAAAGACCAATTTTATGAACACAAGTGCTACCACCCCTACAACGTAATGCACATGGACCGAAACGAGTCAGGTATATTGCATAGGTGGGGTGTCATACAAGGCAACTACAACGAATTTCATGGAAATATTGAGTACATTCGTGCAAGACAAGAGATGGGCAAAATGATGGTGTGAGCTCCAAACTTTGTTCACATTGGCGTATAGTAAGGCATTCACATGTCTAACGCTTGTCTTCAGGCTGGTTTGATTTTTAGTTGAAGGCAGCCCTAAGTCTGTTTTGAGGTGAGAAGGAGAATAAACAATTTTCCATGATACTCTGCTTCATGAAGATCCAGGAGTGTCCAAAATGGATGACCTTCGGCTAGGACTCTGCGGTGGCAAATCTATCGATGGTGATGCACTGGTCTTGCCAGCCTCAGACGAGCTCCCCACCAGTAAAAAGAAGACCAAGGATTCCAAGATCTTGACCTCCGACTGGACAAACAAGGACGTTGTTGCAAAGGCTTCGTATAGCATGATTCGCAAATGGACCGTGGATAAGATGGGCAAAATGATGGTGTGAGCTCCAAACTTTGTTCACATTGGCGTATAGTAAGGCATTCACATGTCTAATGCTTGTCTTCAGGCTGGTTTGTTTTTTTAGTAGAAGGCGACCCTAAGTCTGTTTTGAGGTGAGAAGGACAATAAACAATTTTCCATGATACTCCGCGTCATGAAGATCCAGCATTGTCCAAAATGGATGACCTTCGGCTAGGACTCTGCGGTAGCAAATCTATCGATGGTGATGCACTGGTCTTGCCGGCCTTAGATGAGCTCCCCACAGTAAAAACAAGACCAAGGATTCCAATATCTTGACCGCCGACTGGACAAACAAGGACGTTGTTGCAAAGGCTTCGTATCTCATTGCTCGCAAATGGACCGTGGATGAGATGAGATTTTTGAATGCATTGGTCCCATCGGCGGGGCAAAAGTTTTCTTAGAAACCACCATCGGTGACCTAGGTGCTAGCCCCAATGCCGACCCAAGAGTCAGCACCAGTGACAACCCAAGATCTAGCACCAGCGCCTACCTATGAGCTAGAATCATCGACGACCCATGAGCCATCGACGACTATCAAACAGCCTTTTAGGAGCTAGCATCGGGCGCCTCCTTTCTTCTGATCTCAATGCATGATGATGACTTGGTGTGTGGCCTGGTGGCATTCTCTTGTAACCAAATTTGATGGCATTTACTTATTTATTTGTACCCATAGTACCTCTTGATAGAAAAAAAGGATGTTGTTTTTAAGTTAAGCAGCCGACCCGCACTAACTAAGCGTGCACTATGTCAGCCCACTATTACTTCGTAGGTACAGCGATGAGGATTGTCCTTGTAATAACTGTCCTTGCTATGTACACAAAAATGGCGATTCATAATCCGGCTCTCTAACAACGTTGACCAGGTTGCTCGATTGCTTTCTCCTAAAATACTGGTGTTGATATTCCTGCCAATTTTGATTGATATTGTGGTTTGAAATCTATGCCATTTTTGTATGGCTGGCTTTGGAAAAGATAGTGTCATGAAATAATAATTGTTCACCTCGGAAAATTTGCTCGCTTTTCTTAGACTCTATTTTCTAATCGCTAGGGACAACTCATATATTTGTACCATGTAATATTCAGTATAATAAATATATCTCTACTAATAATATGGCTTGAGGTCATGATGGTCACAAAACCGTGGTAAGTAAAAAGACCGTCGTCCGTCAAAAAAACCGTTCTCTCGTTCTTACTCCCGAACCGCTCCCCCAACTCCCAAACTGATCTCCCCCACGCTGCTCGTTCGCCTCGAGCCCTCGATCCACCGCCTGCTCCACTCCCCGTCCCGCTGCGACGACAAGTGGAACGGTGTTGTTCCCAGTGGAAGCGGTCGTGGCGGTGCCGGCATGGTCTGGCCCACTTTCCCATAGACAATGAAGGACAAGGCAAGTTCCCTGATGCGCTCGACCTGCCGCCCGGAGTGGCCGACATCAAGGTCCCCGCGGCAATGCGGGGGTGCCCGTACACCTACAGCTCCATGGCCGGCTGGCCGTTTTCCTGTTCTTCCGGTGCATGCACATAGGCGATAGGTATAGTTCTTTTTTGACTGCTTCATCTCTTAATGTCAGAACAACTGATTGATGTGAATCATGGATTGGTCTTTGACGACATGTAAATCGATGGTGATGGTGAACTGGATCCGTCTGACCGGGTTCATCCTCTTTTGTTTACGTTTTAGATTCAAATAGTGCTGAAAGTTCAGAAAATCTCATATCTGAATTCAGTCAGAATCTTTGTTAGCCAGAGAGGGCGGATGATTCAGTTCTGCATTTTAGAGCACGCAAACTTTCGTATTTTGGAAAAAACGCATGTTTATGTGTTCATTATCCATGCTCGGTTCATATTTTCTGTGGAAGAAAAGGTGCTTGAGAAAAATCTCAACATTGCAAAATTCTTTTGTAAGGATCTTCTTCTTTTATAGCCATGGACCCTGCCACCACACGTGCCTCCTTTTTGCAGCGACGTCGTCAGCCTGAAGCACACACAATGGAAGTAGTGTGCTTTGCACATTAGTTCGGGGAAGTGGCAATTCCGGTGATGCCGATGTTGGGGACACATTGGATGAGGGGAGTGTTAGGAAGGACAAGAACACATTAGGGATGAATTCAGGTGCAGATCCAAAGGCCGAATTGATTTATTATTTCAGATAAAACAAGAATCTCTTGAGAATGGTATGGATTTACTCACCCAGTCTATGTTTATTCACTAACCAATTCCTTAAGAGGTTGTTCATTCACACAAATGTGGCATGCCAAATTATGCTTGTTGGGAAAACTATGTAACTTCTATTTTTCTTTTTTCTCAGTATAAGATTACCTATTTAAGTGATAAATCTGCTCCATTCTATAATATAACCTACAAATATGTCTTCTCTATATTCAAGTCAAATTAGCTTAAGCTCTCTTCATCAAATGGTTAAAATTACAATTTTACGACGGTGGTATTAAATGATGTTTCACATGATTACAAGCTGATCTTCAACAAGGTTGAGAGGCAGGGCCAGGAAGCATCACTTCCAACAGGTCTGCTTTAGAGGTTAGCCGTTAGCATAATAAAGCGCGTAATTTGGCCAGAGCTACTCTACTTCACAGGAGAACCATTAGCCGTACCCACTGCCGGATTACAAGTACCAACATCAAAGGGTGAGGACGACGACAACTCCGTAGAAGAATGAGGTAATTTCGGAGACAACAATTTAGACTCGGGCATTGATGGATTCGGTACATGGAGGTCACCAAGACTAACAATAGTTTCAGCATACACTTTTTTAGTTACAGAGGAAAATAAACATATGATGAACGATTTCTCTATAACAGTACTTGCAAGGGTGATAATCAGAACATGTTGTATGGAACTTCCATAAGTTATATTTTATAAAGTATGAGATTAAGTAAACCAGTCGTTCTCCTGGTTCCATTTGTTGGCCTTCGTTGTTTTATTTTATAGTACATGTGTTTGTGCCTACACGGAGTGGTCTTTTAGTTAAAAGCAATTTTTTCATACAATGCGTTGAAACTGTCTGACCAATTTATTTTGTTAATTTAATTAGGACTCATTGGGCTATGTGGAAGCATTTTTAACTAATCTGTTTCATGCGACAAGATCTATATTATGTTTCATGCATGAAGAGTCCGTGTTTCCTATTTTCTCTGTTAGATAAAAAAAATCCAAGGACAGCAATGTTCAGAAGTAGATCCATGGCGCTGCCAAAAAAATAGGCCTACCGTTGTCATAGTTTCTAGCAAATCAATCCATATCGGTTATAATTCACTATATGTCATAACGTTGATGAAGCACTGATCTATTTAGTCGATTACCTTTGGCAATCACTGGGCTGAAATGTCTTTCGTCTTCTCGTATGCATTTTTTTCTGGTAGCAAACTTTGAACATTTCCTTCATTCATATAATCTCTAGAGCTTAATGTGAGAGTTTTTTTTTCTAACTTGATGAAAACTTTTAAGGCCGTGGTAACGCACGAGTCATGGTATAAAATTTAAAAATGTTCTGCTAATTCTCGGTGGACTCCTAGACCATAAGATTGCACGTCGTTCATGCTAACATATCAACATGGTTGCAACTAAGAGTTGCATTGTAACTGGAAAAAAAAAAGTGAAAAAATGCCCGGGCCGACGGATTTCCTTTGTGATTTGCACTAGTCCGTGAGTTGCAAGAAAGAAAATACCCCGAACTATTTTATTCCAAGAAAGAAAATACCCCGAACTATTGTATTCCTTAGTGATTCATGAGTTGTAACCTGGATTACAAGAGATTTGACTAAAAATTAAGTTAATTTTTTATCGAGTGAGGATTGGTGAAAAAAACTATGGTGCGCTATGAGAGGAAACCGAGAGTCCGTGTCGCCCTCAAAGCCGGATTCCTATTTCGAAATGTGTTTGGATTGTGCGTACGTGCCAATTAAGGCCTGCGCCATCGTCATCACAACAAAACGACGTGGACTCTTCCGTTTATTTACCAAATACCAACACAAAACTATCTATGCCCTTGATCGTCCGGCGTGTTTCCTTTCAAGATCACAATTTGCTTCTTGTCCAACCACTGCCAACAATGGCCGACGAGTGCATGGAGCGCGCTCTGGCCTTTGCCATCGAGAGCAGCACGGCGGCCCAGCAATGGCTCGTCCCGATTACATCCCACAGTCACCAGCAGGAGCAGGTCCAGCAGCAAGACGCGGCGGCGCTGCAGCGGCTTGGATCAGTCGGAGATGACGAGGACGTGGCAGAGGGGCATGGTCGATCGGTCCTGCTCGCTCTGGAGGCCCTCTTCCTGCACGGCGTCCTCGGCGACGACGATGTCCTGCGGGTCCTCTCAACCCTGCACAACCCTGGCGACGCCTACCGCGACGGCGGCTTCGGAGGAGTCCCCGCCCTGGCGGCGGCGGTGGATGGCCTTGAGAAGCGTGTTTATCATCGCGGGGAAGACGAAGACGGTCTTGGAACGACCGGGACGGGCTGCGTGATCTGCCTGGAGGACTTCATGGCAGGCGACGAGCTCGGTGCGCTGCCGTGCTCGCAGAAGCACATCTTTCACCGGGGCTGCGTCGCCGAGTGGCTGGGCCGCAGCAACGCGTGCCCCCTCTGCCGGCGCGCGCTGCCCTCCTAGCATAGCGAGTCCGAGTACGTACGCTAATGGGCCACCGAGATTAACCAGGGCAGGGGGCCGTGAATAAGCCCAACGGTTTGAACTTCCCTGCCAGAGAAAAGGAAAGTTTCTTTTCGAGATCCAGAAAAAAGGAAACTGATCTGAAATCGGACACCGGTTTCGACTGGAAGTGCCTGCGAACCGCCATAGGCTTCCCTACATGTACCTTCCACCATCCTCGCATCGTTTCAGCGAATTCCGATCACCCGGAAGCTTGAGGCTACCATCCTCGCCGGAGATCCAGCCAGCATCTCTCGATCTCTCCATCGGGTCGAGCTCCAGCTATGGCTGGCGGAGGCGACGAACGCGGCAGCTCCACGGTCGCTTTGCCGCCGCCACACGACTTCATCCCACTCGAGCCCCCATACCAACAGATAGGTCAGATCGAATCCGGCGCCCAGGGGTTCCCTCACCAGGACGGCGTTGTTGGTCGCACCGCGGACCGGCATCTACCTGACGACATCTTGATCTCGATCTCATGGTCTCGTCAAGAGGCAGAGGAAGTGCTGTTCGCCGGTACGGACATGGAGCCTGGTGTTGACGACGACGATAACGAACGATCCATCCTGCCGACCCCGAACGTCGCGCTCCCCGGCGGCAGCCCCTTCCGTTTCCGCGCCAGCCGCGTCGCCTCCCCTGCCGTGGCGGTCAAGAAACTCGAGACGATGTGGTACGGCGGGCCAGAAGAAGGCGCGAGCGCGGACGGCTCCATGGGGTGCGTCATCTGCATCCAGGACTACGAGGTGGGAGAAGAGATCAGCGTGGTGCCGTGCTCCGGCAGGCATAAGTTTCACCGGAGATGTCTCGGCGTGTGGCTCACGCGGAAGCGCCTCTGCCCGCTCTGCCGCTACGCGCTGTCCGCAGAGCTCCGACGCGGCATCAATTAAACGTCAGTCGGCTGAGGTTCCATCGTCCGTCCATGGCTCGCGCTGGGCTGACTAACTACAAGCACAAACAGTCCTGTAAATTTGGATTCAAGCACAAACAGTTCTACTGTTGCGACCAATAGTTGAAATGATCCATGTGCAACTTTTCTCGGGCAAGCAATTTATACGCCTTGTGACTTGAATTCTCTTCTCATGTGGCTAGCACCTAGCACGTTTTTTCTTAGTCCTTGAATCCTATGTACTTTTTTTTTCATTGAACTGTACGAAGCATGGATGTCCTGTGTGCTTGTACTTCGTTTTTTTTGTGTCATTACACTCCGTTTTCCATACATTTGTTCTTCGTTTTTCTGTGTAATTGTATCTCTTTTGAGTACTTCTATACTCATTTTTTAGTTGTAATTTGTACTCGTCCTTCTTAGTGTAGTGTACTTGTACTTCCTTTTGTATCTTTTTCGTTTTTGTATGTATATTTTACGTCTACAAAGTACAACACTACACAATATGTATATGAGTAGGAGGAAAACAAACAAAGAAGAAAAGGGGGAAAAAGACCTGGTCATGGTTTCTTACTACGAGCTACATGCATACGAGGATAAGCGTCGATTCACTTGGACTCTCCACACTCGAGGGTCTTCGCGAAGGTCGGCCTCGCTCGAGTGGTACCCATAGATTAAACACCCAAAATGTACCGACGGTATGATTGGAAAAAAAGTAATCGCCAATCTGACTGGTTTTTTAAGAGTAACAAGTTGAAATAGCAAAAAAACCTATCAAAAAAAACATACAGGAGCCGAACAACTCCACGGCGGTCTACGGCGTAGAGGACGCCGATCTCGAGGATGGCGAGGACACCAATCTTGAGGACGGCCGCCGTAGGCGTGCTGTGCTGCTGGCTAAGCGATGCAGGGAGGCGCCGCCCACAACGCTTGCATTGCTCCACAGGCAAGATGGTCCATGGCAGGATGGAGCCACTACTAGGAAAATAGCTATAGGTAGTAAACATACCCGTAGCGCATTGTAACAGTGGTGCGCTGCGGCTATTTAGCCGTAGCGCACCTGCTTCAGTGCGCCGCGCATGTCTCGATTACCCGCAGCGCACCCCTACCACATGTGCGCTACGGGTATTCATAGGCCTGGACGGCCGTCCCCCCTCAACTTACCCGCATCGCACTCTTCGTGAATGCGCTACGGGTAACAAGGGTGCGCTGCGGGTAAGTTGAGTAGGGATATATAGGCATATGGTGCAGGTTAGCCGTAGCGCATGCTACCCCCATGCGCTACAGGTAAGTGCACTACCCGCAGCGCATGCCTCTCCAATGCGCTAGGGGTAACCTGGGATGCTTATTTTTAAGGCATGAAGCCACCTGGTACCAATCATTGCCCCCTTCTTCCCCCCTCCATTGAGCACTAGATCTGGTCGTCCTCCTCCCCAACCTAATTTCATCATTCTTCCATCTATTTTAGCTTATTAAAGCTACTTTGGTTGGTAGATATGTGAGTGCAATGTCTACTAACCTTTAGATATCACTTTATTACTCTCTCGTCCACACACACTCTCTCGTTCTCTCGTGTCGCGGTATCATCTATAATAGGTGAGTAATATGAGGACATCGGTGTGTGGCATCGGTGTTTGTATGCCCTACGGGTATGCTTGTAGGTGTGTCATCGTTGTTTCTATGTATGCATGCTTGTGTGGCATCGGAACACGTTTGTATATATATGCATTTGCTTGCATATGTTTATGAATTCTAATTTGTTTGGATCCAAATATGATGATTTGCCGATGGTGCCAATGTTGTTTTGCCAAAATGTTGATTCACTTCCATTTCGGTATATTTTGGCACCACGCATAGGTCCATTTTTAGGCAAGGTCATGCCGACATTTTCGGACGACTATTTGTGTATTTGGCCGGTTCTAAGATATTCTCTTGCTCTATATATATGTATACCAGGCAACCATGGTCCGATCGATGAATGAAGGCACAATGGCAAGATATATGAAAGCCGCGATGCACGACATGATTCGAAATAACCAGACAGAGATAAAATGTCCGTGTCACAGATGCAAACTAAAGTGCTATATCGACCCTTATTCCGGACAACTGCAGAGCCACCTGCTCTCTCGCGGTTTCATGGATGGCTACACTCGGTGGATAAGTGATGACGATGATGATAACGTCCATGGAGCGGCGATGGGAAATGATGAGGAAGGGCATGGTGGTGACGAAGATTTTCCCGGTCATGATGAAGGCGGAGAAGATGCCGGACATGGTGGGGAAGATCAAGATGCCGGACATGGTGAAGAAGATCAAGATGTTGGACATGGTGAAGAAGATCAAGATGCCAGAGCAGATGGAATACCGTCAGGTAGCTGGGTGCAGAACCTTTACGTTCAAGCACTGCTTCTCAAGCAGACAAGCAACGCGCGGGATGCCGCTAGAGAGAAAGCCAAGCTGGCGAGCCTAAAGAAGGACGCGGTTACTCCATTGTATGCAGGATGCAGGCCCGGGGATACACGTTTGGATGTCACGCTCAGGGCTCTGTAGATGAAGGCAAGACACAAATAGACCGACAAAAGCTTTGACAAAAACATGGCATTCTGGCAGGAGCGTCTTCCCAAGGGGAACAAGTGTCCAACTAGTATCGAGGAGGCCAAGAAAATCGTGTGCCCTCTTGATTTACCTCACGTGAGATACCATGCTTGCATCATTTATTGGGGAGAAGATGCGGAGAGAAACACATGTCCGGTGTGCAACGCATCTCGATATAAGAGTGGGAAGAAAGCTCCTCGAAAGGTGGTATGGTACTTTCTGATCACTCCTCATCTACAACGATATTTTGTAGACCCTAAGGAAGCAAAGCTTATGCGCTGGCACGCAGAAAGGAAGAAGCCAAAAGATGATGACGATGATAATCAGGAGGACATGATACTGAGACACCCTTCAGATGCTAGCCAGTGGAAGGCATTGGACATCGAGTGCCCAGAATTTGGTAATGATCCAAGGAACGTCAGGTTGGGTGTGAGCACCGATGGACTCAATCCGTTTGGCAGCCAGAGCAGCACCCATAGCACCTGGCCCGTATTTGTATGGATGTACAACCTACTCCCCTGGCTGTGCATGAAGAGGAGGTACATACAAATGACTATGCTAATTCAAGGTCCGAAACAACTGGGAAACGACATCCAACTGTATCTCGGTCTGTTGACAGAGGAACTAGCCACGTTATGGGACACACCACCCAATACGTGGGACGCCGTCGCACAAGATTATTTTCCTATGAGAGCCGCATTGGTCACGACGGTGCATGACTATCTCGGTTGCGGATATGTCTCGGGGCAGGTGGTCCACGGATATTGTGCCTGTATTCGGTGCATGGATGACACAACATATCACCAGCTACAGAAAGATCCTGGTTCTTCGAAGACCGCGTTCCTTGGGCATCGAAGGTGGCTTCGCAAGGATGACCCGTGGAGAAAACGCAAAGATCTGTTCAATGGTAAACTTGAGCTCCGAGATGCCCCATGTCTAAGGAGCGGCGAGGAAATCGATGAGTTGTTGACAAGTTGGCCAGAGTGCCCTGCATCGGGAAAGAAGCAAAAGGCTCCCAAGCCGCTCCTGAAGGTATGGAAAAGGAGGTCTGTTTTCTAGGATTTGCCTTACTGGAAGATCCTCCGCATGCCCCATAGCCTTGATGTCATGCATATCACCAAAAACATGTGCGAGAGTCTGCTTGGCACCCTTCTCAACATGCCTGATAGGACCAAAGATGGACCGAAAGCAAGGCACGACTTGGCATTTATGAAGATCAGGGAAGACCTTCACTTAGGATGATCTGATGATGACGATGATGATGAGGAGACCAAAGGTCATTGCAAGGGAAAAAGGGCCAAGAGGAACGACTATCACTGCCCCGCTTTGTGCTTCACTCTAAGTCCTCAGGAGATCGAGCAGTTTTTCAACTGCCTCCTAGGAGTCAAAGTTCCTTACGGTTACTCGGGCAAGATAAGTAGATACCTAGACAAAGCAAAGCAGAAGTTCAGCGGGATGAAGTCTCATGACTGTCACGTGCTGATGACGCAGATACTTCCGGTTGCAATTTGAGGAATAATGGACGAGCACGTCCGCCAAACGTTGTTTGGCCTCTGCAACTTTTTTGACGTCATCTCTCGGAAGTCAATTAGCCTGAGGAAACTTGACAGGCTACAGGAAGAGATCGTGGTGATTCTATGCGAGCTCGAGATGTACTTCCCGCCCGCATTCTTTGACATTATGGTACATCTGCTGGTCCATATCGTGGAGGATATCGTCCAACTCGGGCCAATGTTCCTGCACATCATGATGCCGTTCGAAATGATGAATGGTGTCATCAAAGGATACGTTCGCAATAGATCACGTCCCAATGGAAGCATAGCCAAGGGCTTCCTGACCGAAGAGTGCATCTCCTTCTGCATGAATTATCTTAACATCGAAAACCCTATTGGTCTGCCCGTCAACAAGCACCTTGACAGGATCGATGGATGGGGTCACCGCGAGGGTCGTCGTGAAATGCATGTCGATTTCACTGGTCGATGCGCCAACTTTGATAGACCAAACCTAGTCGCGCTACAGCACATGCAACTGATCGACCCTTGGGTAGAAGAGCACAAAAGCTTTATTGCGAATAAGTATAGTGACAGGGGCGAGCAGGCGACGGAAGGAGCAATAATCAATGAGCACAACTCTAATTTCACGTGTTGGTTCAAGGACAAGATTCTAGCTAATCCCCCACCAATGCAATCTTCCGAGGAAGAAAAACTCATATTTGCCTTGTCACAGGGCGCTGAACACTGCCTAATGACCTATCAGGCATATGATATCAATGGCTACACATTTTACACTGAGGAAAAGGACAGTAATTGCGATTACCAGAACTCAGGGGTAACGATGGAAGCCTATACCAGTGATGTCAAGCAAAGATACTACGGAAGGATCGAGGAGATCTGGGAGCTGAGCTACACTGGGGAGAAGGTGCCGATGTTTCGTGTTAGATGGGCCAAAAACGTCGTAAAAGAAGACCGGTATTTCACCACCATGGTTATACCCGAAGCCAAATCCAAGACTGCCAGCGCAAACGTCACCGCGAAAAATGAGCCATGGGTACTGGCAAGCCAAGTGGACCAATGCTTCTTCATTACCGACCCGCCAAAGCCTACTCGGGTTGTCGTGAGAAGAGGCAAAAGGAACATCATCGAAATGGATGGAGTCACCAACGAGCCAGACTTTGACATGTACGGTGACCCAAAGATGGAAGATGAAAGCGATGCCGATGAACCATACACAACAAGAAGAAGCCGGACCACCCAACCGAAAGGTCTACCGTTCAAGAGAAGAAGTCTCGCGGTTCCGGGGCTTAATTATTCAACATTGACAAAGAAGGGCAAAAAGATTGTGAAATGGTAGCAAGCTTGACTGTGTGTGTGGGCATATTATTATTATGTATCACTTTTCCATTTTCGGACCAAACTAGACATGTAACACATATTTTGTATCATTTATCAATCACTTTTGTATTTTTGGCATGATAAAAAAATATTATTTGTGCTTATTTACTTTATAATATATATTATAATATATAAGAATGTAATAACATGCTAAAAAGTTAATTAAAAAATAAAACAAAAAAATTTTGGGTTCCAGGACTCGAACCTGGAACTCCTAGGTTTAGAATAGGTAGGCTGGCCGAAGCCACTAGGGTAGAGAGAAGCTTGTGTCTTACACGGGTTTGTTTGTTTTTAAACTATATCTCTTATTAGCCATAGCGCATCAGCACCCCCGTGCGCTACGGGTAATATGACCCGTAGCGCACCAGCACTACTAGGAAAACGTCTATAGATAATACAGCTACCCGTAGCGCACCGTATATGTGGTGCGCTACGGGTATTTACCCGTAGCGCATGTGTGTATATACGCTGCGGGTATGTCACATACCCGTAGCGCACCATATATAAAATGCGCTACGGGTATATGTAGGCCCGGATGGGGAGCTCTACGCACACTTACCCGTAGCGCATGCTCTCTGTTCACCCCGGACGGAAACGAAGCAACCCACACCACACCACGCAAACCCTATCCCATTTCTCCTCCTCCCTCCCCACCCACGCTCCACGACAGAGAGGCGGCGCCGGTCGCCCAGCAACATAGGCGGCGCGGATGGCCTGTTCGCCGGAGCGCGTGTGCATGAATCCATGCTCGCGGCTCCGTCGAACTCGCCAGTCCGCGTCGCGCGCGCGTTGCCCGGCACGCCGCCGAGGTCGCAAGGCCGCCGCCGCCGCCGCGAGCCACGGCGGGTCGTCATCCCCAGCCACTTCCCCTGCGCCTCAGATGGACGCCGGAGACCGCACGCTCGATGTGCACCTGCCGGAGCCCTGGACCATCACGCCGTGGACCATCACGCTCAAGGTACAGATCCTTCTCGTGTAGGCCTATTTTTCCCCCCCTCCCCCGATCTAGTCATCCCATCTTCATCATCCATTCCTGTGCATATTCTAAACTCTGCACCTCATATGCTTGCAGATAAATCACGACCTCTTAGAGCAGCCCCAATTACTGTCTGCTTTCTCAACTTGTGGAGCCAGAATCGTACACCGTCAGTGCTTCTCGGACGGCAACTTCCCTCCAATGCCACGCAGCAGCTGCTGCTGCGACCTAGACGACGGCGCCTCACGTGGTAGGACCTCGTCCCCCTGCTATGTGGTGGTGGTGGTGGGCTCACCTGACCGTAACCATGGCGGCGGCGCCGGTCGCTGCGTTCTGCTTCGGATACAGCCCAACGGTGGGTGCTCTTGCTTCTATGTGTGACCTGCAACATACTCCATGCTGCTCTGGTCCATGTGCTGGCCATTATTGATCATGAAGACATGTTTGTTTAGTGTATAACTAACCCTGTGACACATGGCTGGAAGATTGTTACACCACACTACTTACTCTCCTCTAAAAACATGTTGTAGTAGTCATGGTGAAAGTCGCAATCTTCTTCTAATGTGGTTTTGTACACAGTAGATTAACTTTGCACTGGACAACACTTTTGCAAAAACCACCTTGCTGCATGCTCTCTACACTGATTAGAGACATTCATCATCATCAAAACCAGCAGGAATAAAGTCTGACCTCATCTATTTGTGTGTGTTTACTGTTTTGCAGTTCATTGACACCCCCTGTTGACTGGCCGTGGTCTTGGACAGCGCCTTACTTTTCTGTGACGATATGAGCCAATCAAAATTGCTTTACACCGAGCCTTACTTTTCTTGCTGTGGATTGGAATGACTACTCTCTGTTACCTACTAAGGACAATTTTATAATGCATGATGTGTGTCTCAGCGTTTACAACAAAAACATATTTCATCATCAACGACAGCAGGAATAATGCTTAACCATCTGCTTCTATGTATTTTGCAGGAAGGTCAGCATGCGTCCTGGAGAACACCACTGGTCTCCCGCGCCGGCGGCACGGCCGTAGACTGGCGGCCAACTCGGTCAAACTTTCTCCGTGATACAGGCTGGACAGGGCATCCCACGCCTCCAGCGTGGCCGCAGCAACGTCCACCACCAGCATAAGCGTGGACTACCTCTTTGGCTGGTGGTGGGATGTTCCGCCTTGGCTACACTCCCATCCGGTGAGCTCCTCGGGTTCCCTTCTTTCTTGCCTCTGCTGTACACTACCATGTGTAGAGTATAGGGTACATACTTGTGCTCTGTGACAATCTGAGCTAATCAAAATTGACCACATGTACTGTAACTTGTCTTGCTGGTCTCGAATGACTATTCTTTGGTACCTGCTAAGCAAAATTTAATCATGTACGATCTGTGTCTCAGCATAATAGCTGATTCATGTACATGCTTGTGCTGTAATGCTGTCGCTGCGGTGCTGCACTTAGCATAGGTACATGCAAACATCTATTTTTGCATGTTCATATATGATTTCCTTACAAGCCCTCTTGTTGTTATTGGAAGTTATGGTTTGGTGCTGTGTGTGATCAAATTCTCCTGACGGAGAATATTTGCCTCTTCTTATTGTTACTGCACATTATAAGATTGTTATAATCTTGATCAAATCTCGTTGAAGGAGAATAAATCCTTTATTTTTGGTAGTTTTCCTCTTATGGTAACATTAGAAATAAAAACAGAAAATTACTATATTTGGTCTCAGCCTATTAATCCTGCATGCTATTATTCTTTAATAGCTATTCTGGATTGCAAATTAGCATCCAGACCGCCTTCCATCGCCTCCTCCTCCTCGATCTAGGTAATCTTGCTCTCCTGCAATTTGTCTTCCGATCCAGGTAAATTTTTGTTTGCCTTACCGTTGCTACTAACACCTCAATCCAGTGATATATCATATATTATAAATAGTTCTGATCTTCTGTTCTTCAGCTCAAGCAGTGGGGTGTGGTCTTGATTGGATCTGAGCAGGCCTGGAATCTGGATCTGAGAGAGCGAGAGTGTTCTCTGCTCAGGAGGAACGGGAAGATTGTTCAGTTCATGCAATAGCCAACAGATCAAGTCTGCATCCAAATCGAGCCAGGTGTTTCCGTTCCCTCTCTTGACCATTTTTTGTCTGGTGATATGTCTTCTAGAAAGCAGTTATCCGGTAGTGAAAAAAGGAAAAAAAGAAAATCCCGTGATGCGTTGGTAGAATCCCAAAAAGAAAATCCCGTGAAGTAAACTACTTTTTAGTTATGGTTGATGTGGCAAAGGTCTCACTGAAAACTAGATTTGAGGAACTGAAGGTATTCAAAAATATATTTGGTTTTTTACTTAGCTCAAAAGACTTGAAATTGCTGAATGATGTCGAATTGGGCAAATCCTGTGATAGGTTTGTGAAAACATTTTCTCGCAAGGTTTCAAGTGATGCTGAATAGGGTCCATGTGATGTTGAACGGGGTTCAGGCGATGCTGAACGGGTTTCATGTGATGTTGAACTAGATGATTTGTTTTCGGAATTAAGATTGCTACAAATGACTTTACATGTGCCTATGCATGCCATGGAAATATTTGAGTTTGTTAGGGATATAGATTGTTTTCCAAATATTTTAATTGCTTATCGTATTTTTTTTACTATACCAGTGACAGTAGCATCAGATGAACGCAGCTTTTCCAAGTTGAAGTTGCTAAAAAACTATTTAAGATCATCAATGTCTCAAGAAAGATTAAATGGTTTGGCAACTTTGTGTATTGAGAAAGATAAGTTGGATGAGATAAATACAGATGATATTATAGACGACTTTGCTTCCAGAAGTGTTCGGAGAAATTGCAAGTTCTGAGCTCAATTTGCTTGACTCTGTCTCATGCAGGAAACTTTGCAAAATTTGAGTTATTATTAGAATATGAAGTGGTGAACAGTCTGTCTAGAATGGGGCATGTTCTGAATAAATTCTAGTGTACGTATCTGTCATAACAACTCCACGCAATGCTTTACTATTTGTTTGTTGTTGGTTGATTGTGTAATATACTTTTCTTGTGCCTGATAGGTTATCGCTGCTCTTTGGTGCTCTCTGAAGTAGGAAACTATGGTGACTTCCTCACCTTGATTTTGATTGGTAATCATCTTTAAATTGCACAATATTATAAGCATGGTGTTATATGCTGTTAGACTAATACAGGCAATGGTCCCAAACAACTGTTCTAACAATCCACTCCGTATCAATCGTGTATGACAAGTACAATGACAAAGTGGATCAAACATTGGCGAGGACTGGAAACAAATGTAAGTCATTGTAACTTCAGGCCTGTGTAACTTTATACCATAACACAAAAGCTTCTAAGCATCAATTTTGACAAACTTATTCCTTTGCAGAAAAAGACGAGTTCAGAATTCTCCCTTGTGAAGACTAGCAAAGCGATCTTAGTGGAACTGTTATGGTTCCTTACTAGTTACTACTTACTACCATGATTAGCCCGCTTGATCGAAACAAATAATGTCTTTTTTAGAGTCAAAATATTAGTATGTTATGTCATTTTGAGAGTTAAACGATTATGGATCTATGCTATGTTCTGAACATTACTTCATCAATGAAATATGATATTTTTCTAGCTTGAATCATATTGTTTTCAACGCTTGTGTGCGAATAAGGGCCCCTTGCTGTCATTTTGCACCTGGGCCCCGCTTAACAATGGGCCGGCCCTGTCTAACAGATGCAATTTTGCTTATCCTTTGTTATATGCCTTCTACAGGATCTGTTGCCTAGTAAGCCGGAGAACTTCAAGGATAAGGTGAAGGAGGAACAAAGAAGATCAAGGAGCTCCTTTCCATGAGTTATTTGAGACTCATACCTATGTACTTCATTGACAGTGTTGAAGAACATAGTGGTATTCTCTCATCATGCCAGCATGTTGCTAATCAAGTACGGGGAATTGATCTTTGATGAAGAAGCATAAATAATGCTTCTATATGTAGCTAGCCTGTTGTAGCCTTCGATACGTTTGAACCTTAGTTTTTCTAGAGTGAATGAGCTACTTCATGTTGTAAAACTATTGGCTGTTATGAATGAACAACTATGTTATCAATATATGGATGCAATTGATTATTGTGTGATCTTTTATTCTGTGTTGAATCATAAGTGTGATATTGTGCTAAAAGCAAAGTACATATATACTGCTGTTAGATTTCATATTTATTTAAATCAAAAAAATAATACCTGTAGCGCATGTGTGTTAGGTGCGCTACGGGTAATATGCATACCCGTAGCGCACCAGACATATGCGCTACGGGTAAGCCTATTACCCGTAGCGCACTACACATGCGCTACGTGTATTTTTTTACTAGTAGCGTGCTACCCGCAGCGCACGACATATGCGCTACGGGTAACCATATTAGGTGCGCTACGGGTAAGCTTTTTTCTAGTAGCCCCCCGTGCGCTACGGCTATGGTGCTTCATAGCCAACGCCCCACGCCCGTCTTCTCCCCTAACCTCCAGATCGACCACTTCTCACTAGAGCCGCAAGTCGTCCAACCCTAGCTAGCGCCGCCGCATCCAACCCTAGCGCCGCCGCGTCGAAGAGGAGCTCGGCGTAGAGGAGCCCCACCGCTGGAGGCACCGCCCCTGCCCATCATCTTTGAAGCTTCTCTGCTACAAGCCGAGCTCCTCCGCTGGAGCCAACCCGAAGCGGCAACATCTGCGGCCGAGATCCCCTGCCGAGCGCCGCCGCTGGAGGCACCGCCCCTGCCCATCATCTTCGAAGCTTCTCTGCTACAAGCCGCGAATTCTCTTTAACACCCAGGTGATTCTCTTCAACACTTCTCCGCGGATTCCTCTCGGCGGTTTACTATTTCCTTGGTGGTTTCTGCTCTGTTTGCGTTGATTGTACTACGCGTAGAGGATGAGGATTGGTTCTTGCCGAGCGCCGCCGCTAGAGGCACCGCCCCTGCCCAACCGATTTTAACTGTGGACAAACAGAATGTTCTCATGTCCAGCCCGGTTGGAAAAAGCTTCAGTTCTCATGTTCGTTGTAGTTGTTGAACCGTTAGAACAAACAGAATGTTATCTGCTGTGTACATTTTTATCAATTTTGTCTGTGTCTCGGACCAATGAATCTGAATCATGGTGCTCTTGGGGGATTGCTACAATCCTCAACTGTGTGTCCTTCTGATGGTCCAGTTCAGTTAAGCACATTACATGTGCCACAAACAAATTCATAAGAAACTGTATGCATGCTGCATGATGTGCTATATTTGCTAAAATGGCTAGCTGCAATTAAAAAGCTATCTAATTACTTAGTTCAGTCAGTACTAAAATGGCTAGCTGCAATTAAAAAACTAAAAGTATGAGAATAGGGTGTCTGAAGTCAGAAATGGCTCTTAGTTGCCAAGCTAGCTAGGATGAGTTTAACTAGAGCTAGTCAGTTGCAGGTAGAAGGAATCTCTCGCTTCAGAAAGGCGGAAAGTTTTCATAGTCTTGTTTCAAACGTAGTATAACTTTAAGTGCAAGTTGGTTCCCACAAACATTTGAGTAAATCAGTGCCTTTTCAAGATATTATCATTATGCAATTTGCATATTGAAGCAATCTTCCAAGACTTGGAGCCTGAGCTAGATAATAGGGAAATAACAAAAAATATAAGTCAAGAGCAGAGCTGCAGCTAAGTTAAATAAGAAGACAGTGCTATTTGCTTCCAATACAAGATACTCACTACTATTTGATTATTAAGATATTTAGTAGATGTTAGTCTCTGAATAATGTTACCTTTAATCTAGATGTGAGTCTTTGAATAATGTTCAGTTAGCTTTAGAGTTTCATGTTAGCACTCTTAGTCTCTGAATGTTCAGTTAGCTTTAGAGTCTCTGAATAATGTTCAGTTAGCTTTAGAGTCTCTGAATAATGTTCAGTTAGCAGAGCTGCAGCTAAGTTAAAGGTTAAAGCAAGAATTAAGTTTCTGCCATGTAAAGTGTGTATCTTTGCTGCCATGTAAAGTGTGTATCTGGGAGTTTTTGTATCTGGGAATTTTTGTATCTGGGAGTTTTTGTATCTTTGCTGCCATGTAAAGTGTGTATCTTTGCTGCCATGTTCAGTTAGCTTTAAGAATTCCACTAGCAATAATAGTCATGCTCCAGGTTGCTACTGTAAATGTTTGTATCTGGGAGTTGTTTGAGTTCATGCTCCAGGTTGCTACTGTAAATGTTTGTATCTGGGAGTTTTTCATAGCAATATTACTGCCATGTACTGCTACTATTACTTCCTGCCATGTAATGCTAGTGGAATTTGCTACTGCCATGTATTGCTAGTATTACTTAATATGATGGCTGGGACACTTTTATGATGGCTGGGAATTTTTATTACTTATTATGATGGCTGGGACATTTTTATAATGGCTGGGATTGCTTATATGGATGGATTGTATGAATTTGTATGCAGGGAATTTAAATGAGTGCCCATTTACCGCTGAAATGTTGATTTACTTCCGTTTCATGCAAAAATGGGCACTCCCTATGTCCAAAAAACAGCATAGGTCATGCCGGATTTTTTCGTGAATTATTGTATTAACTCGTAGCATTTTCTTTATTTAGTGTGAACATGGCCGACAACGAGGAAGCCAGTGGTTCTGCCAAGCCATTCTGGAAGTTGTCCCAAGAGTTGGAAGAAGAGGAGATGATGGAGGTAGAGGTAGAGGAGAGGGAGGAATAAGAAAAGATGGAGGGCGCAGATCCCGATGATGTGGATGTAGAAGAAGACGATATGGATCAGGGTGCCGATGACACCACTACCACCACATCTGGCTGTGAAGATGGTACCCAACGGAAGAAGAAGAAGCCACAGAAGGATAGGAAGGATCAGCGCCCGAACCAGCTGCTGCCCGACCGACAAGAAATCACACAAGTGTCGGAGAATGGGTATCCTCTAGCGCCCGAGGAAGTTGTGGCCGGGTACGGAGGGCAAGTCGCGTGCATCCTCTGAAACACTGTCCCGCTCAACACCGAGAACGTGAGGAGTGAAGAGAACGAGCACTACCGCACACTCCTCTTGCAGAAGCTTCATGCTCGATACATTTTCGCTCCCGAGTATGTCAACACGGATATCAGTAAGAATCCTATGAACAACGCCGCCATCACGAAGATGAGCACCGCCCTGGCCAGCTGGAAAGGCAGGGTGAAGAAATTGATCCTCAAGGGTTAAACATTTGAGGAGGTCAATAAGAGCAACCCGACGGTCACGGAGGCGGACTACGATGAGATGAAGCTCAAGTGCGACCCCAACGACATACGTGCCAAGGAAAAGAGTGACTGGGGGAAGAAATTGTAGTCCAAGAACTTGGGTGTCCACAACCTCGGTAGCGGTGGTTACCGAGGGAAGGATAAGATATGGGCGCGAGAGGACGCAAAATATGCGGCGAAGGGCATCGAAAACCCTTGGCACAGGATCGAAGATCCGGTGGCCAGGGCAGTAATTAGGTCCAAGTACCATTGGGACCCGAAAACCAAGCAACTTACCACGGATCCGAAGGTGAAGAAGTTTGAGGAGGTTCTGCTAGCTGAAGAAAAGGCATCTCAGACGTCGTCATCCCAGGGTTCGAACAACGCTAGGTCGTCTAGGTGGGACACAGCTTTGAATAGAGCTGTGAATGTGATGAAGGGATGGCCAAAGTTGAAACCGCCGATGTCAGCTGGCCGTGTGCTCGGCGAAGGATTGTCCGTGAAATGGTCGGACAAGTTTGGCAAGCCAGAAAGGGGAAAGAAGTCACTCAATGAGGATGAAAGCCGTGAGCTTCAAGAACTCAGGGAGAAAGTGGCACAGATTCCAGAGCTTGTCAAAAAACAAGTTCAAGAAAAGATGACCTCCTTCATCCCTACCATTGTTCAAGCGCTTGGGAGTTGGGAAGTGGCAGGTCGAGTTGGGCCGCCCCCGATACCCAGCATGGTCGGCAGCAACTCAAACAACGCCGCGGCGCCGAACGTACCACCGGCCGCCAAAACCGCGGCGCCAAACGTATTGGTGACACCCGTCGCCAACATCGCGGCGCCAGAGATTAATGCAGTGGCAGGTACCGCACAACGAAGCACTCCATCCGTGACCTGCACGCCGACATACGTCGGCGGTCCTTCTACAGCAGCCGAGCTCAACGCCGTCAAGGTAACTAAGCGGCGGTGGCTCAACTTACACTTTCCGCATTGTGTAACCTATACACTTGCATAACATCTGGCCTACACCTGTTTTCGCAGGCCGCGGGCGCCGACGTTCCTTGCACTCTCCTACATTACGTCGACGGCGTGTTGAAGGATGTTGCCACTGGTAGTATCATGCAACCGGGAAACAGGATGTTCCACGGTCGGCAGATGCCATCAAACGTGTTAAGGGTCCAAGTGGCTCGGACGCTGCGGGGCTGTGACCACGTGATGCCTCCCTTTCAGTCTGAGGGAGACGAAGATGAAGAGCCGAAAGCCCTCAGACAGTGCTTTGGCCACATAATGCTATGGCCGGAGAGTCAGATTCGTCTGGGGGCAGGGAGCATCGCCCCACGCATAACACCGCCGGTCGTGCCGGGTCCAAGCCATGTTGTGGCTGATCCTGATCCTGATATGCAGATGGCACAGGATCCAAACGATGATGATGATGAAGTCGACGTTGATGCCTACATCAATACTACCTACTGTGATGGCTTAGATGACCTTGAAGGTCCCTCGGACAAACGACAAACTATCACCAAATGTTTGTCATTCCTTTCTCAGGAGACGCCTCCAGATGTCGCCTGGACGGAGCCTCCAAGAGGAAAGCCTGAAAACTTTATCTCCCCCAAGACACTCCTTAAGGTGGTCGAGAAGCAGAATGCAATTCCCATGAAGAAGAAGGAAAGGAAAAGGAAAAATAAGAAGGAAATTGAGAGCCAGCCGCCGCCGATTATGAAACCGATCCGAGCTCAGGACGGGCCACCAAGACACAAGGGTCTTAATCACATCGTGCATACTATGGGTGAGCCGATGCTGAATGAGCGAATGCTCAAGGCTTGCAGTGCGGATATGCGGAGTCTACATGACTCTATTCTATACCTAGAACAGCGCCAACTTGCTGAAAATGATTCAACGTACCCGCTTTACATGGCCAAGGTGCCAAAGGGCAATGGCTTCGTCGAGGCTGCCCCCGCCGATATTATGCTTCTTCGGTTTGCCAACATCTTCGACCTATTTCACATGTATCGGCTATACCAGACCCTCGTCCGCCTATTTTCTCTAAGTATCCAGATGCAGATCATTAGAGACAAGACCCCGGGCATCGCGGTAGTGGACTCCTACTACATGCGTGAAAGCCAATTGTCTACATTGGTGGGCCGAAATGCCGCGACTAACTATCTCAGCTGCGTCATGACGTCAAACATTGGGAAGGACTTGCTCCTGTCCTACTTTCTCGAGTAAGTGATTGGCTCGCCGCCTTCTTTCTTAGATTTCCATCTCGGTCTTTGCCAACATTTTGTTTGAATTGTTTTGCGCAGTGACAAATACTACACACTCATCCACATCACCCTGATGTATATGCGTACCCTATTTTTGGACTCGGGCAGTGCAATCAAGAAGAACTATACGCATGTCAAGATAGTTTTGGATGATGCTCTTACCAAGTACATCCATCAGGGTGGCTCATTCAAGAGTAAATGGCCGACCAAGCACGACATGTACACCTTCGCCCATACTACGTCGTTCCCCTGCATCAAGCAGCCCGAGGGAAGTCACAAGGAGGCCTATTATGCCTTATATCATATGCTGGTGATGGTACGGGATAAGAAAAACTTGACGCTACCAGATTCACTCCAACCCTGGGCCCAAAAGTTGGCGATGATTGATGATGACAATCTACGAGGACAGTTCTATCGTATCCAAGAGCAGTTTGCGACAATCATCTTTTAAGATGTCATCAGAAGAGGGGGGATGTTCTACACTGCCGAGCTGAAGCCGTCAAATGAAGAAGTAGATCAGAGGCTGCTTCTGCAGGGCGACGACAGGGCATTCTTGTTGCCAGGAGGCGGCTTCCGCTTTGTTCCTGATATTGGCAAGCCAAAGTTGTAATAATAAGTACACCTTTGTTCCTAGCTTGCTTAGCATGGCATGTTTCGTAGACAATTGGTGAACTTAGTTCTGATCGATGATCGTGTCGTGTGATGAACTTAGTCGTGGTGTAAAGTTAATAAGTACATCCTAGTTAATTATGTCATTTCATTACTATTGCATACATGTGATGAACTCTTGCTTTCTGTTATCTAACCTTATTTGTCTTGAAGGTAGGGATGCCGTACGTGGTGTATAGAGGTAGGGTTCCTGGAGTTTATGTCCACTGGGAAGATTGCTTGAAGCAAGTCAACATGTTCAAGGGAAACAACTACAAAGGGTACAAGACGATGGCGGAGGCGGAAGCTAGGTGGAGGAACCACCTTCGAGAGGAGAGGAGGACGACCTTCTTCAGCATCACCACCGCCGTCTTGCTCACCGCGGTGATTGCGGTTGTAGTGTACTTCATCGTACCGTAGGTGACTATCTTATTCATGTAATGTGGGATGATGAACTTGCGTACTTGACCGGTGTCGATGACTTAGAGACATTCATGTAATATGTGATCGCTTCATTTTGGAAATAATGAGATTCATATTCCGTGTCTATTTCATACTATTTATATTGCATTTTTCTGTATACTTCTTGTGATCTTGTATTTCTGCAATTTCCTGTATAAAAACTGTAATCTGGCAGTATAAATAGCTATTTTTTTGAAATTTGAAAAAACATACCCGTAGCGCATTGACAAAAGATGCGCTACGGGTATATCCTATACCCGTAGCGCATTGACAAACGATGCGCTACTGGTATTATGCTATACCCATAGCGCATGGTACAAGGGGTGCGCTACGCCTAACGCACATACCCGTAGCGCACCAGCAATTACCCGTAGCGCACAATGTGCATGCGCTACGGGTAACATAGATACCTGTAGCGCACGCTGGCGGTGCGCTACGGGTAATTCATTACCAGTGGCGTGGTAGTTGCAGCGCGAGGGCATGCGCTACGGGTAGCAATTATAGGTGCGCTACGGGTAGCTGTTTTCCTAGTAGTGAGCGGTGCCATGCTAAAAGGGTAGCGCATCGGGAACGGGAGGACGGGACGAAGACGTCTCACGACATCGATGCTGGCTCGTCCGGTGCTAGCAACGACGACAACAATGTCGGCGAGGCTGCCGCATAGTTTTAAGTTATCTTGAATTCAAGTTTAGTTTTATTTCGTTCAAATTTGTAATATATAACAATATTTGGACAAAATCACTCTTAGCGTTACTGTTGAGTAGTTTTAAGTTATTTGGAATTCAAGTTTAAATTTATTTCGTTAAAGTTTGTAATATATAACAAAATTTGAATGAAATTGCCCATAATTTCTCCAACGCACCCCCATTCGGCATTTCCTTAGATTCTTTATTTTTGAGATGCATTTCCTCGGATTCTTTACTTTTGAGATGCAATTCCTCAGATTAGGAGAACACAAAATTGGATAAAATTAGAGAAAGAGGGTGCGAGAGAAATCAGATCTAACATTCGCGCCCCATAGCTGCCATTCTCCTCTCCTCCGTCGTGACATACTGCTTCAAAAGCGCGATGCATGCACACTTAGGGGATCTGGGAAATCTTGACATCGCCCGTGATTCATTGCCGGAGAAGAAGAAGAAACAGGTACGGAAGGGGAGGTAATGGAGTGTGTGTGTGGGGGGGGGGGGAGGTGGGTGTGTGTAGGGGGGGTTGCTCGGCCCCCCGTTTTATCCAAAGCTAAGTTGGATAAGTAGTGGGTCCCTCTTTGAGGTGGTCACGTCGTGGGTCTAGTTTTAAGTTGGCATGGGCCCTCTTATAGTGGATCCCACTTCGAGGTTAAAAAAGAAGGGACCCACCAAATTGTGGGACCCAACATGGGTCCCACATTTTAGAGGGCCATTGTAGTGTGGGCCCTGCCATGATGTGGGTCCTACACTTTTTGGGTCCCACTTTTTGGTAGACCCGCGTTGATTGGGCCCTACTTTGATTGGGTCCCACCTAGGTAGCTACGGTGAAGGTCTAGCGGTGAGGTGAATGAGTTGTAGGTCCCGCCTTCAGTTGACCTGTTGTACATGGGTCCTGCTCGGCTCACATAATCCAAGTAGATAATTCTACCTCTTGCGCTTAAGGCTTGTTTCGCATGTAGGCTATTCGGGCCGTAAGATTGGTCACATAGGAGCTATTTTATCCAACGATGTCGCTTTTCATCCTATTAGGTTGAAATATGTCGCATAGGAGCTATTGGCCCATTAATTTCTAGCCTGATATCAGTGGCGGAGCTTTGAAGAAAATTTTGGGCGGGCCAAACTAAACAAGAGCACAAAAAGTAGTGTAAACTATACACTTCAGTAGGCAACTAGGCATTACTCAGAAATCGATACGTTTGGTTCAACAGATCATACATGAATTTTTTGGTTCAACAGATCATACACGAATTGCTCTAAAACAAAATACAGCATGTCAACTTGGGTTGCCGGATCACCACTGCTAGTTGTTTAATCGCATGCATTTGCTGTATTTCTGCCTGCGGTTGGGGCTTGGGAATTTGCGGATGGAGCCTCGGGGCGCCCTTGCCGACTGGCACTACTCGCTACTAGACAGTCGCCGCTTGTCAGCAGTCCTGATGCTACTCATTGCATCTGTCCTAGCTAGCGTCGTGGATGCTCCTCACGGGCAGGAAATAGAACGACGAGTCAACGACTGAAACATGAGCAAATGAACTAGGCAATTGGGCTTTACACATAGAGGCATAGGTACAATTTTTTCCTCTCTTGGGCTAGGCGGGCCGTGGCCCGGTGACAAGGGTATAGATAATAGAGCCCGTCAGTTGAGTACCCCTGAGGCCCATTAAGCTAGGCCCAATTGTAATACTAGTCGAAATACGAGTTCTTACCGTATGTCGATATTGTAATCTCTATCGGACCCTACCCGATCCTTGAGACCTGGCCACCTATATATAGGGGCCAGAAGGGGATGGTGTAGGCCAGATTGAAAGCAAGCCAGGTTCTACACCCACGTTTACTTTCATAGCCACCTTGTTTGACTGAGTTTACCTTCGAGTTCATCCGACGCCCTGTCTCCCCGATCCTAAGTCCTTCATCCAGGACATTTGTCGAGTTTAACCCTCGTCAATTGGCGCCAACCGTGGGGACTCTGGGCGTTGGAATCACGAATTCGATGGCTTTTTCGTTTTTAGCCAATAGCAAACCAGAAGTCGATGAAAGTCAAGAAAAGGAATTGACGTTCGGAAGTCTAAGCTTCTACATTGGACCTTCGGGTTCAACCCGCCTTTTGGATGCGACGAAACCAATTCCGTCGGCGGGCAAAGCAGAGAGGATAACAGCATCTGGATCATCGGTAGGCTCTTCTAGTGAGGTAAACTCGCTAGTCAGCTTAGCAGCAACAGAAAATCTGCTGGGAAAATTAGAGGAACCCGAAGAAATCGGGCAAAAGATCATGGGATTTCTATTTTCGTGCCCTCAGGTCCTTAGTTGTACTCAGTTTTCTCCAGCTCGTTAGTTTTTCCTCAGTTTTCCCCAAGCCGTTGTCTGAAACCCTCAGAAGGAGCTCGGACGGGAGGATTCCTGTTTAGTTGACCGTTTTCGTGCTGACGTGTGGGGCCGCGTCGCGTGGGGCTGGTAGAAAGGGACTACGTGGGACATGATGAGACTATGTTTGGTTGTACGTGAGAGCTCGGTTCTGTCTCTCTCGGGCCAAATTGGCATTGCCTTTTCAGAGCACCTTTTCAGAGCGCCTTTTTCCCCTCTCTCTCTGTAACAGTTCTCTCTATTTTTACCAAATTAGTATCAAATCTAGAGAAGCTTCTATTTCTGTCTTTCTTCAATGATTGTTGCCTTTTGGCCCTCGTTTTTTGCCCAATATGGTAACAAATCTAGTAGCAAATCTAGAAGCTAGTATAGGATAAATTCACAGCAGCATAATAAATCCAGAAAACTAAGTATAATACATAAACTGCATACAGCAGCCAATAACAAATCTGTTCTTCATTCCTCATATATTTCGTCGCCGCTACATTCCATGAGATGAAGGAAATATTCACTAAACTCGTTCCGTCTGCAGTGTGCAGCCAATACATCCTCCAAACGGTATGGCGTTTGTTCATTTTTCGGACCATATCCTATTCTATCCACACGTTGTGGCCACTCATCCCAAGCCTTTCTATCATCAGAGTACTCTCTCATATAATCCAAATCCACGTAGTAGATGCAGCCAGGTCAAACTGTCGGGTGCACTCTGGTGTCGACGGAGATACACCGGATAAAATTGACAAAGAGGGCATGACTGCCAATGTTACTGACGGCATGGAGAGAGCGGCTCTCAGTGTCCACATGGTATACCAATGGTTGACCTTCCTCCAAATGCCTGTTGTCGTCAGTGCTGCCGCCCAACAACACAAGCAGCAAATCACCATCTGACTCCACAAGGTAGAACTTAGAATCATAATCATTTCCAAGTTCTGGAAATGAAAATAGTGTCTTCATGTTGACAGTGCTCGCGCGCTGCTCCAACTGGACATTGTTGGTGCACACTAATCTTCCGAACTCATTCACAGCTATTGCATACAATTCACTATTGAACGGGGTAATGCAACGCAGAGAATGGTCCTCGATCGTAAATCTTCCTTCTCCCCAATCATCTACATCTATATCCTTAGTTGGAGAGCTCTTATCGATCCAAGCAATTTCATTGGGGTAACCTGTGCAAATGAAGACCATAGTCGGGGACTTCATTACAGCGACTGACTTCACAATCATAGATGGCATCTGCGCCTCAAACGTAGCGTTCAATGTCTTTGTGAGTGGGTTTAGAAGTCGTATCTTGTGCGGCTGGTTCTTCTGGGCAAGCACGATGACGCCACGGTAAAAGCCGACGAAGTAGTATCTAAAAGGGAGTTGATGAAGATAACATTCAGCACTAAGATGTTTACGATTGAAAATAAAAATAGATTAACTCTATAGATATGGAGGAATTTGAACCTTGCATGAACTTCCATTAGATCGATGGTGATGTAGCGGGATGTGCGGAGGTTGAGGAAGGAGAACTCAGCGGCGCGTGGAAGGGCGTGTTCTACCATGATCCATTCGTGCAGGTTCACGTCGGGCTCAGGTAGATCTGAGCGCCAATTTGTACAAACTTGCCTCAAAGCAGTGTAGGTGTCCACGTACTCCTCGTTCGCCAGTAAGCAGTCGCCGATCTTGTGAAGTGGTCCGTCACCCATAAGAGAGGCCCAGTTCACGGAGGCGCCGCGCTTGGATGCGCCGCCCTCGGATGCGACGGGCTCGGATGCGACGGGCTCGGAGGCGATGAGCTCAGAGGCGACGGGCTCGGAGGCGACGGGCTCGGGGGCGACGGCCGCCGGTGCATTCTTCTTCTCCATCGCCGGCAGGGGAGCGCGCGTAGGGCGGCTGGGGTTTTTTGGATTTGGAGAAGGTGATGGGACGTGAGAGGCGTGGTTGCGTGCGTGAGTTATAATGAGACTGCGTGCAGAGGGAGGGAGAGAGGGGCTCTGTATTGGCAAAGTGACGGTTCGTCTCAGCAGTTGACGTTTGGTCTCAACACGCGCACCGCGCGGCTAACCGCTGCTCACCACGACACGCGTTCGTGGGACTGCACGTCTGCACCGTTACGTGTACTCAGTTCTACCCTCGAGTCTTACACTGGAAACATATCTGTACTCAGTTTTCCCCTCGAGTACTAATACTGGCTAGTGCAATATACTCCGTTTTACCCTCAAGTGGCTGGTCATAAGAGAGTCAACAAATGGGATTAAGCTATCTAATTGAGTCATTTCATGCGCAAAAAAATTCAAATAAAATAAAATCATAGTGCCTCCTACTCATGGAGTCTTGTTACGCGACCTGCCACGTAGACAATCATATATAAATCAAGTTTTAACACAAATGACCACTTCTCAAATCACTAGTAGCTATGAAGGTTCATGGCTTTCCACTCAAACCCCTTCTCAAAACATCTATACCCAAAACATAGTTTGTCTGAATGAGGCCATAATTTTTACACTCATGTATATTTGAATTGCTAATACTTTGAGGTAGGCCAACCTAGGTTTCATTGTACAAAACATGTGTTTTTCTTTTTCTAAATCTCTTATTTGAATTCCTTAGCCTGTTTACTATTTACTTGCCCTTGTATCCTTGATACTACTCAGTTTTACCCTCTCCTTTCTCACAGAAGCCCAAACTTGGCCTGATTGGTCGAGCTGTTGTCACACGGATCGTGCCCACCTACCATCGATCCTATGATCTAACGGGCAGGATCGTGCCACCCTCTCTCTATCTGTCGGTGGCAAACTACTACCCCTCTATGTATGCTAAATAACGAGTTTGCCACCGGATTCAACAAGTTTGGTAATCTCGAAATTCTTGTAGGCATTACTTTTCACGGTAAAATGATAAACTATCACGAATTTCCACTTCTTGTAGGCATTACTTTTCACGGTAAAATGATAAACTATCACGAATTTCCATTTCTTGTAGGCATTACTTTTCACGGTAAAATGATAAACTATCACGTATTTCCATTTCTTTTAGGCATTACTTTTTTGTTGAGATATAAACACCCACAATGGTCATCTCCTCCTTAATTTATTGTGTAAACCCCACAATGGTCATCTCTCCCTTATAAACCCCCACAACGGCCATCCGTCATGTCAATAGGTTCTGCCTCTCTCTTCTTCGTTTCTGCCTCTCTCTTCTTCGTTCACATACACTTGATCCATTGCCATGGCTTCCATGTCTCGGACGCCGACCGGAAGGGGAAGGGGCGGCCTGGGTGGTGCATCATCATCATTGCCACCACCACCGTCAACACTGCCATTGATCATAGAGGAGTTCTTAATCGTCATCTATGAAGACCCTTTGGCCAAGAAGGTACGTACGCGTTCCCACATATATGATGCACGTGATTAATTATGTGCATGTTCCAAAAAGCCATTAATTTCAAACAATCGGCGCTCGATCTCTTTGCAGGCACTCCCACAAAAGTTTGTGGACTATCTTGACGGCCAGGGGCCCGCAAAGGTGTATCTGCGAGCAGCTGACTGCGGTCCTCGTCTCTGGACCGTGGAGGTCCTATTTGATGGACAAGGCCAGATGTACCTCGACAAGGGCTGGGAGAATTTCGCCATCGCGCACGGTGTGGATTTCGGCTACATCCTACACTTCAAATATGAAGGCGATGATGTGCTCACAGTGAAGGTGTTCGACGTAACATTGTGCAGGAAGTACTACTACACGGACGACGAAGATACTGACGATGAAAGCGACGACGACGTGAAGCCATGCATCCATCCCCTTTAGATAAGGGGATTATGACCAAGAATATATATGTAGCTTCATATGCATCGATTTAGAGATCTAGCTATTTTCTATATATTATGCATGTAAAAATAATAGGGAATCACAATTTCCACCATGATTCTAGCACCACAGCCTCCAAACGATGCCGATGCCGATATCGGCATGGTCAGAATGGCTATGCATGCTCGCCGCCGCTGCTAGGTCACCGTCGGGATGCACCCTCAATCCCGTCCCCTCATTCGATCACTGACACACCAGAGATACCGCCGAGGCCAATGACAAACGTACATGCTGATGCCAAGGCCGAACATGCACGCCGCTGTAGGCACGGCCACGCCGCCCCGCTATGCTGGACGCCACAGACCACCGCGAGGTCTTTCCCTTCGCCACCACACTCCCCTAGCACCCATCTATACACGCCAGAAAGGAGAGACACTAGTTTTCTCTACATTGCTCGCGTTCGTGTCCGACATCGTCAGTCAAAGTGTTGAGGTCGTCGTCGATGTCCTCGACCATTTCTTCTCTTCTTTGCATGGTTAAACGCGTCTAGTTCATATCTATCTAATGCGTCTGGTCTCGCCTCATGCAGTTCTTTGTGGACGTCGATCTCATCTTGGCACCCCGCAGGCCACCTCCTCCGTGTCATCGCTGTAGAGCTCCGTTTAAAAATCTAATCCTACCCGTGTATTGCCCCTTGTATCAGCGTCATGGCCCCACTTGTCATTCGATATACCGAAGCCCCACTTATCCGCGTTTTGGTCAGGGATACAGCGATGCTTACAGTCAAACAAAGATGGATTCTCTAACGTGTCTGTGCGGGCTCTACGTGGCCCCACTAGTCAGCAGTTAATGGTCAAAGGTGTTGACCCTTCGGGCAACCGGCCGTTCCAGCACTTGTGACGGTTTCAGACAAGGGCTTGGACAAAACTGAGGAAAAACTAAGGAGCTGGGGAAAACTGAGTACAACTAAGGACCCGAGGGCACGAAAATAGAAATCCCAAAGATCATTGTGGAAGAAACAGTGGACAAATTAAGGGATACCGCCAGCAGAAGCAGCAGCGCCTCCAGGAGCGTACATCAGTTATGCGTAATCATCACTGAAGCAGCAAAAGAAGAAAACAATCACTCCGGCAACAAGGAGGTCGACATGCAAGTCGACAAAATAAGGAGCAATAGCAAGAAAGAGAAGGAGAAAGTACATGTTTCGGCTGGAGAATGGAGAATGATCATGACAGCTGTCAACCACGAGACTGACATACCCGCAGATTCAAGAAGAGAAGTTTTAATGGGGTACCAATACGCGCTGCACCAGCGCAGGAAAAAGCTAAGGCAAGAAAGAGATATGATTATGAGAAGTCCAGATTACAACAGCACACCAAGCAAAGGATATTGGAGCGAATATGCCAACTCATCAAAATCCAGCATGGAGAGGCACAAAGACCCGAAGCACAGTAGAAGGACAACATCACGTGTAGTATAAGAAAGCTATACGAGAAGCGCAAGTGTGAACCAACTAGAAGAGGAGGAAGAATTCGTACAAGAAACACCAGAGGCAGCATTGATAGCAGCACAAGCATACCTACTAACTACGCAGCCAAAACCTGGTGACCCACGGGAGCAAATGCATCAAGCCGCGATACGGAGCCTTGGACTAGTCGAAGAAAAGCTAAAAGGAAAATTTTCAGAGAAAAAGTCGACTCACCGCAGTAGAAGGAAAAAAGAAGAGGTCAAGCACAAGTCTTCGCGGAACGAAACTAGCGAATCCTCAGAAGACGAGAAAAGCCAAAAGATGAAGGAGGATGCAAGGAACATAATAGCACAAGCAAGGGTAAATAACTCACATTACGCGTGGAGGGAAGAAAACTACAAGGACGATGAAAAAGAGATGGGCGCGCTATGCTTTACCCGAAGGGTTCGCAAAACGCGGGTACCCAAAGGTTTTAAGTTGCAGCATGACCAAGAGAAGTATGACGGATCGCAAGAGCCAACCCTATGGTTGTCAGATTACCTGCAAGCAGTACAGATACTAGGAGGAACAAGAGCAACAGCCATGCAAAGCTTGCAGTTATACCTCACTGGTGCAGCACGGTCCTGGTTAAATACCCTACCCAACGATTCCATTGGAAGTTGGGGAGAATTAGAGAGTCAATTCGCGAGAAACTTTCGCTCAACATATAAGCGCCCAGCATCACTGGAAGAAATCAAGTCATGCGTGTAGTAGAAAGGCGATGCACTACGTTCTTATATACAACGCTGGAGTGTAATCAAAAACTCAGCAGAAGACGTCTCCGACGAAAGAGCGATAGATGCTTTTTCGAGCGGCCTTCGCCGTACAGACCTAGTGGAAGAGATAGGAAGAGCAAGGCCAAAAACAGTATCAGAGCTAATAGAAACAGCCAACAGATTTGCTGATGGAGAAGACGCGTACAATAACAAAAGGGGTCGATCACCGAAAGTCGACAAAACAAGCAGGCAAAGGCGAAGATACCGCAATAGCGACAACCACGGAAGGAGAAATCAGATAGCCGCATGATATAACGAAAGGAACGAAGAAGGCTATGAAAACATTGAATTTCCTACGAGAGACAGCAAGAGAAAGGAGAAGCCAAGGTACTCGGGTCCTTCAGCAGAAGATATGTTATATGGTCCTTGTCGCATCCATTATGCTTACCTAGACGGGAAGAGAGTGTCCAACCACCAGATGAAGGATTGCAGAACCTTCCTAAGGTTGCAAAACACCATGGATTCAAGCCAAGGGGCACGGCAGGGAGGAAAAAGCATAAATCAAGGATATCAAATGCAGCGACTCGCAAAACAGCTGGAGTCAAAAGTATATATATCAGCAATGATCCAACCATTACCAAAGTCGAAGAAAGAAAGGAAGAGCATATCAAGACAGGTCAACCTAGCAATAACATCACCACCAGCTACCACGGAGTATCTAAAGTGGTCCGATCAACCAGTTAGGTTCAGCAAAGCAGACAATCCGAGGAAAGTCCCCAGACCAGGCCACTCGCCAATGGTGCTCAAAGCCCAGATAGGAGGATATGATGTCAGAAGAGTATTCATGGATGCAGGAAGCGGTATAAACCTAATATACGCCAGAACGTTGAGAGCAATGTGCATATCATTGGAAAATTTGAAGCCAACAGATTGTTCTTTCCACGGAATAGTACCAGGAGCCGCAAATTATCCTTTGGGCAAAATAGAACTCGATGTCTGTTTCGGCGACAGCAGCAATTATCGCCGAGAAAAGCTGGAGTTTGAAGTCATGGACTGGCCCTCACAATATCACGCAATCCTGGGATGTCCAGCATTTGCAAAATTCATGGCAGTACCTCATTATGCATATCTCACACTCAAGATACCAGGACCTAAAGGAACGATCACGGTACAAGGAAGCTTCGAAGTATCCAACACTTGTGACAAAGAATTCAACAGGTTGGCACAAACCTTCGGCATGACAGCAGAGTACGCAAGACTAAAAGGCGAAACCGACCACAACGTGCTACCCGACGTTGGGCGATCCCTGCCAGATCAGGCTTTCGATGCAGCTCAAGACTCAAAGAAAATACAGGTCCATCCGACGGACCCAAACAAGACCACTTCCATAGCGGTAAACTTGGACCCCGCATAGGAAAGCGCGCTCATCAAGTTCCTCCGTGAGCGCTGGGAAATCTTCGCCTGGTGTCCCTCAGATATGCTAGGTGTTCCCAGGGAACTCGTCGAGCACGCACTAAAGCAAAGCCGGTCAAGCAACCACTACGACGATTTGATGAACCCAAGAGGAAAGCAATAGCATCAGAGCTACATAGGCTGGAAAACACAGGGTTCATCCGAGAAATCAAAACGTCAACTTGGGTATCTAATCCAGTTATAGTCCACAAGAAGAATACAGACGTACAAAGAGTATGTGTCGACTACACATCTCTCAACAAGCACTGCCCAAAGGATCCCTTCCCCCTGCCTCGCATTGACCAAATAATCGACTCAATAGCAGGGTGCGAAAGGCTTTCCTTCCTGGACGCATATTCCGGCTACAACCAGATCAAGTTGAAGAAAGAAGACGAGGAAAAAACATCTTTCATAACACCTTATGGCGTGTTCTGCTACCAAGTCATGCCTTTCGGCCTAAAAAATGCAGGAGCCACCTATCAGAGGATGATGCAAAACTGCCTTAGAAGTCAAATAGGGCAAAACATCCAAGTTTACATCGATGACGTGGTCATCACCACGAGAAAGGAAGAGTCTCTTATCAGCGACCTGGCGGAAACCTTCGACAACCTGAACAAGTATAAGCTCAAGCTCAACCCGACAAAATGCTCCTTTGGTGTATCAGCAGGGCAACTTTTGGGGTTCCTAGTATCAGCAAGAGGAATAGAGGCAAACCCAAAAAAGATCCAAGCAATATTAACAGTGGGAAAACCAACAAAGCTACACGATGTACAGAAACTCGCAGGGCGCGTCGCGGCGCTAAGTCGATTTGTGGCTCGACTAGGAGAGAAAGCACTACCTTTCTACGCGCTCATGAAAAAATCAGATGATAAATTTGAGTGGACGGAAGAAGCGGACGTAGCCTTCGCGCAGTTGAAAAAAGTGCTCTCCACACCTCCAGTGTTGGTCGCACCAAAGGAAAAAGAACCACTACTATTATACATTGCAGCAACACATCAAGTGGTAAGTACAGTACTAGTAGTCGAAAGAAGTGAAGAAGGAAAAGCTCACGGCATTCAGAGGCCAGTCTATTTCATCAGTGAAGTACTCTCTCCAACAAAGCAAAGGTACCCGCACTACCAAAAGCTTGCATACAGTGTTTTCACAACAGCTCAGAAACTACGGCAATACTTTGCGGTGCACCCAATCATAGTGGTCAATGAAGCACCACTCTCCAATATATTGAACAATCCTTCGGCAACAGGATGTGTCTCTTTATGGGGAATTGAATTATCACCCCTGGACTTCACGTACGAAAAGCGAAAGGCAATCAAGTCACAAATTTTGCCAGATTTTACAGCAGAGTGGTTGGAGTTACAAAGTGCAGGTCCTCCAGATTTATCGAGTGTTTGGACGATGTATTTCGACGGCTCAAAAAGAATTAAAGGCGCAGGAGCAGGCGTAGTCCTGATTTCACCACAAGGCAACAAACTGAAATATGTGTTACGGATGAGTTTTCCCCAAGCTTCTAACAATGAAGCGGAATACGAGGCGTTGCTCCACGGAATGAAAATGGCAAAAGCCTGTGGAGGAACTCGACTTAAAATATTTGGAGACTCGAACCTCGTCGTTCAACAAGTAATGAACAAATGCGACGCCATCAGCGACAACATGACAGCATACAGAAACTTATACTACTATCTCGAAGGAACATTCGATGCATGCGAAGTTTCGCATGTCAGCAGAGCCAGCAACGAGGAAGCCAACAATTTAGCAAACATCGGGTCCCAATGCTTACCCGTACCACAAGGAGTCTTCTGGGAGCAAATCATAGAGCGATCAATAAAGAACAGCAAAACCTCGACTATGGAGGGGCAACCGATAGGCTCGGGGGCTGGAAAAACAAGTGTAGCAGAACCAGAATAAGTCATGATGGTAGAAGAAACTTGGATGCAGCCATATTTGGCATACATGATAAACAAAACACTACCCGAAGACACGGTAGAAGCCAAAAGGATAATACAGCGATCCAAGGCTTTCGTTGTGTTACAGGGAAAATTATATAAGAAAAGTATATCGGGCGTCCTACAACAGTGCGTCACTCCTCAAGAAGAACAAGAAATCTTAAAGGATATTCATGCAGGAGTATGTGGACATCACGCGAGTAGCAGAGCTATCGCAACCAAGGCCTTTTGAGCAAGATTCTATCGGTTAACAGCCATCGAAGACGCAAAAGATATAGTTCAAAAGTGTGAAGCATACCAACGGTTCGCATCTCGGCCACATGCGCCAGCAGCAGAGTTACAACCAATACCATTATCATGGCCCTTTGCGCAGCGGGGTCTCAACATGGTAGGAAAATTGCACAAGTCTTGGCCAGGAGGGCACGTTTATATGCTGGTGGCAGTCGACAAATTGACCAAGTGGGTAGAAGCAGCCCCAGTGACAACCCAAGATTCTAAAGCCGCAATAAATTTCATCAAATCTATAGTGTTTCGCTTCGGAGTACCACACAGCATAATCACAGACAATGGTACAAACTTCACGTCGAAGGAGTTCAAGGACTATTGCGAAGGACTGGGAATCAAACTGAAGTTTGCATCTGTAGCACATCCGAAGACCAACGGACAAGTCGAAAAAACCAATGGCTTAATATGCAACGGGATAAAGAAGCGGCTGTTAGCACCCCTTGAAAAGGCCAAGCACGCTTGGGTAGATGAGCTACCCTCCGTACTCTAGAGTCTATGAACTACACCCAACGAAGCTAGTCAAGAAACACCATTTTTCCTGGTCCATGGCGCAGAAGCTGTGCTTCCAGTTGAAATAACTCATGAAGCTCCAAGGATCGTAGCATACGATGAAGCAACTTCCACAGAAGCACTGCAAGATGATGTCGACGCACTCGATGAGGGAAGAGACGTAGCGCTCGCCAGAGCTACTCAGTATCAGCAAAACTTGCGAAATTACCACAGCAGTCGAGTTTGTCCACGATCTTTCATGGTAGGAGATCTAGTTCTACGACTCAAGCAAGATAGCCATGGAAAACTCAAGTCCCCATGGGTGGGACCTTACATCGTGACAGAAGTGATACCAGGAGGAGCTTATCGACTATAAGACAAGAAAACGGGGCAACACGAGAATAACCCATGGAATGCAGAGCAGCTACGACGATTCTACGCATAGGCGAAGTAAGGAGACCAAGGAGTTTTTTTCGAGGTATGACCCTCTGAATCCAGAACATGAGGCCATAGGTCGGGTTCATTGGGTCAAGTCGACAATATGTGTAAATATCTTACTTACGCTCGGGGGCTAGGACCCTCAAGTCGTACGAAATAATATTAACAAGTTTTGCAATTATCTATGATATACTCTACGGCTGATCGCAACCCGATATTTTCGACAGCACAATAAACGGTTCAAAGGAACCCGATAAATTATTAAATGCATACCTCAGAACTATGATTTGTTCCCATGGTAAAACACATAATTCAGATACGATTGTTCGTTACAAATAAGCACGACAGCTGGATTACATAGCAAAGAAATCTAGTGAAACTACGCTTCGGCTTCATACTCCTTTTGGCACTGGGTGCAGTCGTAGATTCTCACGTCGAACTTCGACGTGCCAACATGATAATCAAAGGTCATGAAGAACCCCTGATGGAGGTCATGGTCCTCCACAAATCACGACCAGCCGCCCTTAAAGAACTGTTCGCCAGCGCCGTCGTACCACACCTCCACTTCATATGGAGTTCCTCCACCAGAGTGTTCGCGGAGAATTGCTTCGCGTAGTTCCCGCCCATCCATGAAATTCATGAATTTCGATGGCAGGCGTTCAATCTCACGGCATTGCGGGCCGGCGATGCAGAAGAACGAGAATAGTCTGGGCGGAGGAGGACCCGCGCTAGCAGACGGAGTACTTGGACCAGGTGCAGTTAAGGGCACCTTGGGTTTGTTTTTGCTCCCAGCCAGACAGCCGGGACGCCGCTTCACCTAAGCGGACGACGAAGCCACCAAAGCATCAATTGAAGCCTTGTTCTTGCTACCGCGAGGACGGCCGCGGCCCCGCTTCTCCACCGGGGTGCCAAGGTTCAAGCGAGACCCACTTGCATCAGCCATGGAGGCAGGAGTTGGGAAAAGAAACCCTAGATGAGTTTGAGAGGAGAAAGATGGTGCGGTGGAAAAGCCAAATACTGGATTAGGGTTTTTACCTATCGCCAGACGTGCTTTATTTATAAGCACGTGTAATGGGCCTTTACAAGGGCCAAAATATAATCGCAGGCTCATATATGCTGCCCAGAGCAGACGATAACAGACATGTCAACGTATCCAGGAAAAGGAGGCATAAAAAAACAAGAGAGAAGAAGAAGAGAAAAAGGAGTATGAAGGAAGAGAGGAAAATAAAGAAGCAGGGAGTATGAAAAATGTCTGTCAAAGAAGTATAAGTTTACCCCATTTTCGACTCGGGGGATTATGACATTCGAAGAAAAGGAATACATTGCGTAAGTGAAAGAAGTCGACAATTGATGCACGAAGAAGTACATAAAATATACTTATCTATTTTCTTGAGCCTATACCCAAAAATTTCAGCCATAGCCTCGGGGGCTACTCCCATCGGGAGCGCGCACCCGATGATATTTATTCATGAGTACTGAAGCAAAATAGATGAAATAACGATCAGAAAGTTCT
The DNA here is from genome assembly GCA_007115705.1 of Dactylis glomerata. Classification (NCBI taxonomy): domain Eukaryota; kingdom Viridiplantae; phylum Streptophyta; class Magnoliopsida; order Poales; family Poaceae; genus Dactylis; species Dactylis glomerata. The sequence goes on along the minus strand of QXEO01000450.1, from coordinate 705,630 downwards.
ATTACTCCCATCGGGAGCGACCTTTTTTATCAATTTAAATAACTCGAATATTGTATACTCTAAAACAGTCAAACAAGGCTGCGACATATGATTCTCGAGTTGCGTCATCGCGACTAAAACTCGAATGCCGTGATTTATCACGAAGATAAGACCCCGGGATCCGTCCTGTGTGGCCCGGTATACGCACATGGATGTGCTCTGCTGGTATGTATCCGTGTCTACGATGCGAAGAAAATTCTGGTGGATGCACTGGGTACCTTGAGAACCACTGGGATTCATTCTTTGTAAGTCCTAAATGCGGCAAAAGATTGGATTTGACCAGTTTCCCGAATTCAAATCCAAGGGGATTGAATTTGAAGTAGGTGTCAAGTAGCTGTTCTGGCAGTTAACTGGCCTCTTGATCCGTCAGAGTTGTCAGGCTTGCTCATCAAAACCCCTTGCGCGATATTATAATGAAAATAAGTCGCAAGACCAAGTCGAAGATTTGAAGATATGAAGAAGTCAAAAAAATGATCAAGTCAAAGATTTAAAGAGTAGAGATTCAACCCGAATCTGCAATTCTCGTAGAATCTCAGGGGCTACTGACAAGGGTATAGATAATAGAGCCCATCAGTTGAGTACCCCTGAGGCCCGTTAAGCTAGGCCCAATTGTAATACTAGTCGAAATACGAGTTCTTACCGTATGTCGATATTGTAATCTGTATCGGACCCTACCCGATCCTCGAGACCTGGCCACCTATATATAGGGGCCAGGAGGGGACGATGTAGGCCAGATTAAAAGCAAGCCAGGTTCTACACCCACGTTTACTTTCATAGCCACCTTGTTTGACTGAGTTTACCTTCGAGTTCATCCGACGCCCTGTCTCCCCGATCCTAAGTCCTTCATCCAGGATATTTGTCGAGTTTAACCCTCGTCACCCGGGTTTGCCCTCAAGAAGCTTCGCCAGTGCCTGATATGGTATAGAGTTAGGTCCGACTCAAACACCGAGTTGGATTCGTGAACTACTCAATAAAAATATTGCATAAACAGCTGCCACCGCCTGAATCTTTGTACTACTAGTTAATTCACCGATTAGCAGCGATCGTGTAACGACCCAAGATTTTATCAAATTTTGGGGGAAATTTTTTGCTTTTGTTTTGCTTGAGATGATTGGAATTTCACAGGGATTTAAAACTTTTGAGTCTATTTGAAGGCTTTATTAGAAAACTATTTTAAACTTCTATTATTTTTCTTGAAGAACTTCTTTGAGAAAGAACAAGTATTAAAATGTTATTTTCATTCTCCTTTATTCAAACCCTATTCAGCTTTATGCAAGCTTGCTTGCAAAAGATTGTTTTACAAAGTTTACTTTATTCAATAAAGGTTGATTTTTCAAACCATATTTGAGTGTGTTTCTCAATCATTATTTTATAAACTATTATTTTACTATTTTAGAAAGAATCGAGTTCAAACTCTATTTCTATCCTTCTATGCAAGCAAAGCCTTTAGGCTTAATTGAGATCTTTTATTAAAAATCTTGTTTTGGTTCTGAAAACCTGTTTATTACTGCCCTAGTTTGTTCCTCTGATTTTTAGAAAATTTTACAAATTGGTTTGGCTTGATTTGGATTCAATATGCAAAATCTATGAAAGAAATAAGAAAACAGAAAATAAGAAAAGAAACAGCACAAAAAAATAAGAAGAGAAAGCCAGCAGCCCAACTTGGGCCGTGCCCGAGACCCAATCCAGCCCAGCAAGGCAAGAGCCAGCCCGGCAGCCCAGCTCCCCTACCTCTTCCCCTCTCTCTCACCGACGGATGGGACCCGTGTGTCAGCACCGACGCCTTCTTCCACCTCCAGCCCGAATCCACGCCAGTAACCGCCGGCGTTACTCCCCCCCGGTGATATCTCACAGTAATGGCCATCAAGACCCCGGTCTATAAAGCCCCCACGCTCCTCTCTCTTCCCCCTCTTTTCCCCCCTGCTCAAATCGCCCCAGAGCGACGAAATTGCTCGTCGGAATTCCGCCACTCCTGCGGACGTCCCGGTCGAATCCGACGCTCCCCAGAAGCTCCGCGCCCTCCTCCTTCTCCCAAACCTTTCCCCAAGACCTGTAGCATCTCCCTGACCTTGTTTCCCCTTTTATTCCGAGGCAGATTGACGACCTCAACGTGGCCAGGAGGATACCGCCGCCTGGAACCCTCCGTTTAGGCCCTGCAAACTCTCGGGGACAAAATCGAGCTATTAAAGGACACCATCGACTTCCCCACATCCAGACGCGCCTCGTCGACCTCTCCATCGCCTCCGGGAGCCTCTGCTTCGACGCCGTCGCCCAGTCCAGTGCCGTACCTCGCCGCCGGTGGCCGGAGGTCAAAGCCTAGGTGAGGACCTTCCCCAGATCCAATCAGAACCATCCGATCGAGATCCAGTGGATCGGACAGATCCACTTAAAACGAACCGGTACGGTCGATCTAGACCGTTCAGATCTGCTTTAATCCAACGGCTTCAAGTCGTGATCCACCCGAAAGGGTATCAGCCAATCAGAAAAGAGCACGTGGCCGCTTCCGGGTTAAACAGAATTTCGAATTAGTATTTGAAATCAGATTTGATCCAAATCTTCAGGAAATCATATCTTTTGATCTGTAACTCATAAATTTACAAATAATATACCGTTGGAATCCTTAGGAAGTGTAGAATCCATCAGTACCATAAAATCTTATATTTTATGGGTTAAATTTGAATCTATTTGCAGAATTGAATCAAACCTTATGTTAGCTTGATCAATTCATATCTTTAGTTCTGTTAATCCAAAAATTACAAATTTGTAGTCTTTGGAGTCCTCTCAACTTGTAGAACATCATAGGATCAAGAAAATCCAAATTTGATATGTGCACACACTTTGTGCATTCAAATTTGTCCAAATCACCATTTTGGTGATAATCCAAATTCTATAACTTATTTTGGGATGATTCCAATTGCAGTGACTTTGTTTTACTGCAAGATATCCAGTAGCATCACTCCCATATTTTCTTGAGACACTTCACAATTATTCAGATTCTAATATGAGGATTTGAGTAATTTCTACTATAGGAATAAAACTATATCCTTTAGCAATGTTCATTTCTACTTTAACGAATCCTATGATCATACCTAGCCATCATTGTTGTCTAAACAATATCTTGATCAAGATCATTTCACTTAGACCAATCTTGCATAGTACCCACTTATTCAAATTACAAATGTATCATTTGAGTAAAGTGTGATACTTTCAATCTTAGTTTCTACCTTTGCTACTATGGTATTGATCAAATCGACATCATAGTACTTAACCCAATCCTAATTACTCATCAGGAACCTTAAGCCATGTTTCTTACATCACCTATACCTATTCCTTACCTATGACCATTTATTCATGTCTACTCAATCTTAACCTTGCATAGAGCTATTCAATTAACAAACGAATTAATTGAGTAACACAATGCTTCACTTTTCCTAACCTAAGCCTAAGTGTAAAATATACTATGTAAGAATAATTGTTGTTACACTTATTCAATAGTATTGCTATTGCACTATTTTGTCTCTTATGTGATTTATCCACATGAGATATTCCAAGACTCAATATGCTTTGATAAAGCATAAAGACCTCACTCATCATATTGTCTAATTCATATGTACTCAAATTGCAATTGTGCTACTTGAGTAGAATATGAATTCATCTTAAACCTAGATTTTGATAATGTGGTGTTGTTATAACCCGTACCATAGTATGTGTTATACACCATGTTGATCAATGAACCAATTGAGCCATGTCCTCAAATATCAATCTTTCATACCCAATCCAATGCCTACTTAGTTTTGTTCACATATATTGAACTATTCAACTTGCAAATGTGCCAATTGAGTAGTTCAAATATTCTTAAAACCTAGCCTAGTTCCTAAGTGCAATAGATACTATTTAAGAGTGAGTGTTGTCACATTTACTCAATAGTGTCGTAGTTGCACAAATCGACTCTTGTGTAATTTATTTCACATGAGCATTTTCTGAAACTCATTCATGCTTTGGTAAAGCATAAAGACTTCATCAACTATATTTTGCCTAGTCCAATTCTCTATCAAATCATATTGATCTTTCCCAACTAAGCTCTCAAATTGATATCTCACAAATCATGACCCTTTACCATATCCTTCTTATCATAACATCTCAATAAATCTAAATTGTTAAACAAACACTTTTCAATTGTTTGTTTGTTTGATTGTGTTGTATGGATTGTTTATGGTATGCTATTTCTGTGCTATAGTTTGTGCGAAGAGCTACAAGCTTAGTTGAGAGAAGCGAAATGTCGTGATCTTCAAAAAGGCAAGTGACACACATGTCCCTCACCTATTTTATTTATGCATTAGTATTATCACCACTTGTAGTATGCATGATAGGTGTTTTACTCAACTGTTTTATCAAATGCTTAGATCCTACTAGTGAGTAGCTATCCCTCAAACCCCACTTGATAGGATGCTAAATACTTTGTTAACTTTGATGCCATGCTATGATCACTTGAAAGTGTTTTGTGAAAAGTTAATAACATCAACTAAAATGAAACACCTGGGTGGATTGGTATGTTGATGGAGGTGGAGTTGAGTGGCGACCTGGGGCTACACTACGTGTAGTTGCTGCCTGGGCGTACACTTGTGGATGGCCACCCAGGAATAAAGAGATGGCTATGTCTTCCATGCTTAGCGTACTTCCAGTGCAACCTTATGACATTATGGGCTCTGTCTTGACTGATTAGAATGTGGGAGTGCAACTAGGCGCGAGAAGATGGTGGTAGATGAATTATAGGTTGGGAGCGGATCTTGCCAGTTAGTTGCCCTCTCCTTCTAAAAGGTCTCGTTTCATTTTATGTATGGGCATAAAATGAATCGTAAGGTGAAAGTGCACAACCCTTGCAAGGTGTTTAAATCTAATCGATTAGCCGTGTCCTCGGTTATGGACAATTGAGTCTCTAGACATGGAATGTACGGAATAATCTCATCACCGATTCTGAATTATTAAAATCTTGTCTAGAAACCCCTAGGTAGGAACTAAGGACCATACACTCCGAAGGGGTGGTGGTGCCTGAGGTTCCAAACTTTGTTGAGTTGCGCCCAGAACTACATACCGGCCAGTATGTAGTGTATGGGGGTTGTCTTGACCCTTGAAAAATAAAATTTGTTGAAAGAAAGTATTAAGATGGATTATAGGATAAAATTGGCTTTATGCAAATCAGCCTTTGAGATCCACCAGCCAAATGTCATTGTAGTATAGTCTTTCCACAAAAATGCCACCAAATATGTGTCATTTGCCAGTACATCATTGTACTGACCCCTCTGGGGCTGCATATTCAAACGTGCAGGTTTTATTTCGAGTAAGGAACCAGGAGTAGGATCTCGAGCTTACATTCCAACACGTCTGCCTGTGGCACTTGATGAAGATGGAAGCTCACTGCAACTATGCTTTATGCTGTGTACTCATAAGGTAGAAGACCTATGTAACTGGATTTACGATGTAATATTGATGCTATTGCAATGATTACTATATTTTGTACTGTGGTGCTATCTACTGATCCAGGGAATGGCACAGATACACGGGAGATTTGCCTTTAGTAAAAGGCGGGTCGTTACAAATGGTATCAGAGCATAGTGTTGCCTGTAGGATCGAGACCCTAGGTTTGGAATTAGAAATAGGAAGACCCTAGGATAAAATTCTCTATCTCATCTTACTTCTATTTATTAAAGAAAAATGTTTGCATTTTGAAATCCTTGTATTCTCTCCTACTTCCTCTCCAAATGTTTCCTAATACTATAGCTGACCCTACCCTGAAATCATCAACAAAGGATAGAAGATCACAATGTGCCAGAAGTGTGAGACTGATACTCCATATATTTTTCTTGACTCAACATGAAGAACTACATTGAAGGCCAAACGAAGAACCTAGAGAAAGACTCAAGTGGAGACTTCATAATACTCAGCAAGACCTCAAAGAAGAAAAGGAAGACACTACTACATTGAAGGAAACCATAAGCCAATTTCAAGGTGACATGGAAAAGATGGTATCTGAACTTGGTGATCAAGGAGACCTTATCAAAACCAAGGATGAGCAAATTACCAATCTACTGAAGCAGCTGGACCAGAACAATGGATATGCTTAGAAGAGTACCAAGAAGCTTTAGTTGGACCTCCATTTAGGAAATTTTAATAAGCAACGACGTGTAATAAACGTTATGGTCATACCGACTTGTGGATGATCGTACCTACCCGTTTGTTTGAAAACTAGTTTGCTTGATACGATGAATGTTTGTTAAATATTGCTTGTAGGATAAATTGTTTTGATCTATTGTTTTGGGTAAGATTTTCTTCTTTAGATCCCTTCTATCTAATTCTCATCTATGCTAAGACCTAAACTTGTCCTAAAACCCAAACCGAAGTTCTCAACGACATAACAACTACAATGACCCTCATTTGGCGATAAGGATACAGAGTACAACAACAAGAGGTAGTGTTTCAAGTACAAGAGACTGGAACATTACGCAAGAGGTTGCACAAAGGATGATACCCCAAGACTCCAGTAAAGCTAGGATAGCTGAAGGATACCTCGCAAACAATAAGAAGACACCCCAAGGTGTAGTTAATGTGTAAGTAAAACTATTCAACCACCTCATGCAAGAAAGGTGGAAAGGACAAACAGAGCAATGTAAAGAGCAAACAGAGCAATGGGAAGGATTTTATTTCCTCTTAAATGGCAAACCAAAGGATCTACAACTTAAGGATCATTGCCATGAGCTTTGTTGAAAACCTCTAGCTAGGAACGATAGATTTTGTTTTCAAATTTCAAATAGAATTTGGGAACTTGGTTCCAATTTCAACAAAACTTTTGTTTAAAAGCTAGTGAGGTTGACCAAGAGTTAGGATGCGAGATGCACCAAACCAAATACAAGGTAATGATTGAGTGCGACATGGATTCGCGCCCATGACGACTACTCATATTATTCGCTCTTGTATGAGGAATGGTGAATCTAGAGAGACATACCTACCTAAGAGACGACGTCGTTAAAACCATAACCTTAGAAGGATAATATGTTACATCCCTTATAGTGAGCCAGTGGCCAAAACGTAGGAATACGGTGAGAATTTGGTTTTTGAACGCCTACACGAATCAGAAACGTTTTTCTCAGTGGACTTGAATACGAAGACTGTTCAGTTTCGGCTGCTGCCTGTTCGATTTACCTCCCCGACTCTTCGATTCGACTCCCCACGTGGCCTGATCGGCTACTTCCACGAGCCTATAAGAGAGAGTTCACCCCTCTCTAGAGAATCACAATAGAGACCGCCACCACCAACTATGAGATTTCCTCCTGATTCCAGATCCCTACGCCACCGAAGTCTACCCCATTCCGACCTGAGATGTTACGAAGCAACTCTCCGAGTCCCTGAAACTACTTTCCTGCCCATGAGAGCTTCGTTAGATCCCTTTTTCCTGCAAAGAAATTCACCTTCGAGATATGATCAAGTTGTTCAGCGCTTTTCAACAACTATGAAGACGGTTGCTAAAGGAATTCTTAAGGACCATCTGGTACCTGTGGCAAGTGGCACGACTTGCTCCAGTTACTTGAATGGGTTCAACAATGCTGGTTATAAGGCGACCTTCCGACCCTTAAAGGTGCCAGTACCTCCTACAGAGTTCACCTTGTTTACCCCTATGAAATGCTTGAAAGGACTGCAGAGGGATGCCATCCCAATTCCTTGGGATGTGTGGTCTCATCATGTTCGTGGGGCAAGCATGCAGTACTTGACACTGAGTCATATTTTGAGATTCTGCAATGAAAATCAGCTAAAAAGCAACAAGGAGTATGGTGATAGCCTGTATACTGTCTTGGCCTTGGTGAGGACCGACCAAGAAAAGGCTAGATACATATTCTTGGAAGATGTACAACAACCAGGAAGGTTACCAGAACAGAATGGTATCGTGGAAAATTGAAGATCAGAATGGTATAAGGAAGCAACCATAAGATAAAGAACCTCTAAGGATGATGATAAGAAAGTTGAGATGATGAGAGGATACCCTCTCAGCTTGGTCTTCTGAATGACCCAAAGAGGAGACAACTCAGCTTGGTCCTCTGATTGAACCAAAGAGTGACTCCTCAGTGTCCAAAGTAGTTCAACAACTACCCCGTTGGATAGAAAGCTCTACAATAGAGTAAGGTTACCTCAAGCAACCCCATAAGGAAGGTTGGTGCCCGGATTTGTGAATAGACACCCACCTATTGTAAATGAAGATGTGGACTACCTTGTTGATGACAACGCGATGGATGATATCTGCTTATCACCAGAATTGGATGGAACCCTTGGTGTGCCCACTTTTGAACATAGTTGTGGATATCAAAACTTCTGAGAAGAGCGATTCAAGGAAAATGACACAATGGTGAATGCAAGCTAGGAACAAAATGCAAGTACTCGAGGAAACATCAAGATACCACCAAGAGGAATTTTCTTTTAAGGGTGGTAGCCACCCAGATACCTAAACCCAGATACCTAAACCTAGATAACCTAATACCTACTTTCTTTCTAGCCTCTCCAATCTCGGGGACGAGATTTCTTTTAAGGGTGGTAGTCTGTAACGACCCAAGATTTTATCAAATTTTGGGGGAATTTTTTTGCTTTTGTTTTGCTTGAGATGATTGGAATTTCACAGGGATTTAAAACTTTTGAGTCTATTTGAAGGCTTTATTAGAAAACTATTTTAAACTTCTATTATTTTTCTTGAAGAACTTCTTTGAGAAAGAACAAGTATTAAAATGTTATTTTCATTCTCCTTTATTCAAACCCTATTCAGCTTTATGCAAGCTTGCTTGCAAAAGATTGTTTTACAAAGTTTACTTTATTCAATAAAGGTTGATTTTTCAAACCATATTTGAGTGTGTTTCTCAATCATTATTTTATAAACTATTATTTTACTATTTTAGAAAGAATCGAGTTCAAACTCTATTTCTATCCTTCTATGCAAGCAAAGCCTTTAGGCTTAATTGAGATCTTTTATTAAAAATCTTGTTTTGGTTCTGAAAACCTGTTTATTACTGCCCTAGTTTGTTCCTCTGATTTTTAGAAAATTTTACAAATTGGTTTGGCTTGATTTGGATTCAATATGCAAAATCTATGAAAGAAATAAGAAAACAGAAAATAAGAAAAGAAACAGCACAAAAAAATAAGAAGAGAAAGCCAGCAGCCCAACTTGGGCCGTGCCCGGGACCCAATCCAGCCCAGCAAGGCAAGAGCCAGCCCGGCAGCCCAGCTCCCCTACCTCTTCCCCTCTCTCTCACCGACGGACGGGACCCGTGTGTCAGCACCGACGCCTTCTTCCACCTCCAGCCCGAATCCACGCCAGTAACCGCCGGCGTTACTCCCCCCGGTGATATCTCACAGTAATGGCCATCAAGACCCCGGTCTATAAAGCCCCCACGCTCCTCTCTCTTCCCCCTCTTTTCCCCCCTGCTCAAATCGCCCCAGAGCGACGAAATTGCTCGTCGGAATTCCGCCACTCCTGCGGACGTCCCGGTCGAATCCGACGCTCCCCAGAAGGTCCGCGCCCTCCTCCTTCTCCCAAACCTTTCCCCAAGACCTGTAGCATCTCCCTGACCTTGTTTCCCCTTTTATTCCGAGGCAGATTGACGACCTCAACGTGGCCAGGAGGATACCACCGCCTGGAACCCTCCGTTTAGGCCCTGCAAACTCTCGGGGACAAAATCGAGCTATTAAAGGACACCATCGACTTCCCCGCATCCAGACGCGCCTCGTCGACCTCTCCATCGCCTCCGGGAGCCTCTGCTTCGACGCCGTCGCCCAGTCCAGTGCCGTACCTCGCCGCCGGTGGCCGGAGGTCAAACCCTAGGTGAGGACCTTCCCCAGATCCAATCAGAACCATCCGATCGAGATCCAGTGGATCGGACAGATCCACTTAAAACGAACCGGTACGGTCGATCTAGACCGTTCAGATCTGCTTTAATCCAACGGCTTCAAGTCGTGATCCACCCGAAAGGGTATCAGCCAATCAGAAAAGAGCACGTGGCCGCTTCCGGGTTAAACAGAATTTCGAATTAGTATTTGAAATCAGATTTGATCCAAATCTTCAGGAAATCATATCTTTTGATCTGTAACTCATAAATTTACAAATAATATACCGTTGGAATCCTTAGGAAGTGTAGAATCCATCAGTACCATAAAATCTTATATTTTATGGGTTAAATTTGAATCTATTTGCAGAATTGAATCAAACCTTATGTTAGCTTGATCAATTCATATCTTTAGTTCTGTTAATCCAAAAATTACAAATTTGTAGTCTTTGGAATTCTCTCAACTTGTAGAACATCATAGGATCAAGAAAATCCAAATTTGATACGTGCACACACTTTGTGCATTCAAATTTGTCCAAATCACCATTTTGGTGATAATCCAAATTCTATAACTTATTTTGGGATGATTCCAATTGCAGTGACTTTGTTTTACTGCAAGATATCCAGTAGCATCACTCCCATATTTTCTTGAGACACTTCACAATTATTCAGATTCTAATATGAGGATTTGAGTAATTTCTACTATAGGAATAAAACTATATCCTTTAGCAATGTTCCTTTCTACTTTAACGAATCCTATGATCATACCTAGCCATCATTGTTGTCTAAACAATATCTTGATCAAGATCATTTCACTTAGACCAATCTTGCATAGTACCCACTTATTCAAATTACAAATGTATCATTTGAGTAAAGTGTGATACTTTCAATCTTAGTTTCTACCTTTGCTACTATGGTATTGATCAAATCAACATCATAGTACTTAACCCAATCCTAATTACTCATCAGGAACCTTAAGCCATGTTTCTTACATCACCTATACCCATTCCTTACCTATGACCATTTATTCATGTCTACTCAATCTTAACCTTGCATAGAGCTATTCAATTAACGAACGAATTAATTGAGTAACACAATGCTTCACTTTTCCTAACCTAAGCCTAAGTGTAAAATATACTATGTAAGAATAATTGTTGTTACACTTATTCAATAGTATTGCTATTGCACTATTTTGTCTCTTATGTGATTTATCCACATGAGATATTCCAAGACTCAATATGCTTTGATAAAGCATAAAGACCTCACTCATCATATTGTCTAATTCATATGTACTCAAATTGCAATTGTGCTACTTGAGTAGAATATGAATTCATCTTAAACCTAGATTTTGATAATGTGGTGTTGTTATAACCCGTACCATAGTATGTGTTATACACCATGTTGATCAATGAACCAATTGAGCCATGTCCTCAAATATCAATCTTTCATACCCAATCCAATGCCTACTTAGTTTTGTTCACATATATTGAACTATTCAACTTGCAAATGTGCCAATTGAGTAGTTCAAATATTCTTAAAACCTAGCCTAGTTCCTAAGTGCAATAGATACTATTTAAGAGTGAGTGTTGTCACATTTACTCAATAGTGTCGTAGTTGCACAAATCGACTCTTGTGTAATTTATTTCACATGAGCATTTTCTGAAACTCATTCATGCTTTGGTAAAGCATAAAGACTTCATCAACTATATTTTGCCTAGTCCAATTCTCTATCAAATCATATTGATCTTTCCCAACTAAGCTCTCAAATTGATATCTCACAAATCATGACCCTTTACCATATCCTTCTTATCATAACATCTCAATAAATCTAAATTGTTAAACAAACACTTTTCAATTGTTTGTTTGTTTGATTGTGTTGTATGGATTGTTTATGGTATGCTATTTCTGTGCTATAGTTTGTGCGAAGAGCTACAAGCTTAGTTGAGAGAAGCGAAATGTCGTGATCTTCAAAAAGGCAAGTGACACACATGTCCCTCACCTATTTTATTTATGCATTAGTATTATCACCACTTGTAGTATGCATGATAGGTGTTTTACTCAACTGTTTTATCAAATGCTTAGATCCTACTAGTGAGTAGCTATCCCTCAAACCCCACTTGATAGGATGCTAAATACTTTGTTAACTTTGATGCCATGCTATGATCACTTGAAAGTGTTTTGTGAAAAGTTAATAACATCAACTAAAATGAAACACCTGGGTGGATTGGTATGTTGATGGAGGTGGAGTTGAGTGGCGACCTGGGGCTACACTACGTGTAGTTGCTGCCTGGGCGTACACTTGTGGATGGCCACCCAGGAATAAAGAGATGGCTATGTCTTCCATGCTTAGCGTACTTCCAGTGCAACCTTATGACATTATGGGCTCTGTCTTGACTGATTAGAATGTGGGAGTGCAACTAGGCGCGAGAAGATGGTGGTAGATGAATTATAGGTTGGGAGCGGATCTTGCCAGTTAGTTGCCCTCTCCTTCTAAAAGGTCTCGTTTCATTTTATGTATGGGCATAAAATGAATCGTAAGGTGAAAGTGCACAACCCTTGCAAGGTGTTTAAATCTAATCGATTAGCCGTGTCCTCGGTTATGGACAATTGAGTCTCTAGACATGGAATGTACGGAATAATCTCATCACCGATTCTGAATTATTAAAATCTTGTCTAGAAACCCCTAGGTAGGAACTAAGGACCATACACTCCGAAGGGGTGGTGGTGCCTGAGGTTCCAAACTTTGTTGAGTTGCGCCCAGAACTACATACCGGCCAGTATGTAGTGTATGGGGGTTGTCTTGACCCTTGAAAAATAAAATTTGTTGAAAGAAAGTATTAAGATGGATTATAGGATAAAATTGGCTTTATGCAAATCAGCCTTTGAGATCCACCAGCCAAATGTCATTGTAGTATAGTCTTTCCACAAAAATGCCACCAAATATGTGTCATTTGCCAGTACATCATTGTACTGACCCCTCTGGGGCTGCATATTCAAACGTGCAGGTTTTATTTCGAGTAAGGAACCAGGAGTAGGATCTCGAGCTTACATTCCAACACGTCTGCCTGTGGCACTTGATGAAGATGGAAGCTCACTGCAACTATGCTTTATGCTGTGTACTCATAAGGTAGAAGACCTATGTAACTGGATTTACGATGTAATATTGATGCTATTGCAATGATTACTATATTTTGTACTGTGGTGCTATCTACTGATCCAGGGAATGGCACAGATACACGGGAGATTTGCCTTTAGTAAAAGGCGGGTCGTTACAAATGGTATCAGAGCATAGTGTTGCCTGTAGGATCGAGACCCTAGGTTTGGAATTAGAAATAGGAAGACCCTAGGATAAAATTCTCTATCTCATCTTACTTCTATTTATTAAAGAAAAATGTTTGCATTTTGAAATCCTTGTATTCTCTCCTACTTCCTCTCCAAATGTTTCCTAATACTATAGCTGACCCTACCCTGAAATCATCAACAAAGGATAGAAGATCACAATGTGCCAGAAGTGTGAGACTGATACTCCATATATTTTTCTTGACTCAACATGAAGAACTACATTGAAGGCCAAACGAAGAACCTAGAGAAAGACTCAAGTGGAGACTTCATAATACTCAGCAAGACCTCAAAGAAGAAAAGGAAGACACTACTACATTGAAGGAAACCATAAGCCAATTTCAAGGTGACATGGAAAAGATGGTATCTGAACTTGGTGATCAAGGAGACCTTATCAAAACCAAGGATGAGCAAATTACCAATCTACTGAAGCAGCTGGACCAGAACAATGGATATGCTTAGAAGAGTACCAAGAAGCTTTAGTTGGACCTCCATTTAGGAAATTTTAATAAGCAACGACGTGTAATAAACGTTATGGTCATACCGACTTGTGGATGATCGTACCTACCCGTTTGTTTGAAAACTAGTTTGCTTGATACGATGAATGTTTGTTAAATATTGCTTGTAGGATAAATTGTTTTGATCTATTGTTTTGGGTAAGATTTTCTTCTTTAGATCCCTTCTATCTAATTCTCATCTATGCTAAGACCTAAACTTGTCCTAAAACCCAAACCGAAGTTCTCAACGACATAACAACTACAATGACCCTCATTTGGCGATAAGGATACAGAGTACAACAACAAGAGGTAGTGTTTCAAGTACAAGAGACTGGAACATTACGCAAGAGGTTGCACAAAGGATGATACCCCAAGACTCCAGTAAAGCTAGGATAGCTGAAGGATACCTCGCAAACAATAAGAAGACACCCCAAGGTGTAGTTAATGTGTAAGTAAAACTATTCAACCACCTCATGCAAGAAAGGTGGAAAGGACAAACAGAGCAATGTAAAGAGCAAACAGAGCAATGGGAAGGATTTTATTTCCTCTTAAATGGCAAACCAAAGGATCTACAACTTAAGGATCATTGCCATGAGCTTTGTTGAAAACCTCTAGCTAGGAACGATAGATTTTGTTTTCAAATTTCAAATAGAATTTGGGAACTTGGTTCCAATTTCAACAAAACTTTTGTTTAAAAGCTAGTGAGGTTGACCAAGAGTTAGGATGCGAGATGCACCAAACCAAATACAAGGTAATGATTGAGTGCGACATGGATTCGCGCCCATGACGACTACTCATATTATTCGCTCTTGTATGAGGAATGGTGAATCTAGAGAGACATACCTACCTAAGAGACGACGTCGTTAAAACCATAACCTTAGAAGGATAATATGTTACATCCCTTATAGTGAGCCAGTGGCCAAAACGTAGGAATACGGTGAGAATTTGGTTTTTGAACGCCTACACGAATCAGAAACGTTTTTCTCAGTGGACTTGAATACGAAGACTGTTCAGTTTCGGCTGCTGCCTGTTCGATTTACCTCCCCGACTCTTCGATTCGACTCCCCACGTGGCCTGATCGGCTACTTCCACGAGCCTATAAGAGAGAGTTCACCCCTCTCTAGAGAATCACAATAGAGACCGCCACCACCAACTATGAGATTTCCTCCTGATTCCAGATCCCTACGCCACCGAAGTCTACCCCATTCCGACCTGAGATGTTACGAAGCAACTCTCCGAGTCCCTAAAACTACTTTCCTGCCCATGAGAGCTTCGTTAGATCCCTTTTTCCTGCAAAGAAATTCACCTTCGAGATATGATCAAGTTGTTCAGCGCTTTTCAACAACTATGAAGATGGTTGCTAAAGGAATTCTTAAGGACCATCTGGTACCTGTGGCAAGTGGCACGACTTGCTCCAGTTACTTGAATGGGTTCAACAATGCTGGTTATAAGGCGACCTTCCGACCCTTAAAGGTGCCAGTACCTCCTACAGAGTTCACCTTGTTTACCCCTATGAAATGCTTGAAAGGACTGCAGAGGGATGCCATCCCAATTCCTTGGGATGTGTGGTCTCATCATGTTCGTGGGGCAAGCATGCAGTACTTGACACTGAGTCATATTTTGAGATTCTGCAATGAAAATCAGCTAAAAAGCAACAAGGAGTATGGTGATAGCCTGTATACTGTCTTGGCCTTGGTGAGGACCGACCAAGAAAAGGCTAGATACATATTCTTGGAAGATGTACAACAACCAGGAAGGTTACCAGAACAGAATGGTATCGTGGAAAATTGAAGATCAGAATGGTATAAGGAAGCAACCATAAGATAAAGAACCTCTAAGGATGATGATAAGAAAGTTGAGATGATGAGAGGATACCCTCTCAGCTTGGTCTTCTGAATGACCCAAAGAGGAGACAACTCAGCTTGGTCCTCTGATTGAACCAAAGAGTGACTCCTCAGTGTCCAAAGTAGTTCAACAACTACCCCGTTGGATAGAAAGCTCTACAATAGAGTAAGGTTACCTCAAGCAACCCCATAAGGAAGGTTGGTGCCCGGATTTGTGAATAGACACCCACCTATTGTAAATGAAGATGTGGACTACCTTGTTGATGACAACGCGATGGATGATATCTGCTTATCACCAGAATTGGATGGAACCCTTGGTGTGCCCACTTTTGAACATAGTTGTGGATATCAAAACTTCTGAGAAGAGCGATTCAAGGAAAATGACACAACGGTGAATGCAAGCTAGGAACAAAATGCAAGTACTCGAGGAAACATCAAGATACCACCAAGAGGAATTTTCTTTTAAGGGTGGTAGCCACCCAGATACCTAAACCCAGATACCTAAACCTAGATAACCTAATACCTACTTTCTTTCTAGCCTCTCCAATCTCGGGGACGAGATTTCTTTTAAGGGTGGTAGTCTGTAACGACCCAAGATTTTATCAAATTTTGGGGGAATTTTTTTGCTTTTGTTTTGCTTGAGATGATTGGAATTTCACAGGGATTTAAAACTTTTGAGTCTATTTGAAGGCTTTATTAGAAAACTATTTTAAACTTCTATTATTTTTCTTGAAGAACTTCTTTGAGAAAGAACAAGTATTAAAATGTTATTTTCATTCTCCTTTATTCAAACCCTATTCAGCTTTATGCAAGCTTGCTTGCAAAAGATTGTTTTACAAAGTTTACTTTATTCAATAAAGGTTGATTTTTCAAACCATATTTGAGTGTGTTTCTCAATCATTATTTTATAAACTATTATTTTACTATTTTAGAAAGAATCGAGTTCAAACTCTATTTCTATCCTTCTATGCAAGCAAAGCCTTTAGGCTTAATTGAGATCTTTTATTAAAAATCTTGTTTTGGTTCTGAAAACCTGTTTATTACTGCCCTAGTTTGTTCCTCTGATTTTTAGAAAATTTTACAAATTGGTTTGGCTTGATTTGGATTCAATATGCAAAATCTATGAAAGAAATAAGAAAACAGAAAATAAGAAAAGAAACAGCACAAAAAAATAAGAAGAGAAAGCCAGCAGCCCAACTTGGGCCGTGCCCGGGACCCAATCCAGCCCAGCAAGGCAAGAGCCAGCCCGGCAGCCCAGCTCCCCTACCTCTTCCCCTCTCTCTCACCGACGGACGGGACCCGTGTGTCAGCACCGACGCCTTCTTCCACCTCCAGCCCGAATCCACGCCAGTAACCGCCGGCGTTACTCCCCCCGGTGATATCTCACAGTAATGGCCATCAAGACCCCGGTCTATAAAGCCCCCACGCTCCTCTCTCTTCCCCCTCTTTTCCCCCCTGCTCAAATCGCCCCAGAGCGACGAAATTGCTCGTCGGAATTCCGCCACTCCTGCGGACGTCCCGGTCGAATCCGACGCTCCCCAGAAGGTCCGCGCCCTCCTCCTTCTCCCAAACCTTTCCCCAAGACCTGTAGCATCTCCCTGACCTTGTTTCCCCTTTTATTCCGAGGCAGATTGACGACCTCAACGTGGCCAGGAGGATACCACCGCCTGGAACCCTCCGTTTAGGCCCTGCAAACTCTCGGGGACAAAATCGAGCTATTAAAGGACACCATCGACTTCCCCGCATCCAGACGCGCCTCGTCGACCTCTCCATCGCCTCCGGGAGCCTCTGCTTCGACGCCGTCGCCCAGTCCAGTGCCGTACCTCGCCGCCGGTGGCCGGAGGTCAAACCCTAGGTGAGGACCTTCCCCAGATCCAATCAGAACCATCCGATCGAGATCCAGTGGATCGGACAGATCCACTTAAAACGAACCGGTACGGTCGATCTAGACCGTTCAGATCTGCTTTAATCCAACGGCTTCAAGTCGTGATCCACCCGAAAGGGTATCAGCCAATCAGAAAAGAGCACGTGGCCGCTTCCGGGTTAAACAGAATTTCGAATTAGTATTTGAAATCAGATTTGATCCAAATCTTCAGGAAATCATATCTTTTGATCTGTAACTCATAAATTTACAAATAATATACCGTTGGAATCCTTAGGAAGTGTAGAATCCATCAGTACCATAAAATCTTATATTTTATGGGTTAAATTTGAATCTATTTGCAGAATTGAATCAAACCTTATGTTAGCTTGATCAATTCATATCTTTAGTTCTGTTAATCCAAAAATTACAAATTTGTAGTCTTTGGAATCCTCTCAACTTGTAGAACATCATAGGATCAAGAAAATCCAAATTTGATACGTGCACACACTTTGTGCATTCAAATTTGTCCAAATCACCATTTTGGTGATAATCCAAATTCTATAACTTATTTTGGGATGATTCCAATTGCAGTGACTTTGTTTTACTGCAAGATATCCAGTAGCATCACTCCCATATTTTCTTGAGACACTTCACAATTATTCAGATTCTAATATGAGGATTTGAGTAATTTCTACTATAGGAATAAAACTATATCCTTTAGCAATGTTCCTTTCTACTTTAACGAATCCTATGATCATACCTAGCCATCATTGTTGTCTAAACAATATCTTGATCAAGATCATTTCACTTAGACCAATCTTGCATAGTACCCACTTATTCAAATTACAAATGTATCATTTGAGTAAAGTGTGATACTTTCAATCTTAGTTTCTACCTTTGCTACTATGGTATTGATCAAATCGACATCATAGTACTTAACCCAATCCTAATTACTCATCAGGAACCTTAAGCCATGTTTCTTACATCACCTATACCCATTCCTTACCTATGACCATTTATTCATGTCTACTCAATCTTAACCTTGCATAGAGCTATTCAATTAACGAACGAATTAATTGAGTAACACAATGCTTCACTTTTCCTAACCTAAGCCTAAGTGTAAAATATACTATGTAAGAATAATTGTTGTTACACTTATTCAATAGTATTGCTATTGCACTATTTTGTCTCTTATGTGATTTATCCACATGAGATATTCCAAGACTCAATATGCTTTGATAAAGCATAAAGACCTCACTCATCATATTGTCTAATTCATATGTACTCAAATTGCAATTGTGCTACTTGAGTAGAATATGAATTCATCTTAAACCTAGATTTTGATAATGTGGTGTTGTTATAACCCGTACCATAGTATGTGTTATACACCATGTTGATCAATGAACCAATTGAGCCATGTCCTCAAATATCAATCTTTCATACCCAATCCAATGCCTACTTAGTTTTGTTCACATATATTGAACTATTCAACTTGCAAATGTGCCAATTGAGTAGTTCAAATATTCTTAAAACCTAGCCTAGTTCCTAAGTGCAATAGATACTATTTAAGAGTGAGTGTTGTCACATTTACTCAATAGTGTCGTAGTTGCACAAATCGACTCTTGTGTAATTTATTTCACATGAGCATTTTCTGAAACTCATTCATGCTTTGGTAAAGCATAAAGACTTCATCAACTATATTTTGCCTAGTCCAATTCTCTATCAAATCATATTGATCTTTCCCAACTAAGCTCTCAAATTGATATCTCACAAATCATGACCCTTTACCATATCCTTCTTATCATAACATCTCAATAAATCTAAATTGTTAAACAAACACTTTTCAATTGTTTGTTTGTTTGATTGTGTTGTATGGATTGTTTATGGTATGCTATTTCTGTGCTATAGTTTGTGCGAAGAGCTACAAGCTTAGTTGAGAGAAGCGAAATGTCGTGATCTTCAAAAAGGCAAGTGACACACATGTCCCTCACCTATTTTATTTATGCATTAGTATTATCACCACTTGTAGTATGCATGATAGGTGTTTTACTCAACTGTTTTATCAAATGCTTAGATCCTACTAGTGAGTAGCTATCCCTCAAACCCCACTTGATAGGATGCTAAATACTTTGTTAACTTTGATGCCATGCTATGATCACTTGAAAGTGTTTTGTGAAAAGTTAATAACATCAACTAAAATGAAACACCTGGGTGGATTGGTATGTTGATGGAGGTGGAGTTGAGTGGCGACCTGGGGCTACACTACGTGTAGTTGCTGCCTGGGCGTACACTTGTGGATGGCCACCCAGGAATAAAGAGATGGCTATGTCTTCCATGCTTAGCGTACTTCCAGTGCAACCTTATGACATTATGGGCTCTGTCTTGACTGATTAGAATGTGGGAGTGCAACTAGGCGCGAGAAGATGGTGGTAGATGAATTATAGGTTGGGAGCGGATCTTGCCAGTTAGTTGCCCTCTCCTTCTAAAAGGTCTCGTTTCATTTTATGTATGGGCATAAAATGAATCGTAAGGTGAAAGTGCACAACCCTTGCAAGGTGTTTAAATCTAATCGATTAGCCGCGTCCTCGGTTATGGACAATTGAGTCTCTAGACATGGAATGTACGGAATAATCTCATCACCGATTCTGAATTATTAAAATCTTGTCTAGAAACCCCTAGGTAGGAACTAAGGACCATACACTCCGAAGGGGTGGTGGTGCCTGAGGTTCCAAACTTTGTTGAGTTGCGCCCAGAACTACATACCGGCCAGTATGTAGTGTATGGGGGTTGTCTTGACCCTTGAAAAATAAAATTTGTTGAAAGAAAGTATTAAGATGGATTATAGGATAAAATTGGCTTCATGCAAATCAGCCTTTGAGATCCACCAGCCAAATGTCATTGTAGTATAGTCTTTCCACAAAAATGCCACCAAATATGTGTCATTTGCCAGTACATCATTGTACTGACCCCTCTGGGGCTGCATATTCAAACGTGCAGGTTTTATTTCGAGTAAGGAACCAGGAGTAGGATCTCGAGCTTACATTCCAACACGTCTGCCTGTGGCACTTGATGAAGATGGAAGCTCACTGCAACTATGCTTTATGCTGTGTACTCATAAGGTAGAAGACCTATGTAACTGGATTTACGATGTAATATTGATGCTATTGCAATGATTACTATATTTTGTACTGTGGTGCTATCTACTGATCCAGGGAATGGCACAGATACACAGGAGATTTGCCTTTAGTAAAAGGCGGGTCGTTACAGATCGTCACCGGTTAATCCCCAACAGCTCCGGCGGCTGAAGCCATGGACGGGGAGACTGCGGCCACACGAGTGTTGGAGCTGACGCCCGACAGGAGGCTCGACGAGAACATGTCCCCAGTTCAGATCGACATGGAGGGAGTGCAACAAGCATCGCTAGACCAGCCGTCTGACTTCTACACGTTTCTCAGCGCATACGTGCCCCCGGAAGACATCTCCTTCCTCCGGCAGACAGAGGGGCTGTCGCTGCTATCTGTGTATGACCTCCTGGGTATCGAGGCGGGCGACCATTCTGACGCCGCAGTGTGTGCTTCCGTCGCGGCGATCGCGAGCCTCGAGAGGGTATGGCGGAGTAGGAGGTGACGCCGGGCGTGGCACCGCCTGCGTCATTTGCGTGGAGGACTACAAGGTGGGAGACAAGCTCACCATGATGCCGTGCTCCAGCGGGCATAGGTTCCACCGGGAATGCATCGCCCAGTGGCTGGCCTACAGCAACCTGTGCCCGCTCTGTCGCCATGCACTGCAAATCGAGGAGAGGACCCGGCCAGTGATAGAACCATCATGGTTCACCCATGTACCAGATTTCAAGTAACGACTAAGGAGGACTAGCATTGTTTACTTCTGGCTAGTTATTTCGCTGTCTGCACTCGTAACTTGTGATAGAGAGGCCGTATTGTACGCTTGGTTGTTCTTGAATCTATGTGACATCGATGAATTTATGTGGTGACCCAACATACCACTGCAAGTGTAGTATGTAAGTCGTTGACATAACACCAATAAAACACCATCTCACTAGTATTACATCCATCAGAGTGGTACAACAGAAACATCACAGGTCCACGCTATGTCTATAGGATTATAATATTTAGCATACAGAAGATCTACAGAACCTCCTCAATAGGTAGAGGTTTAGTCATGGCGACTACAATTGAGAAAGAATATAATGCAGACTAAAAGAAGACTACGACTACCTCTAATGCAGTTGGTTACCTATAGAGATAACCTAGCTACTTAAGTTCTAGGATTAGGGAATTGATTCCCTATTATTCCTATGCTAGTTTTCTACCAAGCTTTGGTATAGTTGAAGACTCCAATGATAATTCTGATGTTGGTAGAATGCTTCATCTTCATCTTTAGTGTCTCGAGGTTGCCTCCTTGAGTTGCTTCAAATCTAAGCACGGGTTACGAGGGAGTGGGGTGAGTAACGAGCGTTACCCAGCAAGTTCATATAGAGTATAAGGTGTTTGATGCACTAACTACAGCCTAAGACCCAAGAGTCGTTCGGCAATGCAAGTTTTTGTAAACATTTCTTCAGGAGGTTGCTTTTATTCTGAAAACTATGCCCGACAGCCAACACAGGGTATTAGTGCCTTGAGAGCACATTTCCTGCAGCGTTCGCAGCTCCTTCCCGGAACAAGGGGTAACATGTCACATCCTTTTACACTCTGTAGAGGTGTGTCCTTCCAAAAGAGATCAAAGCCTTGTTGCACAACCGAGTAGCTTGCTCGTCCACACTTCCTTGGTGTGGGGCCCAGTTATTGATCCAAGCTTTTTTTCTTTTTTCTGATTCCTATCTTTCTTATATTTTTTTTTGGGAATTTAGTTTGATTTCTAAATCTGTTTTGCAGGAATTTGGCTTTATGACCACTTATAAAACACAACCGATATTTTACTGGCACAACATGTTGGATTACGACACCATTTATGTGCATGGCACATATAGTACAATGCATATTATGCAAATTGTGAAAAAGTCTTAATACAGATGAATTCAATTACTCTCATATTAGAGTTCTCAAAATACTAGGCTAAGGCCTTGTTGCCACCTAGTGAGCTATATAACATTAGTTTTCTATTCCTAAAGGAATCATGGACTAGGACTACTACTTGTCTCCATAATTAGAAATGTTCCAAAGGAACATTATCTATAGATCCATAATCTCCTAATGGCATGGGAATTAACTAGGCTCTTCTCCAATGTCATTAGTGGGGTGTGTTCTCTTAAGTTATAGGCTTTGGACAAGACAGTTAATTCATATCTCTCGTAAGAAAGATTTATCTGAGATGAAGATTTGGATACACCTTTGTGAGATGATCACTAAATAATTAATTTGGTGATATCAGAGAATTTGTTGTGTGCCCAAAATTATTGGGTTTAATAATGATGCTCAATAGTTTCCATAATAATAGTTGGTTTGGTATTTCTATCAAAACACCTATTGATATGTGAGTTGATCACTAGGTAGAAGACTGGACTGAAAGTGCAAACTTTGTTTCCCTCAGATTTTGTGTGTTAGATAACAATATTAGGGATATTAAGTGTGTGCTAAGTTGTGCAGGATTGTCAGGTGAAGAAATGCCAGGCCGGATTATCCGGCCAGGGGTGGCGGATAATCCGCCCCCTCGGGGAGTGGCCGAAAAACGGCTAAGTCCCTGGCTCGGCGTCACCCAGTATAGGGGGCCGGATATTCCGGCCAGGGGCCGGATAATCCGCCCCCCCCAGGCAAGAGCTCAAAATGACTAAGGACTTATCGCGGCGTCACCCAGATAGGGGGGCCGGATATTCTGGCCAGGAGTGGCCGGATAATCCGCCCCTCCAGAGAGGACCCCAATTTCGGCTAAGGACCTGGCGCGGCGTCACCTAGATGGGGGGGCGGATAATCCGGCTAGGGGCCGGATAATCCGGCCCAACTTTGGCCGGATAATCCGCCCCTCCAAGTCAGCAACGGCTACATTTTGGGAGGGGCTATAAATACCCCTCCCCTTCTTCCACCTCAAGCTGCTCGAGCTGTGCAAGAACACCATTTTTGGAGCCACCAAATTCGCAAGATCTCCTTCCTCAACCCACCAAAGCTCTTGATCTTTGGAGAATCGAAGGAGAAGGCCTTGATCTACATCCTCACCGAAGTGATTTGATTTCCCCTCTCATTTGCTTGAGGGCCCTTTGGTCTTGGGTTCCCTTGTGTCCCTTGACCTTGTTTGTGTGATTGAAATCTTGATACTTGTTGATTGAGATCTTTGTGGTGCTTGGGAGCCTCCAATTCAGTTGTGGAGTTGTGCCCCAAGTTTTGTAAAGGCCGATTCCGCCTTGAGGAATCCCTTAGTGGAAAGTGAGCTAGGCCTTTATGGCGGAAGCTTGCACCGGAGAATAGGGTGAGCCTTTGTGGCGTTGGTTAGGCCTTTGTGGCAACCACACCCCTCCAACGTAGACGTACTTCCCCTAAAAAGGAAGGAACTACGGGAATTACATCCGTGTCTCCGTGTGCTCCACTCTCGGTTACCTCTATCCTTTATTGCCTTTACTACTTGTATCTTGCTTAGCTTGCTTGTTGACATATAGGTAAATTCACCTTAGTTGCATATCTAGAGAATTTACCTTTTGTGTCAAGCCTAAATTGAAAAAGAATTAAAATTTGAGTAGCACCTATTCACCCCGCCCCTCTAGGTGCCCATACGATCCGTTCAATTGGTATCAGAGCCAGGTTCTTTATTCGGGATTAACCGCCTAAGAGTATGGACACCTCTCCGAGTGAGGGCTCGGGTCAAGTTTCCATGGGTGAGTTCAAATCTTTGGAATCATCCATGACTTCCATGACATCTCAAATAAACGAGTTGCGTGAAATGATAGCGCAACTCATGCAAGCTAAAACTGCTAATGCTCCTCCACCTCCGGAAAAACCCGCTACTCCACAAGTGGAGAATGTGGTGATTGATGTGGAGGGTACCGATAAAAATGGCGATGCTAAGTCTTCCACCAAGGGCGACGGGAAAGGTGAATTCCCTCATTGGTATTCACCCGACCCGCCGGTTCCTCATCCTCATATTAACCATAGAGGAGATCCACCTAAGCTTGATGCATTAAACTTTGGTCAATGGCAATATCAAATGATCTCTCATATGCGCAGTTCTTGCATCGAGCTTTGGAGGATCGTTGAGGAAGGTTTCAAGGCCGTGGATCCACACAACATGACAAGAAGAGAGACGGTCGATAGTCAACTCAATGCTACCGCTCTCCACATGATTCAAGTCGACGTTGGGTCCAAGGACTTGCCTCACATCCAACATTTCTCCACCGCCAAAGAAGCTTGGCAAGGACTCTCCGACGTCTTTGTTGGCAATGAGAGCATGAAGAAAACAAGATATATTGCCTTCTCAAATCAAGCGGAGGGTTTCTTCATGATGGATGGTAAGGATCATCAAGAGATGTATAGAAGACTCAAGGCTATTGCTACCACCTTCAAGAACCTCGGTGCTCACCATATTGATGATGAGTGGATCAAGATGAAGTACATTCTTGCTCTCACTCCATATGAGCCCGCGGATGTGAAGAGTGTTCAAGGAAAGCACAACTTCAATGAGATGACCTCCAATCAAGTGATGCAAGAGATTCAAGCCTACAAGGTTTCCGCACAAAATGCGGAAGATGCTCGTGCTCGTGCCATTGGAATGCAAAGAAGCTCCAATCTTGCATTAAAGGCTAGTGTGCTTGAGAAAGAGGTTCCTCTTCAAACAAGCATTGAAGCAAGGCTAGAGATGTGTCCCGAGGACATAAGACATGAGTACAATGAGCACATGGCCTTCTATGGAAAAACCTTTTAGGTTGATCCTCACAAGGCTAAAGAAGACAATCAAAGAAGAAGCAAGTCAAGTGGCTATCAAAGGAATGACAACAATGGTCAAAGGGTGAGGACTTGCTACAATTGCAATGATAGATTTCACTTTGTTGCCGAGTGCCCTTATGAGAAGAGTGAAGACCATGGAGGAAAGCTCATCTTCAAAAGCAAGACCAAGTCACCATCCAAGAAGCCATTCGTGAAGAAGGGTGGACCAAAGAAGAAACAACCAAAGTTTGTGTTCTTGACTCAAGAAGAGTACTCCGCAAGTGAGAGTGATGAAGAAGAAACCACAACTAGTGAGATGGCCACAATGGCAACCACCTCCACTTCCTCCACATCACTCTTTGAATCCCCCAATGAGGACTCTCTTCTCAAGAACGTCAAGTGCCTTATGGCCAAGTCTTCCGAGGTATCACCTACATCTTTCTCTTCCTCTAAGACAAATGATGCTTCCTTGAATGATCTTGCTAGTCTTAGAGTAAAGGAAGAAATTGTTGCTTTTGATGATTATGTGTCTAGTGTAGATGGTGTTCACAAGCTTCACTTTGAACGTCTATTGAGCCAATATGGTAAAACTCTTGAAAAACTAGATGAACAAATGAGGCTTGAAAAAGAATATGCTCAAGATATTGCCTCACTAACCGAGTCTCTTGAAGAAGAGCAAGAGGAACGAGCAACTCTTGAAGAGAAGCTCGATTCCATTGAGGAATCTAATAATGAAGTTGTTTCCAAACTCATTAAAGAGCGAGATCATGCTCGTGCTAAAGTAAAAATGCTTAAAAAGGAAAAGGTTGAATTTGGTGTTGGTCATGATATACTTGTTAAGGATTTAGAAGATCTTGACAAGGCTCACAAGGCCTTGAAAAGTGAACACTCTATCCTTACCAAGTCACATGAACAACTTCAAATTCAATTGACTAAGAATAATGTGCCTAGTTCTTCTACTTCTACTTGTGATCATGCAAATGTTATTGAAGAAAATGCTAGGTTGAAAGATGAGCTTGCCAAGTCCTCCATTCCCATAGGTGAGAAAAACTTGAATGACCTTTTGAGTAAGCAAAAGGCATTTGGTGATAAAACGGGGATTGGCTATGTCTCAAAGAAGAAGAAGAAGAACAACAAGAAGAAGAAGGCCAAGCCCGCACAAGCAAAGAAGGATCCTATTGTGGGTGGCAAAGCCACTCATGATGATCATGCGGGAATTGCTAACCCTCACTATGTGTTATTTCGTGATTATTATGGTGATGTTTATGCAAAATATGTTGGTCCAAATGATGGTTATGTTGCTTGGTCTATTTGGGTTCCAAAGACCCTTGTTGCTAACAAAAGAGGACCCATTGAAAAATGGGGACCTAAAACCAAGCAATGATCTCTTGTAGGACTATGCTTCCGGTGGATCAAAATGGGTGCTTGATAGTGGATGCACAAGTCATATGACCGGAAGCAAGGAGATTATGACGGAGATGAGACCAAATGACAACCACATAACCGTCACTTATGGAGACATGTCACAATCCGAGGTATTGGGTCTTGGCAAGGTGGTGGTCGCACCGGATATTTCCCTTGTGGGCGTCATGCTTGTTGAGACCCTAGGTTACAATTTACTTTCAGTTCGTGCACTTGGTAAGATGGGCTTTGCCGTCTTCATTGATAATGAAATTGTGGTACTCTTGTGGAGCAAGTCTCTAAAGGTCGCTTTCGTTGGGCACATTGAAAACAACTTGTATGTGGTGGACTTCTCGGGGAAAACCACTACAAGTGCAATGTGTTTATTTGGAAAGGCCGATGTGGGTTGGCTTTGGCATCGCCGACTAACCCATGTCAATATGAGAACTTTGCAAAGCCTTCACAAGGGTGGCCACATACTCGGACTAAAAGAGAATGTTTCTTTTGCCAAAGATCGTGTTTGCAGGGCTTGCGTTCTAGGAAAAATGCATGATTCTCCCCACCCAAGCAAGACTATCATTTCTTCCAAGAGGATCTTGGAGCTCCTTCATGTGGATCTTTTTGGTCCTCCATCTCATGCAAGTCTTGGTGGGAAGAAATATTGTTTGGTGATTGTTGATGACTATTCAAGATATACTTGGGTCTACTTCTTCAAGCATAAGAGTGAGACTCAACAAACCGTCATCGACTTTGCCAAGGAAGTTGAACGTCAACATGGGCAAACTATTTTGGCAATTAGAAGTGACAATGGCTCGGAATTCAAGAACTACACTTTGAATGGGTTTCTCAGTGATGAGGGGATACGTCATCAATATTCCGCTGCATACACCCCTCAACAAAATGGTGTAGCCAAAAGGAAGAACCGGACTCTTATGGATATGGCTAGGTCCATGTTGGCGGAGTTTAAGTCTCCATACAACTTTTGGGCCGAAGCTATCTCTACGGCTTGTCACTCTTCAAACCGGCTCTTCCTCCGCAAAGGCCTAAACAAGACTCCATATGAAATACTCACCGGAAGCAAGCCCAACATCTCCTACTACCGGGTTTTCGGGTGTAAGTGTTTCTTTCAAAGAAAAGGAGTTCGTTTAGGTAAATTTGATCCAAAAGCAATAGAAGGTATTTTTGTTGGTTACGGTGCCGAATCCCACACTTATAGAGTCTTCAACAAGTCCACCGGACGTGTTGAGGAATCTTGTAGTGTGGTATTCGAAGAGAATGACAGCTCCCAAGGGGGGCAAGATGTTGTTTCTTGTGATGTAGATGATGAAATTCCTCGAGAAGCCATAGGAAGAATGGGCGTGGGATTTTTCTGCCCCATTGAGGGACACCTTGTGGCGGACCGAGAAGGACTATGCTCTACTCAAGTGGAGCCTTCATCTTCACAAGCTCAACAAGCCTCTCCAAAGGAAGCAACTAATGCACCAACCGAAGAACAAGACAAGGACCTTCATGAAGAACAAGGGGCACCTCCATCCTCTCCGTTTATCTCAACCGCCCCCAATTCTTCACAAGACCAAGATCAACCTACTCATGAAGATTTTGATGATCAAGGTCAATTTGATGGTCAAGACGGGGACCCAAACGATCAAGATGATCAAGTGATCCCTCCAAGGTCTAATGAGGAGATCGAAGCCCGTCGCAAGAAGAGAATTGAAAGGGACTTGGAACTTAAAGGTCATACCCTTGAGAGGGTTATTGGAGATCTAAGGAGCAAAGTGTCAACCCGGCGTCAATTGGCACAATTTAGCACTCATCATGCTTATATCTCCATGGTTGAACCCAAGAAAGTATTTGAAGCCCTTGAAGATCCGGATTGGTTGGATGCTATGTATGAAGAACTCAACAACTTCAAGCGCAATAATGTTTGGGTGTTAGTGGAGAAGCCAAAGGAGTGCCGGAATGTGATTGGCACAAAGTGGATTTTCAAGAACAAGCAAGATGAGCATGGAATTGTTGTGAGGAACAAGGCAAGATTGGTTGCTCAAGGTTTCTCTCAAGTTGAAGGAATTGACTTTGGAGAAACCTATGCTCCCGTGGCTCGCCTTGAGTCCATCCATATCCTTCTTGCATATGCCACTCATCATAACTTTAAGTTGCAACAAATGGATGTTAAGAGCGCCTTTCTTAATGGTCCATTGAAAGAGGAAGTGTATGTTAAGCAACCCCCAGGGTTTGAGGATCTCAACTTCCCGAACCATGTCTACAAACTCCATAAGGCACTCTATGGCCTTAAACAAGCCCCACGTGCGTGGTACGAGCACCTTAGGGAGTTGTTGTTAGACCATGGGTTTGAAGTTGGGCAAATCGATCCCACTCTTTTTACTAAGAGGGTCAATGGGGAGATTTTCGTATGCCAACTATATGTTGATGATATTATCTTTGGCTCAACTAACAAAGCTTTTAATGATGAATTTGCAAAGCTTATGACCGATAGGTTCGAGATGTCTATGATGGGCGAAATGAAGTTCTTTCTTGGTTTTGAAATCAAGCAATTGAAAGAAGGGACTTTCATTAATCAAGCAAAATATGTCCAAGACATGCTCAAGAGGTTCAAGATGAAGGAACTAAACGGGGCCGCCACACCAATGGCCACAAAATGTCATCTTGAACTTGATCCCAATGGTAAAGATGTGGATCAAAAGGTATACCGTTTTATGATCGGCTCTTTGCTTTACCTTTGCACATCTAGACCCAATTTTGTGTTGAGTGCAGGTGTGTGTGCAAGGTATCAAGCCGCTCCTAAAGAAAGCCACCTTATGGCGGTTAAGAGAATCTTTCGATATTTGGTTCATACCCCAACTTATGGGCTTTGGTATCTGATACGTCTCAAATGTATCTATAACTTTTGATGCTCCATGCTTGTTTTTACACCATTTGCCTATTGTTTCGTTACACTTAGTGGCACTTTTATGCATTTTCCGGAACTAACCTATTAACAAGTGCCACAGTGCCAGTTTCCTGTTTTCTGCTATTTTTGTGTTTCAGAAGTGATACACAGGAAATATTCTCGGAATTGGACGAAACAAAAGCCAGAAGTCTTATTTTTCCCGGGAGCATCCAGACATCCGAAGAGAGGAAGGAGAGGGGCCAGGGCCTGCCCTCACACAGGGGTGGTGCGGCCCAGGCCCTGGCCGCGCCACCCATGTGTGAGGAGCCCCTGGCTGCCCTCTCGCGACGCCCCTTCGCCTATAAGAAGCCTCAGGACGGAAAACCCTAGGGGAGTCGGCAATTTTCCAGAAAGAGTTCCGCAGTTCCGCCG
Source organism: Dactylis glomerata (assembly GCA_007115705.1). Classification (NCBI taxonomy): domain Eukaryota; kingdom Viridiplantae; phylum Streptophyta; class Magnoliopsida; order Poales; family Poaceae; genus Dactylis; species Dactylis glomerata. The sequence continues at coordinate 675,605 of QXEO01000450.1, read as the reverse complement.
CCGCCACCGACGAATTTCGGGGGACAGAAGTCTCTGTTCCGGCACCCTGCCGGGACGGGGAAGTGCCCCCGGAGCCATCTCCATCGGTCTCCATCGCCGTCTCCGCCGTCTCCATCGACCTCACCGCCATCTCCATCAACCTTGTTGTCTCCTATGATGAGGATGGAGTAGTTCATCCCCGGGGCTAAGGGCTCTACCGGTAGCTATGTGGTTCACCTCTCTCTCCCATGATGTGATCTTTATGTGATCGTGAGCTTTGTATCATGTTGAACAAGTACATGTTATTATTCAGATATTTTGTGTACTCTAGTGATATTATTAAAGTAATCTATTCCTCCTGCTATGGTGTAACGGTGACAGTGCGTGCATCATGGTGGTACTTGGTTTAGGCTATGATTGTGATCTCTTGTGGATTATGAGAATAATTATTGCTATGATAGTTTGAGTGATCTATTCCTCCTTTCATGGTGTAATGTTGACAGTGTGTGCACCGTGTTAGTACTTGGTTTAAGTTGCAATGATTTCTATCTTGAGTTGTGATCTGATTTGGGTATCACTATGAGTGGTGTTTGTCAAGTACTTGATAAACTTTAAGGGGTGCTTCTGTAGCCACTACGCAATGATTAGTGTTATTCAATAGGAGAGTAATTCAGAGTACCTTAGCAAAGAGAAGTTATTTGTTCAGTCATGTTATATTGTTGGGAGTGTGTCCACTAGTGAAAGTATGATCCCTAGGCCTTGTTTCCAAGCTTTGCACACCGTTTACTTGCTATTTTGTTACTTGTTTGCTCGCAGCGATATTTATTTCACATCACGTTTGCTACTTATAATCATCTATACTGCTTGTATTTCACTATCTCTTCGCCGAACTAGTGCACCTATACATCTGACAAGTATATTGGGTGTGTTGGGGACACAAGAGACTTTCTGTATCGTAATTGCAGGGTTGTTTGAGAGGGATAGCTTTGACCTCTAACCTCCCTGAGTTCGATAAACCTTGGGTGATCCACTTAAGGGAAACTTGCTGCTGTTCTACAAACCTCTGCACTTGGAGGCCCAAAAAGTGTCTACAAGAATAGAAGTGCGTAGACATCAAGCTCTTTTCTGGCGCCGTTGCCGGGGAGGTAAGGTAAAAGGTACTCGCATCCTCCTGTGTGAGTGCTCGGAGTTATTTCCTTTAGATTCTGCAATTATATCTTTTTGTTTCTTGTTTTTATTTTCACTAGTTAGGCTTAATGGAAAACAAAGAGTTCTTTAGTCTTTTTCCTGATTTTAGATTTGAAGAGAAAATTGAAAATCCTTTGGAGCTTATTTCGCATAGCAATGTTATTAATACGAATGCTTTGAATACTGTTAATGCTAATGCTATAGAAAAGTCTAAGCTTGGGGAAGCTGGTTTTGTTAAGTATGATATTTTTAGTCCCCCAGCTTTAGTGGAGAAAGTTTGCTCTGATGATATTTTATCTCCCATATGTGATGTTCCTTCTTATGATGATATGTTTGAAGAATATGCTTTGCGAAATAGTTGCTCTCTAGCTTGTGATGATACTAAACCTCTAGTTTATGATGGCTATGATGATGAGTATAATATTTCCAGTTCACCTACTATTGAGGATAAAATTAGTTATGATTACAATATGCCTCCTATTTATGATGATTATGGTGATGAGAATAATTATTCTGTTGAATCTGCTCCTACTACTATTGTTCCTGTGGTGAGTATTAATTCTTTTATTCATGTGGCTCATGATAGGGATGCTTTATGTGATAGTTATATTGTTAGTTATATTCATGATGCTACTGAAAGTTATTACGAGAGAGGGAAACATGGTTTGATGGATCTAAACAATATTAAGTTTCCCCTCTTTATGTTGCAAATCTTGAAGTGGCACTTGTTTTATCTATCCATGCTTGCTACTATGTGCCTCGTTGATTTATTTTCTTACAAGATTCCTATGCATAGGAAGTGGTTCAGATATAAATGTCTTTCACATTTGCTTTTTGATGCTCTCTATTACTTTAAGTTCCTATATGGTGCCTTTGCCTCAAGCTCTTATATGGCGCCCACATGAGCATCTTTGCAAATTACTACGCCTAGCTCAAAGGCGTTAAAGAAAAGCACTCTTGGGAGATAACCCAATGTTTTCTTTTCAGTACTTTTTCTTTTATTTGAGTCTTGGAAGTCATTACTACTGTAATGACCGCTCGTTATCTTGTTTATTTCATTGTTGTGCCAAGAGAAGCCTCTAATTTGAGTGAGGTAAAGATTTGGGGATGTTGCTGTCCTAAAACTGTTTTCGGTGCTGTACCATAAAAATTTGTATAAATTCTCTGTATATATTTTGGACCTGATATTTCTTGTGCATATGCCCCTGGTTATATCCAAACTTTCATTAGTTGAACACTTTTTGATTTGAGCAACAGAAAACCCCTCAAAAATTCGACCTTTGTCAGCTGTTCTGTTTTGACAGATTTTTGCCACTATTTGTGTTTGCCGCTTTATCGCTTTCTTTTTGAGTTCTTTTGATATGGAACTTTTGGGGAAGTTGCTACAGTAGTATTTGCTATATATGTGGTGGTTTTGAGTTGAAACTTGAAGCAAATAGAGGATTGATTATATGTTATGCTTGCACTAATGTTGCTAATAGATTTGTGTTTAGTTTTGTATGAAGAAAGTTTTCAAGTGTAGGGATTGGAGAATGATGAGATGAGTTGAAGAATGGACAAAAGCTCAAGCTTGGGGATGCCCATGCATCACCCCAAGAAATATCCAAGAAGTACAAGCGTCAAAGCTTGGGGATGCCCCCGAGGCACCCCTTCTTCATCGGCAAAAATCAGGTCACCTTTCAAGACACTATATTTGTATTGCTTCATGCACTATGCGTTTTTCTTGGAGCGTCAGTTGTTTTAGTTTTCTTAGTTAGTTTAGTTTTGTTTGCTGCAATAAATGGTTAGATCACATCATGTTTCTTTTGGAGGAGATGAACTCCGTTTTTCATTTGCCAAGAACACTCTATTTTTCACTCTTATCGTTTCAATGAGTGTTCTCTTTTTTTGCTACTGCTTTTGGTTTTCATTTTCACCTTGATCTGCGTTCAGATCTTCTTATATTTATTTATCAAGGTGTGTTTTTGCCTCTGGTCTTTATTGGTTTTTATCAAAAGAGGTGTCTTTAAAAATTTCAAATGGTGTTGGAAAAGAGAAAAAGCTTCGTGCAAAATAGTGGTACAAGAAGGAGCTTGTGTAGACTGCGGCTTAGGCTTTTTCATGTCATGCTTGATGTCTTTTTGATAGTATGCTTAGTGGTTTTGCTGTAGCATGACTTGTCTCAAATAACTGAGATTGCTTAATGAGCCTTTGAAAAAATCATGCGTTGTTTTTATTGTATGGAAGCATTATTTTGGTTTTCTCCTTGATGCTTTATTTGGATTGACTTGGCGCATGCTCACACATGTTAGACTCTTACAAAGTCACCAATAGCCTCTATGATCATTTAGTTTTTGACTTTTGATGCCATCTTATGCTTCTTTTAATGTCGCTTTGTCGCTTTGCATGATTATGGCCATTATTGCTCTCTAAGTTGGTCGCTCCCGGTCTTTTGCTAGCCCTCGCCTTGCACTGAGTATGAGCTCTACTCGTGCATCCTACTCCTAAAAACCAAGTTTGCCATTGTGTCCACTAAAAATTCCTATGCATGGTATTTGTAAGCCATTCCAAGTAAATTTTCATGTGCTACCTTTCAAAAACCTTCAAAACACTTCTCGTTTTGTGACATTGTTTTCAGCTCATGGGGACGTAGTGGTCGGATTTGCTATCTTCCATATTGCTTATTCCAAAAAGAAAAAAAAAAGAAAAAAGAAAGAAAAAAGGCACTCCTCCAAGGAATGTAAATGTTGGTGGGCACCCGATGGAATCGGTTAGCCATGGTTTGTGAAAGGAAAAAAGGTGGGGAGGAGTGCCAAGCTTTATAAAAGAGCACAAAAGTGCCAATCTCTCTCTCTCAAAAACTTGCTTCATTTTTGTATGGAAGATAGTAAGAACCCCATTGCCAGTCGTTGACAAAGACAACCACCTCTCAAAACCAATTTTTATCTCTCTGTTTTACAAATGAAAAGCTCTAGCACATGTTTAATCGCTGCTTCCCTCTGCGAAGGGCCTTTCTTTTACTTTTATGTTGAGCCACCACCTTCTATCTTTATGCACCATTAAGAGAGCATAGTTGTCATTCTTAGTGTAATATGCATTGTCCCAAAGTTCATTGATTGATTCATATTGTTGGTTTCACTTGTTCTTAAATATTTGTATCTAGTCGCCCTCTTAAACTTTGAGGTGTCCTATGCATTTATGTTTTGCTCTCTTTGAAGGACAAGCTGAAAACCATATGTATGTTTTTCCTTATGATTTGAACACACGTTTGACTTTCATTGTTTCATTTTCATGATCTTTTGTTTGTGTTCATTTTCATGTTTACAACATGGTTGCTAAGTTCTTATTGTCAAGATTATATCTTTCATGCCCATGTTTTAAGTTCTTATGATCCCAGCTCACAAATGCTTACATATATGATCAAGATTGTGTAGGTGCATGTCACCTCAAAAATTATTCTTTTGTTATCACTTACCTACTCGAGGACGAGCAGGAGTTAAGCTTGGGGATGCTTGATACGTCTCAAACGTATCTATAATTTTTGATGCTCCATGCTTGTTTTTACACCATTTGCCTATTGTTTCGTTACACTTAGTGGCACTTTTATGCATTTTCCGGAACTAACCTATTAACAAGTGCCACAGTGCCAGTTTCCTGTTTTCTGCTGTTTTTGTGTTTCAGAAGTGATACACAGGAAATATTCTCAGAATTGGACGAAACAAAAGCCAGAAGTCTTATTTTTCCCGGGAGCATCCAGACATCCGAAGAGAGGAAGGAGAGGGGCCAGGGCCTGCCCTCACACAGGGGTGGCGCGGCCCAGGCCCTGGCCGCGCCACCCATGTGTGAGGAGCCCCTGGCTGCCCTCTCGCGACGCCCCTTCGCCTATAAGAAGCCTCAGGATAGAAAACCCTAGGGGAGTCGGCAATTTTCCAGAAAGAGTTCCGCAGTTCCGCCGCCGCCACCGACGAATTTCGGGGGACAGAAGTCTTTGTTCCGGCACCCTGCCGGGACGGAGAAGTGCCCCCGGAGCCATCTCCATCGGTCTCGATCGCCGTCTCCGCCGTCTCCATCGACCTCACCGCCATCTCCATCAACCTTGTTGTCTCCTATGATGAGGATGGAGTAGTTCATCCCCGGGGCTAAGGGCTCTACCGGTAGCTATGTGGTTCACCTCTCTCTCCCATGATGTGATCTTTATATTATCGTGAGCGTTGTATCATGTTGAACAAGTACATGTTATTATTCAGATATTTTATGTACTCTAGTGATATTATTAAAGTAATCTATTCCTCCTGCTATGGTGTAACGGTGACAGTGCGTGCATCATGGTGGTACTTGGTTTAGGCTATGATTGTGATCTCTTGTGGATTATGAGAATAATTATTGCTATGATAGTTTGAGTGATCTATTCCTCCTTTCATGGTGTAATGTTGACAGTGTGTGCACCGTGTTAGTACTTGGTTTAAGTTGCAATGATTTCTATCTTGAGTTGTGATCTGATTTGGGTATCGCTATGAGTGGTGTTTGTCAAGTACTTGATAAACTTTAAGGGGTGCTTCTGTAGCCACTACGCAATGATTAGTGTTATTCAATAGGAGAGTAATTCAGAGTACCTTAGCAAAGAGAAGTTATTTGTTCAGTCATGTTATATTGTTGGGAGTGTGTCCACTAGTGAAAGTATGATCCCTAGGCCTTGTTTCCAAGCTTTGCACACCGTTTACTTGCTATTTTGTTACTTGTTTGCTCGCAGCGATATTTATTTCACATCACGTTTGCTACTTATAATCATCTATACTGCTTGTATTTCACTATCTCTTCGCCGAACTAGTGCACCTATATATCTGACAAGTGTATTGGGTGTGTTGGGGACACAAGAGACTTTCTGTATCGTAATTGCAGGGTTGTTTGAGAGGGATAGCTTTGACCTCTAACCTCCCTGAGTTCGATAAACCTTGGGTGATCCACTTAAGGGAAACTTGCTGCTGTTCTACAAACCTCTGCACTTGGAGGCCCAACAAGTGTCTACAAGAATAGAAGTGCGTAGACATCAGTATCCCAAAGGCTTGGATTTCTCTCTTTGTGGCTTCACGGATTCGGATTGGGCCGGTGACAAGGATGATAGGAAATCAACCTCCGGAGCTTGCCAATTTCTTGGTAGGTCTTTGGTGTGTTGGTCTTCTAAGAAGCAAAATTGTATATCTCTCTCCACCGCCGAAGCCGAATACATTGCCGCCGCAAGTGGATGCACTCAATTGTTATGGATGAGGCAAACTTTGAAGGAATACGGTGTCAATTGTGACAAAGTGCCTCTTTTATGTGACAATGAAAGTGCTATCAAGATCGCCTATAATCTGGTGCAACATTCAAGAACCAAGCATATTGAGATCCGGAATCATTTCATTAGAGACCATGTTGCCCGTGGTGATATTGAGCTTACTTATGTTGGCACCAAGGATCAACTTGCCGATATATTCACGAAGCCTCTTGATGAAGCAAGATTTGGATATTTGAGGAATGAGCTAAATATCATCAATTCAAGGAGTGTGGCTTGAACATCTTGCAAATACACCTATTTATCAATGCGTGTTTGGTTTAGGTGTGGGCATGGAGATAGGGGGAGTGCGGTCCTAATTAATTGGGCTATCCCTCCCCCCATAATGCCAATAGTAATCATATCATTCTCTTAATATCATTTTATGATATATGAGCTTCAATGACGAGTAGTGGTTATGGACTCAAGATACATCTTCGCGGTCCAATGCCATAACACTCAAACATGGTGGCTCCGGCCACCGACCTCTTCTTTTCGAAGAGTTGATTCCTTGCATATCTTATTTGAGGTTTTGGTGTTCTCTCTCTCGATGTTATTTCTTATTTTTGATATGGGAAGGCACTTGCATTGGATCTTTAGTCGATTTGCTCTTGCAATGTTAAGTGCCGAGAACCACTCCATGTTTGCTCTCTCACCTAAGCCATCCTCTCTCAAGACATCTAATCCATGCACACGAGTTCAAATTTTTCATCAAAACAACATCTGTTTTTGAAAATTTCGAGTTGGCCAGTTTTCTGGCTCCCAGGCCGGAATATCCGCCCCCCTGGGCGGAATATCCGGGGGGGGGGGCGGATTATCCGCCCCCTCCTGGCCGGATAATCCGGCCCAAGTGGCACCTGGGTATATAAGAGGCAGGGTCGGGCTGCCCTAGGGCAGTTCCTTCCCCACCCCTTCCAGCAGTTCCCTGCCGCCGCCGCCTCCTTCCCGTCGCTGCCGCTGGAGCTCCGGCCAACCCCTTGGCCGGATTTCTTCGGAGGTTGCTCTCCTCCTCCTCTGGAAGGCATTCACCAAGCCGATTTCGCAATGGATGCGGGTATTGTTCTATTCCTAGGATGTGATTTTACCCTTGCATGTTCTTGGTGATATTTCCCTCTAGTTGTTGTTTTCCTCTATTATGAATCATGTTGTATGAATCCTTCCCCCGATCTATCCAATTGGTCACTGCAGCAAGTTGTAGAAGAATTTTTCGAGGGGCCGGATTATCCGCCCCCCTGGCCGGATAATCCGGCCTGGGATTTTTTTGTGGTCTCTTTTTATACTTGCTGCTGTCAATTTGATTCATTAGGTGAAGTTTGCTTGTTCATATTTCATGATTCGTTGATCCCTTCCGTAACTCGTGTGCATATGCTTATCCCCATGCTCTCCGTGCATATCTCTTTCACAGGTGGTCCGAGTCTGCCGAAGCGCAAGCGTCGGCTTGTTCGGAATGAGGAAGGAGTTCTTGTGGATGAGATTGCTATCCGTCGGGAACAGAGGGAGGCTGCTAGGAAGGCTGAGAAAGAGAAGGCTGCCAAGGCTCAAGCCCGCCGTCGCAAAGGCAAAGCGACACGTCCTAACTACAAGAGCATGCCCGAGGCCGAGTACATTCTTGTGCGGTGCAACAATTGGTATGCCACAACAAGAGATGAAAACATTGAGGACCGTGGTTTCTGGAATGAGGAGTAGTGGGGGATTTTTCATGATGTTTATGAGCCATTCAAGAACCCTTGTCGCCCGATGCATCCAATTGATTTTGATCACCTTCGCAGCAAGTCTTATTTTGATGAAGCAGTTTCTGTGGTTGAGAAGTTGGGTTTGATGGGGCTGGCCAATATTCAGTGCAACTATAATCCCGGTCTCATCAAGCAGTTCTATGCTACCCTTGTGATCCTGCCAAATGCTCAGAAATCTATGAAGTGGATGACCGGCGAGCATGAGTGTACATCGGACTTTGCTACGTTTGCCTCTCTCTTGGGGTATGCGTACAATGGAGACACTCCAGTGGGTCGCCGTATTCACAACCCGGGGACCAAGCCTGACAAGGATAAATTGTATGATCTCTATGACTCCACCAGCACTGTGGGCTTCATCCAAGGACTGCATCCTCTCTATGATCAGCTTGTCCGCATTTTCAGGGAGAACATTGCTCCTAGTGGTGGCAACAATGATGCCATTCGCACCTCTCTTGTTGACCTCCTTGCTTTTGCTCATGAGTGTGCCACGTCGACTGACCCTGCTGAGGACTTTACCCTTGATGTGATGGATTTCATCTTCTATGAGATCAAGGATGCTATCATTCAGAGGAACACTGTGCCATATGCTCCATACATCATGCTACTCATCAAGCATGCCCTTGGAGATTATGATATCCATGATGACTGTGTGGAGCACCTTGTCAAGAAGATGTATGTCAAGAGAAAGGCGAAATCTGCTCCTTCAGCTGCATATCCAGGCACTTTCATGGCTGATGCGAGGACAAGTGCTACTGCCCGTGATCAGAGGACTGCTGCATCTGTTATGTCTAGGGAAATCAAGAAGCTCAGTTGGTTTGAGCGGAATGTTCTGTGCATGAAGGTAGAGATCCACCGTGAGAACTACCAGGCCTATGTTGAGAGGAAGAGCATCCAGGACACTCAGCAGCTGATCCTTCACCGTCTCAGTGGTGCTCAGACCGCCGATCCCACTCTTACTGCTCCTGTGGCCTATGATGCTTGGAACACCGATCGCTACAACTGGGTGGATATGCAAAAGCATCTTTTTGATGCTCCAGATGCTCCCGCAGGAGGTGCTCGTGCAGAGGCTGAGGAGGACTTTGAGGCTGAGGAGGACTTTGAGGCCGAGGATGAAGATGCTGGAGCTGATGAGGGTGATGGCGGAGATTATGATGATGTGGACTCCGGCGACTTTGGTGACTGGGAGGATTGATTCCTCGGGACGTGTAGCATCGCTCTTCTCTCTTTTTGGTGTCTTGATGCCAAAGGGGGAGAAGTAGTTCTATTAGGAATATTACGGAATTTGCATGGGTGGAAACACAAGCTTGCGCGCTTATCATTCTTTGGCGCTTGTGTTTCTTCTTATTTCGTTCGTCTTAAGTTGAACCTTGTGTGTGGTTGAACTTCGTGTCGTTTATTTGCTACCATGTGGTGTATGAGACTATGTTATATGTTCTTAATATGCTATGTGGATCATTATGTGTTGTTCACTTATGTCTCTTTGAGCTCATGGTTATTGGTGAGATGCCTATGGAATTATTGTCCGATATATCGTATTATCATATTCGTAATTCCATAATGTTTGAGTTATCTATGCAATGGTATGTCTCCTCTAAACTCATTGGTGAAGTTGCACACATCTAGGGGGAGCTTTTTTATCTTGCTCAAATATTTGTTGTTTGAAATATTCGATCTTTCTTGCAAATCCTAGTGTTGTCATCTAACACCAAAAAGGGGGAGATTGAAAGTGCAAACTTTGTTTCCCTCAGATTTTGTGTGTTAGATAACAACATTAGGGATATTAAGTGTGTGCTAAGTTGTGCAGGATTGTCAGGTGAAGAAATGCCAGGCCGGATTATCCGGCCAGGGGTGGCCGGATAATCCGCCCCCTCGGGGAGTGGCCGAAAAACGGCTAAGTCCCTGGCTCGGCGTCACCCAGTATAGGGGGCCGGATATTCCGGCCAGGGGCCGGATAATCCGCCCCCCCAGGCGAGAGCTCAAAACGACTAAGGACTTATCGCGGCGTCACCCAGATAGGGGGCCCAGATATTCCGGCCATGAGTGGCCGGATAATCCGCCCCTCCAGAGAGGACCCCAATTTCGGCTAAGGACCTGGCGCGGCGTCACCCAGATGGGGGGGGGTGGATAATCCGGCTAGGGGCCGGATAATCCGGCCAGCCGGATAATCCGGCCCAACTTTGGCCGGATAATCCGCCCCTCCAAGTCAGCAACGGCTACATTTTGGGAGGGGCTATAAATACCCCTCCCCTTCTTCCACCTCAAGCTGCTCGAGCTGTGCAAGAAGAACACCATTTTTGGAGCCACCAAATTCGCAAGATCTCCTCCCTCAACCCACCAAAGCTCTTGATCTTTGGAGAATCGAAGGAGAAGGCCTTGATCTACATCCTCACCGAAGCGATTTGATTTCCCCTCTCATTTGCTTGAGGGCCCTTTGGTCTTGGGTTCCCTTGTGTCCCTTGACCTTGTTTGTGTGATTGAAATCTTGATAGTTGTTGATTGAGATCTTTGTGGTGCTTGGGAGCCTCCAATTCAGTTGTGGAGTTGTGCCCCAAGTTTTGTAAAGGCCGATTCCGCCTTGAGGAATCCCTTAGTGGAAAGTGAGCTAGGCCTTTGTGGCGGAAGCTTGCACCGGAGAATAGGGTGAGCCTTTGTGGCGTTGGTTAGGCCTTTGTGGCAACCACACCCCTCCAACGTAGACGTACTTCCCCTAAAAAGGAAGGAACTACGGGAATTACATCCGTGTCTCCGTGTGCTCCACTCTCGGTTACCTCTATCCTTTATTGCCTTTACTACTTGTATCTTGCTTAGCTTGCTTGTTGACATATAGGTAAATTCACCTTAGTTGCATATCTAGAGAATTTACCTTTTGTGTCAAGCCTAAATTGAAAAAGAATTAAAATTTGAGTAGCACCTATTCACCCCCCCTCTAGGTGCCCATACGATCCGTTCATGGACTATTTTATCTTTTAAGAATTGTGGTTGGAACACAATTCTTGAATATATGGTTAGGACATGAGAGTAGATTTAGCTTATGATCACAAGTGATACATAAGTAGAAGTGGGAGTGGAGTTTGTACACTAAAGTTCCCAACGAATGGACAAAAGGATATGGGATCTGATGAAATGATATTACTGTCATTCAGAATATGATACTTACTCCTAGAACGGGATCAAGGTGAGGCCTGTGATTTATATCATTAATGTCTAGTGATCTTGCTAAAATGGAATCTTGTACATAGATCAAGGTCTACATTTAGATTTCACAATATGGGTGTTCCTAGGTTGAGACATGCTTAAGTTGGGCACCTACTCCACCCTTAGTCATAGGATGATATCTGCTTATCACATTAGGCTTTATGGATCACCAAAATATCTCCCAACAACAAGCATAATCATGTACTGGACATGATCATCTTATTTCCTTCATCCACTCTCATAATGAATCCATTTTATTTCCTTCATCAACTCCCATAGTTTATGCAATTAAACTTTCTTCATAGACTCCTTCTCAAGGTATTGAGATCAATACTACCACCAATACTCCTCCTTGAGATCTAGTGGTTCCAACCAATACATTATCCTAAAGATTAAATTCTAAGTTTAGGATACTTCACTACTCATAATCAACATTCCACCTAGGGTTCATCACTGACTTTAGATTACTCCTATCTTGGGATAAACTCTTGGTTATATCTTACTTTTGAGATTAAGGATATAATCTCCCCTGTGTTATTCACATAGGAGCTACTTCCTCTTCATAACTCCACAAGTCTGGGTATTAGGTATCCACCCCAAGGATGGTTCTATTCCCATAAGATGAGTATAACACTAAATGAATATAGTTTCTCTCTTCTTGCTCAGAAGAAGAATATACTTGGATGATGGAGAAAAGAAGTTAGATAAGTATTTGAAAATAAGACTTGTGTTGAATTTACTTTATGGTTCATATCGTTCATTGAGTTAAGTTCAATGAATGCCATGATAGTCTTGATAGTAATAGTTATGGTTCATAATATGACGTGGTGATACCATTGTTGTACCTCACTTTACCCTCCTATAACTTATGTTGTTCTCTCTACCCAAAACAAGGTTTTAGAAAAGGTCATGTTGAAGTTTATCGCGCTTCAGTTGATGAGCTACTTCAATTCTATCAACTCAAGTGAAACTCCAATCACTTTGATATATTTTATTAAATGCGCAAAAATTACCCGGATTTTCTTATGCATGAATGCAAAGCACACATCTGTTGCCTCAATTTTGAGACCACTAATCCTGGGATATTACACTTTACAATATTTGTATTCATTTGCAAAGTTCATAGATGGTATAAATGATATAAATATCCTTCATTGACGTGGTAGCTACTCATTGCTTAATTAATATGACCAATCTTACACAGACACACTGAACATCTCACAACCTCAATTTGCCCATAATAAAATCTTAGACGATTTTGATTCAGCAAAATCAAGTCTAACCGAGGAGTCTAACTTCCGTTTAGTAAAAAGTAGGACTTCATGTTTTAGTTAAATGCAACTGTGTGAGAAAAAAGATGCAAGTTTATTTCTCAAAATTGTAAGTCTCTAAAAAAATTAAGGTCCTGGTAACACCTTATTACATAGCAACGAAAAAGAGGAAGGATTTCAAAGGACTTTGATATAATATTTGTTTCTTATTTTTTACCTTTAGTGAAGTTGCTACTCCGTATTGTTCTAATCTTTGTTTAAAGAAATCAGAAGTTTTCCAACAGGATTTCCCATCACCACTTTTGCAAAGAAACCCTTAAATGTGTAAAGCCATATTACTAAACACCCTAAAAATGTAGTAGAGGTCCTTTTGCTATTCGAAGGATCGAGCAAAAATCTCAAAACGGTAGCGTGCATTAGGATGCAAAAGGGGAATGAAATGTGTCCATTAGTTCCGGAGGTGATGATGAAAAGCGTACCTGCTGGAGGGTGGTTTTGCGCGGGTCACGCGCGCTGCAAATTGCAGCCACCGTTGGAGGTTGAGCTGGCGCCGCGCGCTGCAATGTGAATTTGCGCGCTGCAAACGCAATATACAACGCCAAAAAGCTTTTGCACTCCAACAAATTAACAAGGAAATCAAGTCAGAAAACTGAACAATCTTGTGTATATCTTCTGGGCATAGCAACGAATAGTTGGAGGGCTGTACGTATATGACATGTAGATATACTACATGCTTGTACGTGTGTGACTGTAACTGAGAGCCAAATGAGAAGCAGACTGAGGTACGACGCTATACGCAAAGGTGACACAACGAGCGGTCTAACAGGTAGCACCATAAGCAAGTCGGCGCCAAAGCGACACAGAGCCGAAGTGTTACGTCCATATTCATCTCTCTTCCTTCATGGCAGAAGTTAATTTGTTGATTCTCCGAGCTCTGCGCTTTCCTTGATTTCCCGCACAATGCTGCCGAAGATACTCATATTCTTGTTGTGCACATCTTTGACTACATCCAAGCAGTTAGAAGCAAGGTGAATCGGTCCCAGGTACAAGTCATCGGCCAGATCGAGTGTCTTTTTCTTTCTTTTCTTTTTTGAACGGAGACGGGTGCGAAAGCACACGACCAAGACGTTGCCATTATATTCCGTCGGTGCAAAATTACAGGGAGGTTCAAAGGAAAAGAAAAATTACACACAAGCCCAGAAACTTTGCAACAAGGACCCTGCATCTAATCCAGAACGCGATCAGGCCCTTCTTCTTTCTCCACCAGGAACCCGACGGAGCTCCACCCTCGGTTGCTGCTCCGGCGTCGGGGAAGGCACCATTTGGGCCAGTACAGCAGGTGAACCACTGAGACGAAGCCAGAGAGGCAGCTGGGAGCGGATGCCCTTCATCCTCTGAGTCCAGCGTGAAGGCGGAGACGCGCCGCCAATAGCCGCCGGAGAACTGCTCCACTTGATCGATCCCGCCGCCGCAGGCCACCCGAGACTGCTGAAGAAGCCACCACCATGGTCGCCAGAACAGCAGAGAAGGGAAACATCACGCAGCAACATGAATTGCCCCGGCATCCCGCAACAGATGAAGAAGACGACGCCACACCTGAATCCCCCCTCGCCTCCACGGCCGGCCGGGAAGAGGGGAGCAGCACGCCGTCCACCAATAAGCCTTTCTCCCCAGCTACCATGGCCAGAGAAGAGGGGCGTCAGTCTTCAACAATCGCGCCAGATCCCGGGTCCTAGACCCTTTATTTGAAGACGTCGGCCACAGATCTTCCATCCAACTCGAGCTCCGACCATCGGAGCGACCTGGGATGGCGGATCTGGCACAGCCCGCTTTGGATCTCGGTCGGCAATCCGAAGCTTCCTCCGGGCAAGACGCCCAAGCTGCGGCGAAACTCGCCGCGAAACCTACCTACCAGCTAACCTATCTACTCTGGCACCTCTCCTCCGCCACCTCCGGCCAGCATCGCCGTAGGAGGGGCTCGGGATCAGGCCGGACTCTCTGGTCGCCTCTCTAGGAACTGTTCACGCGTGAGAAGGAGGGAGGGGAAATGGAAAGTCCCCACCGGCCAGATCGAGTGTCCCTGCACGCATTCGCCTCCAAACATCCAGGGTTACCGTAGGAACAACCAGTGCAAGGCCTGTTCCGTACGTACATGGGCTTTAATTGTGGGCAGGCCTGGCCAGGACTGGGACTATTCGTGTTTGGGAACGGAATTTATGATCTGGTACTGGTATTGAGGCACGTCCGAGTCGAACACCGAGTTCGATACATGCACTCATCATCAATTCATCATCCTCTATAAATATTGCAGAAACAGGTTTGCCATCGGCTGAGTCTGTTTACCCTAATTCACCCATTAGCCAGCGATCACCGGATCGATCATCCCAACAGCTCCGCCGGCGGCTGAAGCCATATGGCTGGGGAGAGCGAAGCAGCAGCATTCGAGGCGTTTGACGGCTACACGTTTCTCAGCGCATACATGTCTCCAGAAGACATCGCGATCCTTCGGCACACAGACGAGGAAGGAGGAGCTCAAGCAGCACCAGCTGACGAGGCGTCTCACGACATCTACGCGTTTCTCAGCGCATACCTGCTTCCGGAAGACGTCTCGTTGCTTCGGCGGACAGACGAGCTGTCCCGGCAATACGCGTCACGTCGTGATGACGCCTTAGGCTGGTACCAATGTATCACCCCACTATAGCCTCGCCACGTCAGCTTTTACCCTCACTCTCACCCCACTCTCACTCCACGGTGTCAGTGCACGGGCTATAGTGCCAGCTCTCACTTCTCTCTCCTCCACATCAGCTTTTCTCTCTCCTCTCTTTTACAACATTCAAAATAATGCAAGAAAATTATTTTATTCAACTGGCCTCCCGCCCCTCTCCCGCCTCCCTCCCGCCCCTCTCCCGCCTCCCTCCCGCCCCTCTCCCGCCTCCCTCTCGCCCCTCTCCCGCCTCCCTCTCGTCTCGCCCCGCCTATCGCCCCACCGCGCCAGCGCGTCGCCCCGCTCCCGCCCCCCTCTCGCCCGCTCCCGCCCCGCCAGCGTGGGCGACGGCCGAGCGGTACCGCCCGCTCCCGCCGGGCGACGGAGCCGGCGCCCGCCGCTACCCTCCCGCCCCGCTCTCGCCTGCCTCTCGCCCCGGCACGGGCGATATCGCCCCGCCTATCGCCCGCGTTGGCACCAGCCTTAATTGCGAGTATCCAGGCGCGCGTCCGCTCGCAAGAATGGTTCGTGGTAGGTTTCGACGGTGGCCCTGAGAGAGCCGCCGCCGCCGCTGTCTTTGGTTCCGTCGTGGCCATCGCGAGCCTCGAGAGGAAAACGTACGGCGGACTAGTAGGTGGTGACGCCGGGCGTGGCACCGGCTGCGTCATTTGTGTCCAGGACTACAAGGTGGGAGACGAGCTCAGCGTGATGCCGTGCTCCGGCAGGCACAGGTTCCACCGGGAATGCATCGCCGAGTGGCTGGCCTGCAGCCACCTGTGCCCGCTGTGTCGCCATGAACTGCCCACCCAGGAGAGAACACGACGAGCCGGCCAGTGGTCGATGGAACCATCAACCATGCATGTATTCGAGTAACGACTAAGGAGTAGCACGCTGTTGCTTACTTCTGGCTTACTATTTATCTGTGCGGCAGCGCAATGTTGTGATATAGAGGGCCGCATTGTACGCTTGGTTTGTTGATGAATCTATGTGACATCGATGAACGTTAATATTAAAAAATGATATTGCCAAAGATATTAAATCAATGCAATGAGTTTTCCCCAATCAGGTTTCATCACCAGAGCAGGCTCGTATGGTCGGTTTCAGTAGAATCCGAGTAATGAGCAACTCCATTTGCACCCCTAGCGAGAGCAAAACCACATAGCTATGGACCCATTGGTCTTATCTGCTACCATCCAACACCGTTTTGAGATCCGTGCATTGACTTTTGCGCTTTGCAACAAAACCCTCAAGTTACTGTGATTTCTAATGTGTCAGTCCATATTGTTTGCAAAGTATAACCCATATTTCTACTTTATCTTGCACCCACATTGTAACATGTAAGAGATTAGACAAATATCTTCAAGGTTCCTGATTAATTTTGTTCGTACAATAACCACTACATCCTATAATATTTCATTATGTACCAAATCAAACGATTTCATAGTAAATATAATTATACTGCAAAATTAAAGATTACCACCCGAGTCAGTGGAATTAGATCCGGAAATTAAGGATAAACACCTTTTTAATTGGATTTTGACCATGTATGCATAATTTTTCACTGAAGATTTGTAGAAGGAACCGACCAGATCCAGGAAAATAAAAGAACCATATATGGAAACTATTTTCTGTTCATAAACCATAATGAAACCTTCACGATTTAGATTGGGGGCTGTACACCAGATCCAATGAAAACAAATCATATATGGAATCAATTTCTGTTAACAAAAAAATTAAGCACAATCAAATGGAAGCACATGATGTATCGATGACCAGGCTGAGACGAATCTAGAGCATGAACAAATCAAAAGGCTTCATCTAGGGGAGAAATCTATAACCAATTCATGAAAACAATTCGGAAAAAGTATGGCAAATCCCATACACCATGTATCCCCTTTCCCATCCATGAAAATGACAGCGAATTTGAGGATGGCGAGGGCGACCGCGGGAGTGCCTGTGAGGAAAAGGATCCAGGCGCGATGTCTAAGCATGGTGCTTCCATGGAGGTGGCGGCGCTGCGTCGTCGGCGTCGGCGGACAGGTGGTGACGCGGAGGACAGGGAGGGGCTCCACCGCGCTCGCCCGCATCCTCCAGATTCCGCCGGAGCTCTGCCCTGATCTTCGCCCGACAGATCGAGCACCGCTGGTTTAGATCCAGCCACCGGAGAGGGGGTGTTTCTCGATAGAGGTAGAGGAAAGGCAGAATCAAAGTGTACACGTACATCTTCGCCACTATAGGAAAAAGAAAGTAGACAAGTGCAGGTAGTTTTGTGCAAACTATCCTTGCACGAATCTTGATGTGCTCGTGGCCGTTAGATAAGACCAAAGGGTCCAACCCTATGTGGAAAAACTGCGTTCCTAGTTCATCCCCTTCATGCACGCATGGCTATTGCTTGCAGCTGCTAAGGACGCATAAGGAAAGCAGCACACGAAGACCACCTCTCCTCCAAGCAGAATGCGAGTAATGCTACACCTACGGACAGATTGTTACGGATTTGTCTTACGGACGCATGATTGGATCACGTGATTGGAGGAAACGAGTACGGTTGTTCCGAAACAATCTTGCACGTCTGCTGTTTGATCGACACGTCCATCCGTAACTCAATTCTGTAGCAATCTTCCCGTAAGTGTAGGATTATTGGCAGAATGCCACCGGAGAACTCCCGCCAGTCAGAGCCGACACGCCACACCGTTGACCCCCATGGGAGGAGCTCCACGGCCCAGCTCCACCGCGCCTCACGAAGACCAGATCGCCGCGCCGCCACTCCACCGCCTCTGCCTCCCACCTCACCGCCACCAGCAGCGTCGGACGAGCCCCGGAAGCACCACCACCACGCCGCTGCAGCCCTGTGCTGGCGGCCATCTGCACCACCGTGTGCTGCCCCCGAAGCCGCCGCGATGCGCCCGCAGCAGCCGCGGCCCGCCCAGCCCATCGCGGTTCCAGACCGAGCCTGCAAGGATGCGGCTCCTACAGCTTCACCATGACCCCGCCGCCGGCTGCCATGGCCTAGCCGCGATGCATCACCACCTTCTTCACCCTCCACCAGCACCGCCATGTCGCTACGCCGCCGGAAACGGCTGATCGGGCGCCGTTGCCGCCGCTCCCAGGAGCGCTGCGAGCTTGCAGCCCTGCCGCCGCCGCGCTGAACGGGCTTTGCCCGGCAACGCATCTGGCAGTGGTGAGGAGAGGAGGGGGGCCGGGGAAGATCCCCTGCGCGGCGGCGGTCGATGCTCCGGTACGGCTTTGGCGCAGCCGCACGGGAACCAAGTCGCGTTGTTCTGAGTAGTAAAAGGCGTTCGCCGGTTTAGACTGATGATTAAAGGGCGTGTGCTTTGCTAACTGCAGGGAATCCCTGGATTGGAGTGACATAAAACTCAGGACCTCACAGAGAGTGCAAGATTTGCTTCATCTGCCCGGACACATTTCCGCGCCATCATATGCGTGCTTTTGAACCGCTACAATAATTCCTACATATAACACGAAGATCTATATCGTGTCGTTTCGGTTTACTTAGCGATACTTTGCACCACCCAAGATTAAACTGTTATATATGTTGTATCTCGTTTCCCGGCATGCTTTCTTTATTTGATCCATGTTATCGATGTTCATGACTAACATCTTAGTTGTCCGGCCATACGATGACGTACATCATAATATTGAGCGGGCACAGAGAATATCTCTCCATCGTCAGAGTAGTAAATCCCAATCTCGAGACAATAGAACTATAGCTTAATTTCAGAGTACTCCACTATCACTTTAGTAATCACCCTTTTATGAATAACGTTAAGTGTAGCGAAAGCAATCTTTCAATACCTACATTTATTTCTCTCACGGTCTACCGAATCGAATAAATGATAATGCTTAACATGATTAAATACCAACAACATATAGTTTTGTGATATATCAATGGGGTCTTGTCCAACACATTGTTCTCCTTGAACAATGTGCTCTCACTTATTATCGGCAACCTTGTAACAAATTACTTGTGCCCTTCCACACGTGTAATTAGGCTTTCCTCTAAATCTCATATATTCGGAACCCATATACAGCTATAACATGAAACATAAACATTAATTATAAACAAAAAAAATTAATAATATAACTTTATTATTGCCTCTAGGGCATATTCCCATCATGATTGTGGAAATGAGAATGCAAATATTAGGTGCATGCATGAATTGTAGCCATGTGGGTTGCTACACCGCCGCGCCGTGGCGGATCGTTGGGAGGGGGGGGGGGGGGGGGGGGGGGGACAGGGGCCAGGCCGCGTTTACTAATCAGCCTTGACATAAGCACATACAGGCCTAACCAAGCTAATGCTCAATACCGCAAGTAGCCCACACGCCCATAATGGCCGATGGCACGCACGGCAATTGCATGGACGCACGTCGGGTGTAGGCCTGCTACTGATCGATTGCTCGCCATCGCCTACCGCCACTAGGGCACAACTAAAATACCAGAGCCGCCGTTCTCTTGGACGCCCGGCTACAGCCGTGGTTCCGGCAGCCGGCAAGCCATGCGGCGCTCGTCACCATAGAAGGCAACAACGCATCACCCAGCAGACCTACATGGGTGCATCCTGCCATCATCCGACATCATTCGGATGCCATGTTCAGTCTTCAGTACTTTAGAATTCAGACAGTGAGATCGGACGTGAGTATTGCAATCATTTGTTTACCTGATTTCCCCCAGTTGAGATTAGACTATCCTTAATTAGCTAATTTACTTTGTAGGTTTTGAAAATGAAGAATAGGTAGAAGCACCACATGTGTATTGATTTGGAACGACTGTGTGGGATAAAGCTTCACGGACAGTAAATATAAGTTCTACCTCAACACTGATGTGTATTGAGGTTGAAAGCCATGTTCAACATAGAAATGTGAGTAATCCCCACTATTTATAATACAAATTAAATATTGGAGATGTTGTCAATACTATGATTAATTTGTAGTCTTGTTCTTGTTACCGTGACTTTCATATCTTATATTTTGGTATCCTAAATAATTCTTTAAGTTGAATACCCATTATGAAAATTCTGGCTCCGTCTCTGACCAGTAGAGATACAAACTTTATTTATTGCAAAATATATGTTTTTATATTTGATACTGGTGGTGTATTGAAAATTGGTTTTTGTGCCATATCGATTGTCTGCTCATCATCGTTTTCGCCCCCCCTATGTTCAAATCCTGGATCCGCCCCTGCCACCACGCCGCTCCGGCTGGAGCACTCCCTGACGGAGTAGCCAGCTTCGCTCGCAGTCGACCGAGAGGCCTGAGATGAGGAGGAGG
Source organism: Dactylis glomerata (assembly GCA_007115705.1). Lineage (NCBI taxonomy): Eukaryota > Viridiplantae > Streptophyta > Magnoliopsida > Poales > Poaceae > Dactylis > Dactylis glomerata. The sequence continues at coordinate 654,957 of QXEO01000450.1, read as the reverse complement.
TGACGACAGGGGCACCAGCCATGGTTTTTCCCGAGCCTCTCCCCCGAGAGCGATGCGAGCATTTTTCTATTTCAGATATATCTATCTTTTTTTTCTCTGATGCACTGTATTGCTTTCATAAATCTTAATATTTGCTGGTCCACCTAGGAGCATGTTGATAATACCGACTAGACTTGTTGCCACTTCAGTGCACATCTCCATCCAGCTAACTAAGTTCTTCCAAATACTTTCGTAAGATGATGAATAATCTTTAATAAGTTGTTGTATGCATCGATTGATGCAAATGCTGGAGCTTCCCTTTTTTTTAAAACTAGTATTGAGGTCGAGGAGAATGTAGGAACACATCAGTCACATGGCAAAGAGTGTAAGGCCATTGTACAGGCTTGCCAAGCCGGCATAACCAAAACATATAATTTCCTTACAAATAGCATCGAGAAATCTGTATTCAAAATATTGTTAGAAAGATGAATTCATGACAAAAAATAATGTATCTCATTCAATTAGTCTCGACAAATCACAAATATCACCTGAACAATTATACAAAGCAGTTGTAGGATAACACAGTAACCACCGGTTACAATACACGTCTACTGTTGAGCAAACAAAGGTCTTAAAACAGCTAAACACACTCGGGATTTAGAAGTATCTGAGGAATCATAATTCTAATGATAGCAGATCCAAAATTCCCACTTGGCACTGCGAAAATAGTGACCGTTATGAATGATATGGTAAAGATCCATGTAATACACACTGTCTCTTTGGCCCTCTTCAAGTGAATGATGTTCGTGCTTGGTGGCTATGCTTATGGTTCCACTTTCCCACCGGCATAGGTTAATGCATTCAAACCAAAGACAAGAACCACAGGCCAAAGGTTAACCAGAATGGCACCCATGAGTGATAACAGTGATAGTGGTAATGTCAGAATTATGTTGTGAGATATCCCCAGGCTCCTATAAATTATTGCTGGCGTCACGATAGCATTTTTTACTGCCACTTCCAAATTTGAATATAGCAATACGAGAGAACTCAGGACACAAACAGTAATGGCAGCCTTATGGGCAACTGGAGCTAACATCATATAGGCACCAAATGCAAAGGCGGCTACCAAGCTTGTAACTGAAATCTCCATGAGAAAGTAGGCCGCGATTAGGTGCATCACTCGGCTCTGAGTTTGTAGCATTGGAGTTCCCGAATACATGAGAGAAATTGTAGCCATCGCGGAGAACGTGAAGGCAAGTGCATTGGCAACGATGAATGCATCGAAAGCATACCTTCCAGCGAGTATTGGTGTGCCGGCATTAGTGTGATCATCGGCTCTATAACCACCTGGAATGGCGAAGGATGCACCGAACGTTACAGTTGCAATTAAGGCCGACCCAATGCATAGAGTTTCTGTCGTGTCTTTCACTATCTTCAGTATACTTATTTCATCATTTCTTGCTTTGACAATTTCATCTGTCGTCTTAAGGTGATCGTGGTGACAATTACCCCTTTTGGCACCGACAATACTGAGCGCAGAGCGTATTTTTTCTTCATTATTCTGCAAATTCAAAAGAAAGAGAAGTTAAACCATGCAAAGCTTAATTGTCTCGTTTACATCTAAGACCATGCTTACAGGAATGAACCTTAATGTATATTACCTGGTTGTAATTCAGTCCTCCCTTCTCTTCAACATTGTGACGTGCTATATCCAGTGGAGTCTTTCCTTTCTCATTAGTTAAATTTAAGTGTACTAGTTTATTACCCAACAGAGCGGAAAACAATGTAAGATTCACTGCCTTGACAGCTAGGTGGAGTGCAGTGTTCCCATCGTTGTCTTGCATGTTCAAAATACATGACAACGAGGGGTTTCTGCAAGCAAAAATTGCAGTATTTCCTTTCCCTTTTTCAACTGCAACATGAAGAAAGGTTCTTCCTCTAGCATCACGCAAACCTGCGCAATCGGGGGACTTCTTAAGAAAATCAAGAATAGCAAATATTGCATCGAAGGATGCAGCCACATGTATGGGGAATAATCCATCATTGTCCGGTTGATACAGTAAATCTGGATTGGCTTCCAGTAGAAGTAATTGTATGGCCGGTTGCTTTCTTTGCACTGCCAAGTGAAGAGGTGTACTTCCATTCTCATCTTGTTGTATTGTAAGGTCGTTTTTCCATCCTAACAACATCTTTGTAAGATCTGCAAGTGTCGTCTATTAGTTAAACCAATCGATATGAGAAAAAGAGAGAGAGAAGTTCTCATCAACAGAATAGTGTAAATCTGGGATTTCTATTTCGAAAATTGGAAATGATGCAAGATTTTTAATGCTGCGGATTTTATCTCCGGAATTTGAAAATTCCCAAAGCTATGGAATTCCAAAGCTAAGCATACAATTTTCAAAAGTTTGACTTCTTGAAATTTGGAAAAATCCATAATTTTGTAGGATTTTCAAAAAAAAATAAGCTTGAATTTTTTTAAAAAATTTGGAAAATCAGAAGATTTTTAAATTTTTGGATGTTCAAAATCCAAAAGGTTTACTATATTTTCTGAGATTAGTGATATATTTTCTTATAGTTACCAAAAAAGGAATCCTAGCAAAGAAGAAAATCTTGTAGCCAGTGGGTTTCTTGGTAGCGGGTGAACATTATTTAACCTTCCTATTGACATTAATTTTCTGAAACCGTACTATAGCTAGGCATCCCGATACTTTTTTGTGTTTATAAAATCATAGTTTGACGGTCCTTTTTTTTGTTACAGAGCTGCAATAGGAGTTCACGGTAAAATGTTTTGGTTTTTTGCATTTCTTCATGGTTGGAAAGGCACCATGTACCTACAAGGACATAGTCCTATCACAACAAATACTCTCTTGACAGCCCTTTAGTATGGACTGCTAACATATCATGGTGCAAACCAATCACCACTCGGATGGTTGTGACAAAACCAGTATCTGCGAATAAGTTGTATCTATCTTATGCATTTACTAAAATGTGACTACTTCCCTATACAAAGAATTGCCTTCTGCAGATGGGTAGACAACGGTGGATGCTTGGTTCCCTACCTCACCTAGTCCCTCTCAGACAAAATGGGTGTGTGCAGGTTCAGAAATTTATTACTACCTCCGATCTATATTACCTTTCACAAATATAGATGTATCTCGATCTATTTTAGTTCTAGATACATCCGTATTTGTAAAAGGTAATAGGAATCGGAGGGGTACCTTCATTCCATAAAATAAGGCGTATACTTTTTTTTTCAGAAGTCAAACGATTGAGAGTTTTACCAAATTTATATAAAAATTTATTGAGAACTCTGTTACTATATGCATATCTCTACTAATAATATTGCTAGAGGTATGGTCCGTGCCCGTTACAAGTACGCCTTCAATTCACCTAAAATACGTTTTCTTTTCCATAACTTAAAGATCCCGAAACGTTACTACCTTTTCTTTCTCGCCTCCCCAAACTAACGAGACACCGATTCCGTTCAAAAGAAAGAAAGAGAACTAACGAGACATCGATGCCATCGCCTCGATCTTGTGACCACCGATGTTGCCGCCCTTCTCCGGCCAGGGAACAGAACGGCCGTTTCCCCGAACCCCCGCACCGTCGTCTCCAGTAAAATAAAACTCATGCGGGCGGGAGGGAAGCGAGGCCGTCGGGAACGAGCGGGCTTTGACGCCGCGGCTTCCGTTCCTCTCGGCTGCTACCACGATCGAATCTAAAAAATCAACCGCTCGTTTCAAAAGCTCTTGTACGTTGTGTATGGGCCTGTGGCCACTGGTAACCGCAGCTACCCTCCCATCCGGAGACGGTGCCGTTGATGACGCCGCAGCAGCGAGCGGCGTGACCAAGCTGAGCGCCGCCGCTTTTATTGGTCGTCCGTCCACCTAGCAGTCCAGAGTAGATGAAGACCACGGCGTCATTGCTGTGGTGGCCGGGAGGAGCATCTGGAGGCAGGTTCATGTAAACGTCGTCACCGCGCTGCTGCTCGTCAAAACCTCAAAGGAATCGACGGTGAAAGCCATGAGCTCGGAGATTGGCGCCGGGGCGACCGTGGTCTCTCGAAGGCAGAGAAGACCCATGCATCGGTTAGTCATAAGTCTTAACCACCTGTTGTCAGGCGAGCGGGAGGGGAGCAAGGCCGTCGGGATGGAGTGGTCGAGAGAGTGGAAAAGGCTGACTAGCTGAGACGACGACGAACTAGGCGATGGCAACAGTCTCAGATGCGTAGGTACCGCTCCAGTCTGTTATGTTTTTGGTTCGATCGATCTGCTGCCTTGCTTATCTGCTGATGCGTGATGCCTGCCTTCGTGGAGATATTGTGGCCCGCCTTCGGAGGTTATGGTGGCCAATAAAGATGTTCAGCTAGCTAGCTGCAATCTAAAGAAAAGAGCTAGCTGCGCCTGCCCGGTAATCTATGGAAAGAAAGATTGCAGAAATTCTTAATCTTCAGCTTAGATTGCATTGTATTTAGTTGTATTGCATCCGCTACATGTATTGAATCTTTCAGGTGGATGTTTGTTCTTTGCTAATTGAAAAGACTTCTTCTTGTTCTGTAATTGTGCTCTTTTCTTTTATCAGAAAAATAACAAAAAATCCTCTTTCTACGATACACAAATTTGATTTTTTATTTTGTTTTTACATTTGCCCTATCTGGAATTTGATGCTTAGAAACGATATTTCTGATTGTGCTTTGTCACAAAAAAGTTTTGCTACATAGAGCAAGCACAATAATACATAAGCATACCTTCTTGTATATTAAAGCAGAAATAAGATTTTCAAAAAAAATAAAAAATTGCATACAAGTTAAACCGTAGCAACGCATGGGTATTTTTACTAGTATATAGTATTAAAATAGATATCATGATGTATCTAATGACATTGAGTTTCTAAGGTTGACTAGCTGAATATCCGTGTGTTGCCACGGCATAACGAAAAAAATGAACATTAGACCAAACAATTGTCCCAAATCTAAAAAATATCAAACATGATCGGCTAGCCACAATATACTGCTACATGTTACCTATTAAAAAAAATTCACAAGTTGCAAGCCACAATATGCATCTCAGGGATTTTTGCGCGCATAACTATCTCCATCTCAAAATATACCATATGTCTATCTCTCTCAAGTCTCAACCCATCGAGCTTTATTCACATCTTTAATAATAAATACACATAAAAGAATCACACACCACATGGACCCGTGTTACTGTGTGCACTTGCCAGTAGTGGACCACGGACGATGCGATGTTTCATATCAACTCTTGCCAGGGACTGCGGTATAATTTCTCAATGTTTGAGGGGCTAAACTGCAAAATATACAACAACGTGCGGCCTACCAGTCGTTTTCAAATTTAATAGTAAAAGATATAGATAGATTTTTATAAAAACTTAATCAAACTTTACATCGTTTGACTTTTAAATTTTTTATGACTTATTTTATGGAACAGAGGTAGTACAACCAGGTTCAGACTACATATGTGGGAACACCCCTATTCTACCCGCTCTTCTGTGCTAAAAACATGTAGAGGACACAAGAATATATTTTTGCAATTAAATTTCATGGAAGTACCTATGGAGTAAACACACTCATGGTTTATAGAATGCAAAATATACAACAACGTGCGGCCTACCAGTCGTTTTCAAATTTAATAGTAAAAGATATAGATAGATTTTTATAAAAACTTAATCAAACTTTACATCGTTTGACTTTTAAATTTTTTATGACTTATTTTATGGAACAGAGGTAGTACAACCAGGTTCAGACTACATATGTGGGAACACCCCTATTCTACCCGCTCTTCTGTGCTAAAAACATGTAGAGGACACAAGAATATATTTTTGCAATTAAATTTCATGGAAGTACCTATGGAGTAAACACACTCATGGTTTATAGAATGCAAACAATTGTTTTGAACGTTGTGAACATGATTTAACTTTGAGCTTTCCTTCTACACTTCTCCATGCTAGGCATCAAGAAATCTCTATCGCGGGCATGCAACCGCGGGAGCCGCTACTACACAGCATACGAGATAAACATGATTGGGTCCACCTATGTGACACACTTGCTCTCTCTTGGCGGGAAACATAATATAACTCTAAGTTTCTTCTCTCATGATTTTTTTTTTTGAAAAATCTATAAATTCAAGATTTTTTGAAGTATTTGGAAATTTCTTGGAATTTGAATATTTCAAATGATTGAAATTTACATTATCTGAATTTATGAAAGTTGGGGCTTGGCTTGATGGAAGTTAATAAAAACAAAAAGTTAGCCTCATGTTGATTTTCAAAGAGGGCAGAACCGCCTATCCCGCAACGCAACTTACATGCATCAATTAATCTTTGAACTCATTGTATTATTCGTTTTCCTTTCTCTTTTTGGGCCTAGAGTTTACCCTGATTTCATTAATGAAAATCAAGATACCTACGGTTATGGTAGGATGACAAAAGTAGACAGAGCTTAAGGACATATAAACTTTGTTCTTCAAGTTCACTAATAAAATAAATTATTACACCGCACATAAAAGTAAAACAGGAACAAGCAAATCCAAAATGGTAAAATACTAACGAGGCAAGCTAGGGTATGCATGCTAATAAGTCATTACATGTTTAGCAAAAAAATGTATTGGCAGAAAATAGTAAGTTAAAGTGAGCTAGATATAGAAATTGGGAAAAGGAAGTGATCGACGACGAGTACGTACCTTCGCCTCGGAGAACAGCAGCATGCAATGCATTCTGTCCATTTGGTCCCGAGTATGAAAGAACCCCGCTGCTTTCCCTGTGGATCGTTTGTGCGATGATTTTATGTTCCAGTAAGATGGCTAGGTACATGGGTGAAGTAGCATCATTTGGAACACTGGCCAATTCTGGGTCCTCCGTCATGAGCAAGGTTACTATCTCGTTGCTCCCAGCGCGGATAGCCTCATGCAAGGCTGTCCATCTTCTGCTGTTTTGTTTCTGCAGCAGTGCCTTCACAGTATTACTGTTATCAGCAGCGTTGTTATTGCCTCTAGCAAGACCAAGGATGAAAGACACCATGTGGGATTTCGCCGCTCGTGCGGCACAGTGCAGGGGCGTATCTCCATTGTTGTTTTCCCTGGAGAGAAATTGTACTGCCTTCCTGTGTACGAGGCCAAGGCTACCTTGGATAAAATCCTCGTCGACACTAACACTATTGGTGGCAATGACATGGAGAAAAGTGTCGCCTTCAACGGTGACACCGTCCAAGAAAGACTCCCGGACAAGGGCTTCTTGGTCGCGAGAATGTTGCTGGACAGCCGAGCCTCCCATGGTCCCGTCGTCGCTGGATTGGCATTTCTTCCACCAGCGGCAACACCATCGGACGCTCCGTTCGATGAAGGTTGGACGGGAAGAGCTTCGGGTGGAGGTTGGACGGGGATCCCCGTAGAGAAACGAATGCAGTTTCTCCCACGAGCCAGAGCAGGCCACTGCTAGCAGCCCGGCATCCATGACCGGCGGCCGGGAGCGCGGACTATTTGGTGTGCAAGTCTGGTTGCCCGATGCCATCACCACTAGCATGCTCGAAGGATCCTCCTTGCTCACCATGTCCTTGAGCTGCTGGCAATGGTCGCGGCTGGTAGCCACAATCATCTTGGCATCTATGGTGCCCAATGGAGGAGCAGCTTCCGCAATGGTGCTGGAAGCCATTTCAAAAATCAGGTCTACCTTAGCTTGATAGTTTTTGGTTTGCAAGGCTGCTTCTCAACGTATGTATAGAACCCAATTCCTATCGGAGACGGCCTTATATAATTGCACAAAGAGTAAAATACAATGTTCCTTCCACGAGAGCGAAAGTTGTGGTCTTTGTTTTGCTAGCTAAGATGGTTCTTTGCTTGGGGTTGGAGTTAATTAATTAAAGAACTTTGCGCAGAGAGAGTAAAATACAATGCTCCTTGCACAACAAGGAAAAGTTATGGTCTTTGTTTTGCTAGCTAAGGTGGTTCTTTGCTTGGGGGTGGAGCTAATTAATTAAAGGACAAAGTTGGTATTGCAATTCTTTTTCTTTGAATAAAGAAGAAGAGTGCAGAGCTTGGTTAGGCTTTGGATCAGATACCTCTTTGGTCTGGTAAGGCTAGCCATAGTGCTAGTATCATAGCTAGTATCATGTAAATTAGGTCCACAAAAATACTGATATGGCAATTAATTAATGAAGCAAGAGAAGATTAGAGTATCATAGGTAGATACTATATTATAGCGCATAATATGAGAAACATTAAGCTCAAGTAAATCTTGATCTCGGTGGCGGCCCTCGGGGTCGCCCGAGTTGCTTCCCTCCATGGGGCCAGATCGAGGGTTGTGGGGCCTAGATCGACTGGCGACGACTTCATCCAGCGATCCTTCGGGGTCTTCTTCTCTTCCGCACAGCTGCTGCTGGCGAGATCAAGCCCGCTCACCTATGATGAGGGGTGGAATCTGTCAAGCTTCATGCACTAGCCAACGCAACCAAAAGTCCGAACTGATGGAAAGGGCTAGTACAATCCACTTATACACTTCAACACCCCCACTAACGTGTGACGGGAGAAGAGAAAGTCAACATGTGAACACAGACAGTAGAAGAGAAAGTCAATACGTGAACACAAACGGGAGAAGAGAACATCAACACGTGGACACAAAGGGGGGCAACAGTAATTTTTACAATAAATTGCGAAAACCAGGACTCGAACTCGAGACCGAACTTTTGGTTTCGTTGGCTAGTGCATGAAGCTTGACATGGTATCAGAGCCCAGGGTCTCGAGTTCGAGTCCTGGTTTTCGCAATTTATTATAAAAATTGCTGTTGCCCCCCTTTGTGTCCACGTGTTGACTTTCTCTTCTCCCGTTTGTGTCCACGTGTTGACTTTCTCTTCTTCCGTCACACGTGAGTGGGGGTGTTGAAGTGTATAAGTGAATTGTACTAGCCCTTTCCATCAGTTCGGACTTTTGGTTGCGTTGGCTAGTGCATGAAGCTTGACATGTTAAGGAGTATTAGTATTGGTCTAGGTCTCTAGGAGTCCGTATTTGTCTAGAGCTATTATTCTTGTACAACAAGTCAGATGTACTATATATTGTGGCCTTTGGCCCCCAGATAATACAAGTTGCTATTTGTCTAACATGGTATCAGAGCCTAGGTTTAGGGTTTTGCACGTTCGCAACTTCCGTGTTGTTTTCGTCTCGTCCTTCCGCTGCGGCGACGTCCTGCGTCTGCCTATCGTGCGCCATGGCTGCGCTCCTTCTCCCTCTGCTGTGGACGGCTGCTCCCTCCCCGGCGGATCTGTTTCTTGTTGGGAGCGTTCTGCTCTTCTTTAAATTTGCTCTGATACCATGTCAAGCTTCATGCACTAGCCAACGCAACCAAAAGTCTGAACTGATGGAAAGGGCATGTCAAGCTTCATGCACTAGCCAACGCAACCAAAAGTCCGAACTGATGGAAAGGGCTAGTACAATCCACTTATACACTTCAACAGAATCGACGTGTACACTTCAGAATGGAGGCAGGGGCGTTGCTCTTGTTGCGGTGGAGGGGGGAGCATTGTGGTTCTGGTGATGTTGTCGCAGAAGGCCAAGGCGACGGACACGCTGATGGCGTGCGCGGTGAGGACGACCGCGGCCAGCACGGCCGTTGCGGACACACCAACGTCAATCTGATAAAGGAACTATACGATCCATCCCATCCGGGCCTCCTATCGAACCTAGCCAGCTTTGAATCTCTCCAGCTTACTGGCTATGAACATGCTGCAATCCTGCATCTATTTTTACCTACATATGAAACTATCAACGTGAAAGGAATATGCCCGAGAGGCAATAATAAAGTTGTTATTATATTATTCCGTGTTCATAATAGATGTTTATTTTTCATGCTAGAATTGTATTAATCGGAAACATTAATACTTGTGTGATTAATAAACTAAAAGGGTTCCTAGTAAAGCCTCTCTTTTATACTAGCTCGTTGATTAATTGATGATCAAGGTTTCCTGATCATGAACATTGGATGTTGTTAATAACGGGGTCATATCATTAGAAGAATGATGTGATGAACACTCACACCCATAGTACGAATAGCAATACGATCAAGTCATCAAGTTCATTGCTATATCAAACTCTTGCGAAGTAGTTCTAATCCTTAGACCATGAGATCATGTTAATCACTGATACCGGAAGGGTACTTTGATGATATCAAACGTCACACCGTAATAGGGTGATTATAAAGGTTGATTTGGGTACTCTGAAAGTATTAGTTGAGGCTCATGGATCAAGAGTGGGATTTGTCCATCCGGATGATGGAAAGATATTCTCTGGGCCCTTCTCGGTGATATTGCATTGGAATAGCTTGCAAGCATGTGACTAGGTCACGGGAATGCATTATCACGGAACGAGTAAAGAGACTTGTCGGGAACGAGATCGAACTAGGTATGGTTGATACCAAATGATCGGATCTCGGACAAGTAATAATATCGCGAGACAAAAGGAATTAACTATATTCATTACTGGTTCACGAGATCACTAGTTCATCGTTGAGTAAGTGGGAGTCATCATGGATTTCCAAATCCCGCTGTTGATTATTGATCAGAGAGGAGTCTCGATCATGTCCACGTTATTCACGAACCGTAGGGTGACACACTTAAGGTTCGCCGTCGTTTTTTGAGTGGATACAATACTCCGATCGAATTACAGGACATCATAAGGGTTGTTTCAGAAAAGCACCGAAACTGTTTCGGGATATCGAAATAACTCAAGGGTGTATTTGTTAATGTTTGTTAATTGAATGAATTAACAAATATTAAATAAATAAAAATGTTTTATTAAATAAATAAGTGTGAATTTTAATTAGCATGAATGTCATGCAAAATTAAAATGGGGGTTACCTCATGTTGATGAGGGAGTTACCACCATGAAGGGAATGAAGAGGGAGTTATCACCATGAAGAGGAGGAGACCTCCTTGGCTGGCCAACCCCTTGGGGGCTGCCCCTCCTCTCATATATAAACCCCTCCCTCTCCTCCATGTGTGACACTTCTTGATCCTCCCCTCCCTTGCATAGTTGCTGCCCAATTTCCGTCTCTGCTTAGCGAAGCTCTGCCGGAATTGTAGTTCGTAGTTCATACACTTAGAGAAGTGTGTGGAGGAGTGTCCGGCGGATCCCTTCTTCCGCTGCTCCGCTGGACCGAGGGCGTGGAGGAGTCGACGTCGAGCTGCACGTGTGACCGAGCACGGGGGCGCTGCCACTTGTGGCGCCGGGTACACGATCTTGTGATCGTCAAGTGAACCACGACGTCGACTACGTCAAGTGAACAACTACGTCGACTACGTGCGTCTTCACCAACTCTCCATCGTCAACGTTTGTGCGGGAACGTAATCCCCGCTTACGGTCGTCGAGGGTTAGTATCCGTTGCTACCATCTCGTAGAGTATCTTGGCCAGTTTATGCGTTCTTGCGTAGGAAATTTTTTGTTTTCTATGCTACGAACCCATCAGTGGTATCAGAGCCATCTCTATGCGTAGTTGGTTTGCACGGTTAGAACACATGTGGATGTGGGCGTTGATGATCATGTTATTGCAATTTTTTGGTATTTTGGATCATAGTGGCATAGTGGGATTGAAGCTGCCCGAGACTAACCTTACGTGACCGCGTTCACGAGACTTGTCCCACACTTGACATGCTTCGGCATATGTGGCTTTGCGGGTGCACGTTTCTCCCACTATAGTTATGATCTATTTTACAAAGAGTTGTTAATAATATTTTTATCACCGTTGTGGTTCTTGTTCGTAGGTAAGAACGGTTCTTCCTAGAAAGCCCCAAACCACGTAAAATATGCAAGACAAATTAGAAACGTCTAACTTGTTTTTGCAGGGCATGTGATGTGATATGGTCAAATTGTTTATGTTACAAATTGTATGCGATGATCCTTTTTGTAAGTTATAAACAACCGGCAGGAGCCATATGGTTGTCTTTACATTTAAATGGCCTACGTGCCGTATATATATATATCCAAGTGATATATTATAATGGAGGAAGACAACCAAGTTGGCGCGCCATGGACCTTGGTGCTACGCCGGTGGAATGATGGAGATCATGCCATGACGCACAAGATGGAGATCGAGTGCATGAAGGACCATATCATATCACATTATATATGCATGTGATGTTTATCCTTTTATGCATCTTATTCTGCTTAGATTTGATCGCGCGGTAGCATTATAAGATGATCCCTCTCATATAAATATCAAGATAAAATGTGTTCTCCCATAACATGCACCGTCATGAAAGTTCGTCGTTTTGAGACACCTCGTGATGATCGGGTGTGATAGACTCTACGTTCACATATGACGGGTGTAAGACAGTTTTACACACGCAAATGTTATGGTTCTACTTTGCAAGCCTAGCATGTACAGACATGGCCTCGGAACACGAACCGAAAGGTTAAGCATGAGTCATATGGTTGATATGATGAACATGGTGATGTTCGCCTTTGAAACTATACCGTTGCACGTGATGATCGGTTGCGGTATAGTGGATTTGGTTCGTGTAATCACTTAAGAAAACTAGGAGGGATGTTGTTTTTAAGTGGGAGTTCACGTAGAATTTGATTTAACCTGAACTCATTCTATTATGAACTTAGTCTAAGTTAACTTTGCAAATAATTTGTAGATCATGGCACCACCTGCTCTGAATTTCAATGTGTTCATGGAGAAAGAAAAACTAGCCACCAACGGTAGCAACTTCACCAACTGGGCACTTAACTTGAGGATCCTCCTCAATGCCTCTCAAAAGGGCTATGTGCTTGAGGCACCGCTAGGTAACCCGCCTGCAGAAGATGCTCCCGATGAAGAGAAAAATGTTTTTCTGACTCGTAAGGAGGACCACAGTTTAGTTCATTGCGGCATACTGTATGGACTTGAGCCGGAGCTGCGAAAACGTTTCGAGAACAGCAACGCTTATGATACAATGGGAGAGTTGAAATTGATCTTCGACTCCCATACTGCTGTGGAGAGTTATGATGCTTCAGAAAAGTTCTTTAGCTGCATGATGGAAGAGAACAGCTCCGTTAGCGAGCACGTACTCAAAATGTCTGGGTACGCCGATAAGCTCATCTCTTTGGGAATAACGATTCCCAATGAGTTGGGAATACATCGGGTTCTTGCTACTCGGTGATGGCGCCAGAAAAAGAGCTGTGGCGTTTAGTTGATGTGGGAGCAGTAAGTCCTTGTGCGTGGTGATGACCAGCCCGTTGGGAACCCCAAGAGGAAGGTATGATGAGTGCAGCAGCAAGTTTTCCCTCAGTTAAGAAACCAAGGTATATCGAACAGGAGAAGGGAGATGGTGACGACTGAAGGTGTTTGTGGAACCTGCACACACACAAACAAATACTTTGCTCCCAACTTGCGATGAGGTTGTCAATCTCACCGGTTTGCTTGAAACAAAGGTGATGAGTGTATCGAGTGGAAAACAGTAGTAATATGTTAGTAAAGTAAACAGTGCGGGAAAGTAAACAGGTGATTGCAATATGATTAAAATAGGACCGGGGTCCACAGTTCACTAGTGGTGTCTCTCCATAGATAAATAACATGCTGGGTAAACAAATTACAGTTGGGCAATTGATAGAATAAAGATAACGTGATATGTCAAGAAGATCACTATGAGATTTACTCTGGGCATTACAACAAAATACATAGACCGCCATCCAACTGCATCTATGACTAATAATCCACCCTCGGGGATATCATCCGAACACCCCAAAAGTATTAAGTTGCGAACAACAGATAATTGCATTAAGCAAAGTGTATAATGTAAACAAAGCATATGCCCTTGAGCATATGAATGTTGTTTTCTCCCTAGTAGCAACAGCACATCTACCACCTTAGAGGTTTCTGTCACTCCCCCAGGTGAAATAGAGGCATGAACCCACTATCGAGCATAAATACCCCCTCTTGGAGTCACTAGCAACTACTCGGCCAAGATAGCTACTAACAACGGAGAGCATGCAAGATCATAAACAACATAGAGATAACAAAAGATATAATTCAGTACAGCAACTTAATCATAAACACCAATATTCATCGGATCCCAACAAACCAACATCATAGTATTAAATAACGGTGATCTCAATCATGTAGGGCAGCTCATGAGATCTAAACATGAAGCACATGGTGGAGAAGACAACCATCTAGCTACTGCTATGGACCCATAGTCCAAGGTAGACTACTCACTCATCGCTCCGGAGGCAAGCATGGCGATGAAGAAGACCTCCGGTGGCGATTCCCCTCTCCGGCAGGGTGCCGGGAAGAGCTTCTGGACCCTCCCGATCTTCGGGTCGACGGCGGCGGCGGATCGCGATGTATTCTGGAAAACTGATCGGGCCTTAGGTTTTTCTCGTCAGGGGGTACTTATAGGCGAAAGGGGGCTGTCAGGAGAGGGACCAGGCGTCCTCACACAGGGATGGCGCGGCCAGGGGCTGGGCCGCGCCGCCCCCTTGTGTGGGGCCCTGGTGGCCCCCCTCTGTCAGGTCTTCGGATGTTTGGGAGCTCCCCGGTGAAATATGACTTCAGGAACTTGTTTCGTCCAATTCCGAGAATATTTCCTATGTATCACTTCTGAAACACAAAAACAGCAGAAAACAGGAAACTGGCACTGTGGCACTTCGTTAATAGGTTAGTTCCGGAAAATGTATAAAAAATGCCACTAAGTGTAACGAAACAATAGGCAAATGGTGTAAAACAAAGCATGGAGCATCAAAAATTATAGATACGTTTGAGACGTATCAAGCATCCCCAAGCTTAACTCCTGCTCGTCCTCGAGTAGGTAAGTGATAACAAAAGAATAATTTTTGAGGTGACATGCACCTACACAATCTTGATCATATATGTAAGCATTGATGAGCTGGGATCAATAGAACTTAAAACATAGGCATGAAAGATATAATCATGACAATAAGAACTTAGCAACCATGTTGTAAACATGCAAATGAACACAAACAAAAGATCATGATAATGAAACAATGAAAGTCAAACGTGTGTTCTAATCATAAGGAAAAACATACAAGTGGTTTTCAGCTTGTCCTTCAAAGAGAGCAAAACATAAATGCATAGGACACCTCAAAGTTTAAGAGGGCGACTAGATACAAGTAATTTAAGAACAAGTGAAACCAATCAATATGAGTCAATCAATGAACCTTGGGACAATGCATATCACACTAAGAATGACAACTATGCTCTCTTAATGGTGCATAAAGAAAGAAGGTGGTGACTCAACATAAAAGTAAAAGAAAGGCCCTTCGCAGAGGGAAGCAGTGATTTAAACATGTGCTAGAGCTTTTCATTTGTAAAATAGAGATAAAACTTGATTTTGAGAGGTGGTTGTCTTTGTCAACGACTGGCAATGGGGTTCTTACTATCTTCCATACAAAAATAAAGCAAGTTTTTGAGAGAGAGATTGGCACTTCGTGCTCTTTTTATAAAACTTGGCACTCCTCCCCACCTTTTCCTTTCACATACCATGGCTAACCGATTCCATCGGGTGCCCACCAACATTCACATTCTTTGGAGGAGTGCCTTTTTTTTTGGAATAAACAATATGGAAGATAGCAAATCCAACCACTACGTCCCCATGAGCTGAAAACAGTGTCACAAAACGAGAAGTATTTTGAAGGTTTTGAAAGGTAGCACACGAAAATTTTACTTTGGAATGGCTTACAAATACCATGCATAGGAATTTATAGTGGACACAATGGCAAACTTGGCTTTTAGGAGTTGGATGCACGAGTAGAGCTCATACTCAGTACAAGGCGAGGGCTAGCAAAAGACTGGGAGCGACCAACTAAGAGAGCAATAATGGCCATAATCATGCAAAGCGACAAAGCGACATTAAAAGAAGCATACGATGGCATCAAAAGTCAAAAACTAAATGATCATGAAGGCTAATGGCGACTTTGGAAGAGTCTAACATGTGTGAGCATGCGCCAAGTCAACCCAAATAAAGCATCAAGGAGAAAACCAAAATAATGCTTCCATACAATAAAAACAACGCATGATTTTTTTCAAAGGCTCATTAAGCAATCTCAGTTATTTGAGACAAGTCATGCTACAACAAAACCACTAAGCATACTATCAAAAAGACATCAAGCATGACATGAAAAAGCCTAAGCCGCAGTCTACACAAGCTCCTTCTTGTACCACTATTTTGCACAAAGCTTTTTCTCTTTTCCAACACCATTTGAAATTTTTAAAGACACCTCTTTTGATGAAAACCAATAAAGATCAGAGGCAAAAATACACCTTGATGAAAAGATATGACAAAATCTGAACGCATATCAAGGCGAAAACGAAAACCAAAAGCAGTAGCAGAAAAACTAGAATGCTCGATTAATAAGAGTGAAAACTAGAGCATTCTTTGCAAATGAAAACGAGTACATCTCCTCCAAAGGAAATTTGTTGGGGTCCAACCATTTATTGCAGCAAACAAACAAACTAAACAAACTAAAAAAACTAAAACAACTGACGCTCCAAGAAAAACACATAGTGCATGAAGCAATAAAAATATAGTGTCTTGAAAGGTGACCTGATTTTTGCCGATGAAGAAGGGGTGCCTCGGGGCATCCCCAAGCTTTGACACTTGTACTTCTTGGATATTTCTTGGGGTGATGCATGGGCATCCCCAAGCTTGAGCTTTTGTCCATTCTTCAACTCATCTCATCATTCTCCAATCCCTACACTTGAAAACTTCCTTCATACAAAACTAAACACAATTCTATTAGCAACATTAGTGTAAGCATAAAATATATTCAACCTCTTTTAGCTTCAGGTTTCAACCCAAAACTACCACATATAAAGTATATACTACTGTAGCAACTTCCACAAGAGTTCCATGATCAAAAAGAACTCAAAAGAAAGCGATAAAGTGGCAAAAACAAATATTGGCAGAAATCTGTCAAAACTGGACAGCTGATAATGGACGAATTTTTGAGGGATTTTCCGTTGCTCAAATCAAAAAGTGTTCAACTAAGAAAAGTTTGGATATAACCTGGGGCATAAGCACAAGAAATCGCAGGTCCAAAAGATAAACAGAGAATTTTCACGAATTTTTACGGTGCAGCACCGAAAATAGTTTCAAGACAGCAATAACCCCAAATCTTTACCTCACTCAAATTAGAGGCTTCTCTTGGCACAAAAACGAAATAAACAAGATAAGGAGCGGTCATTACAGTAGTAATGACTTCCAAGACTCAAGAAAAAGAAAAAGTACTGAAAAGTAAACAATGGGTTATCTCCCAAGAGTGCTTTTCTTTAACGCCTTTGAGCTAGGCGCAGAAAATTGCGAATCAAGTAATATCAAAAGATGAAGCATCAAGCTCATAATTTGCTCTAAGAATAGAGTCAAAAAGTAATTTCTTTCTTTTCCTAGGGAAGTGTTCCATACCTTTCTTTAGTGGGAATTGATACTTGATAGTGCCTTCCCTCATATCAATAATAGCACCTACAGTTCGAAGAAAGGGTCTTCCCAAAATAATAGGACATGAAGCATGGCATTCAACGTCCATAACAAGAAAATCAACGGGAACAAGGTTATTGTTAACCACAATAAGAACATCATTAATCCTTCCCAAAGGTTTCTTCTTAGCAACATCAGCAATAGGAACATCAAAATAACACTTTTCAAGCGGTGGTAAATCAAGCATGTCATAAATCTTTCTAGGCATAATAGAAATACTAGCACCTAGATCACATAAAGCATGGCAATCATAACCATTAACATGCATATCAATGATGGGTTCCCAACCATCTTCTAACTTCTTGGGAACAGAGGCTTTTTGCTTCAACTTTTCATCCCTAATCTTTATGAGAGCATTGGTAATATGCTTAGTAAAAGCAATATTTAAAGAACTAGCATTGGGAGTCAAAGCAAGCTTTTGCAAGAACAAAATAACTTCAGATATATTGCAGCCATCAACATCAAAATCATTAAAGGAAATAGAGCTATCATCTCCCACACTCCGAAAAATTTCAGCACTCTTTTGAGAAAAAGTTTTGGCAGTTTTAGGCTTTTTAGCACAAGGAGTGGGAGTTTTCTCTACACCAATCAAAGTAAGAGGATTGCTATCAGTAGGAGCAACATCATTAGAGGTAGTAATAGTACATACCTTCATCTCTCTAGCCATCTCATCTTCTCTTTCCCACCTAGCATGCAATTCCGCTAACAATCTAATATTTTTATCAATTCCAACTTGGGTAGCATTAGCGGCAGCAACAATATTGCTCACATTCACATCATTAGGAAACACTTTTAGTTTCAGAAGTTCAACATCATGAGCAAGGCTATCAACTTTAGAAGCAAGAATATCAATTTTGCCTAACTTTTCCTCAACAGACTTATTAAAAGCAGTTTGTTTACCGATGAAGTCCTTGAGCATTACCTCAAGCTCGGAGGGCGCGACCCTAGTGTTGTTGTAGGAATTACCATAAGAGTTACCATAACCATTACCATTGGTAGAAGGATACGGCCTATAATTGTTACTAGCAAAATTGTTCCTATAAGCATTGTTATTAAAATTGTTATTTCTAATGAAATTCACATCAACTTGCTCTTCTTGAGCAACCAGAGAGGCCAAAGGAACATTATTAGGATCAACATGAGTCCTATCATTAGCAAGCATAGCCATAATGGTATCAATCTTATCACTCAAGGAAGAGGTTTCCTCAACAGAATTTACCTTCTTACCTTGTGGAGCTCTCTCGGTGTGCCATTCGGAATAATTTACCATCATGTTGTCGAGTAGCTTTGATGCGGCGCCCAAAGTAAGGGACGTAAAAGTGCCTCCAGCAGCTGAATCAAGTAGGTTCCTTGAAGAAAAATTCAGTCCTGCATAAAAAGTTTGGATAATCATCCAAGTAGTCAGTCCATGAGTGGGGCAATTCTTTACCATAGATTTCATTCTTTCCCAAGCTTGAGCAACATGTTCATTATCAAACTGAGTAAACTTCATAATATTGCTACGCAACGATATAATCTTAGCAGGAGGATAGTATCTACCAATAAAAGCATCCTTACACTTAGCCCATGAATCAATACTATTCTTAGTCAAAGACAGCAACCAATCTTTAGCCTTTCCTCTCAAAGAAAAAGGAAACAACTTGAGCTTAATAATATCACTATCAACATCCTTATATTTCTGCATCTCACATAGCTCAACAAAATTGTTGAGATGAGCTGCAGCATCTTCAGTACTAGCACCAGAAAATTGCTCTTTCATAACAAGGTTCAATAAAGCAGGCTTGATCTCATAAAAAGTAGTAGCAGGAACAGGTGGTGCAATAGGAGTGCAGATAAAATCACTATTGTTCGTGCTAGCAAAGTCACACAACTTGGTATTTTCAGGAGTACCCATTTCAGCAAAACGAAAGTAAACAAGTAAAAACAGCTACCAAGGATTCTAATTTTTTTGGGTTTTTGATATAAAGCAATGCAGGTAAAATAAAGTAAAGTAAAGCAAAACAAATAACAAAGTAATGGATGTGTGTGCGAAGAACTCCCCTCGCAGAAGTCTTCTCTTCCTTCCCCGGCAACGGCACCAGAAAAAGTGCTGATGCCTATGATGAATGTGGTGTCAGTCGGTCCTTGTGCGTGGTGAATGACCAGCCCGTTGGGAACCCCAAGAGGAAAGTATGATGAGTGCAGCAGCAAGTTTTCCCTCAGTTAAGAAACCAAGGTTTAATATCGTTCAGGAGAAGGGAGACAGTGACGACTGAAGGTGATGCGGACTGGCTTAGTAACTTCCAACAAGGGCGCCGTTAACGATACTTGTTGACTCGTCTTCAGCCAGCAGCAACGCGGAACATGCACACACACAAACAAATACTTTGCTCCCAACTTGCGATGAGGTTGTCAATCTCACCGGTTTGCTTGAAACAAAGGTTATGAGTGTATCGAGTGGAAAACAGTAGTAAAATGCTAGTAAAGTAAACAGTGCGGGAAAAGTAAACAGGTGATTGCAATATGATTAAAATAGGACCGGGGTCCACAGTTCACTAGTGGTGTCTCTCCATAGATAAATAACATGCTGGGTAAACAAATTACAGTTGGGCAATTGATAGAATAAAGATAACGTGATATATCAAGAAGATCACTATGAGATTCACTCTGGGCATTACAACAAAATACATAGACCGCCATCCAACTGCATCTATGACTAATAATCCACCCTCGGGGATATCATCCGAACAACCCAAAAGTATTAAGTTGCGAACAACAGATAATTGCATTATGCAAAGTGTGTAATGTAAACAAAGCATATACCCTTGAGCATATGAATGTTGTTTTCTCCCTAGTAGCAATAGCACATCTACCACCTTAGAGGTTTCTGTCACTCCCCCAGGTGAAATAGAGACATGAACCCACTATCGAGCATAAATACCCCCTCTTGGAGTCACTAGCAACTACTCGGCCAAGATAGCCACTAACAACGGAGAGCATGCAAGATCATAAACAACATAGAGATAACAAAAGATATAATTCAGTACAGCAACTTAATCATAAACACCAATATTCATCGGATCCCAACAAACCAACATCATAGTATTACATAACGGTGATCTCAATCATGTAGGGCAGCTCATGAGATCTAAACATGAAGCACATGGTGGAGAAGACAACCATCTAGCTACTGCTATGGACCCATAGTCCAAGGTAGACTACTCATTCATCGCTCCGGAGGCAAGCATGGCGATGAAGAAGACCTCCGGTGGCGATTCCCCTCTCCGGCAGGGTGCCGGGAAGAGCTTCTGGACCCTCCCGATCTTCGGGTCGACGGCGGCGGCGGATCGCGATGTATTCTGGAAAACTGATCGGGCCTTAGGTTTTTCTCGTCAGGGGGTATATGTAGGCGAAAGGGGGCTGTCAGAGGAGGTCCCACGCTCCCTCACACGGGCCCGGCGCGGCCAGGGGCCTGGCCGCGCCACCCCTGTGTGTGGGGGCCACGTGGCCCCCCTCCGTCAGGTCTTCTGATCTTTGGGAGCTCCCCGGTGAAATATGACTTCAGGAACTTGTTTCGTCCAATTCCGAGAATATTTCCTGTGTATCACTTCTGAAACACAAAAACAGCAGAAAACAGGAAACTGGCACTGTGGCACTTCGTCAATAGGTTAGTTCCGGAAAATGTATAAAAATGCCACTAAGTGTAACGAAACAATAGGCAAATGGTGTAAAACAAAGCATGGAGCATCAAAAATTATAGATACGTTTGAGACGTATCATAGTTGTCTTCGCCTGAGGGTTATCCTGGTTTTGTTGAGTAGCTACCCAGGGCCACATACCCTGCAAGTATGTGGTGGTTTTCACTTGGGGGTTATCTTGACCCTTAAAGTCTTAAGTGATTAAAAATGTTTTGGTTTACAAAATGATAGGATGAAATTTGCTTTATGAAAATTCAGCCAAAAGCTCCACCAGCCAATTACCATGTAGATAGCTCTTTCATAACAGCCACCAAATATGTGTCATTTGCCAGTACATCATTGTACTGACCCCCATTTATGGGGCTGCATATTCAAATGTGCAGGTTTTTAGAAAAGGATCGTTAGTAGGATCTCGAGACTACATTCCAACATGTCTGCCTGTGGCACGTGATGAAGATGGAGGGTCATTGCCACTTTGTTTTTCGCTGTGTTTCTATAAGGTTTGAGACTTATGTAACTGGATCTGCGATGTAATATTTGATACTATTGCAACGATCACAATATTTTATACTATGGTGCTATCAGTGATCCAGGGAATAGCACTTAACACAGGTGTTCCACCTTAATTCAAAGGTGGGGCTTTACAAAATGGTATCAGAGCATAGTGTTGCCTATAGGATCGAGACCCTAGGTTTGGATTAGATTAGGAAGCCCCTAGAATTTTGTTTTCTTCCTTCAAAATAAAATAAAATATCATTTTGGTTTTTTTTCTAAATGAAATCTATCTCATCTTGCTTCTGTTTATATATATATAAAAGGTTTGCATTTTGAACTCCTTGTATTCTCCCAACTTCATCTTCAAATGTTACCTTTTGCTTTAGATGACCCAACTCTTGAATATCATCAACAAAGGATAGAAGATCACAATGTGCCAGAAGTGTGAGACTGATACTCCATATATTTTCCTTGACTCAACATGAAGAACTACATTGAAGGCCAAACGAAGAACTTGGAGAAAGACTCAAATGCAGCTTGCACAACTCTAGAAGATGAATCAAGGAAGTAGAGGAGAAACTTGAAGTACACAAGCAAGTAATAGACAAGACCACCAATAATTATAATTTATGAAACCAACAATATCATGATAATCTAATGATCATACCAAATTGGGGTATGACCATACTAGATTATTAGTGTTTGACCTAGTTTGCTTGATGTGATGAATGATTGTTAGATATTGTTTGTAAGATGAATTGCCTTGATCTACTATGTTTTGGGTAGGAATTTTTCTTTAGCTCCCTTCTATCTATTCTCAACTTCATCCCAATCCCAAACAAGTGTTTTCTAGACAATTCGCTGTGAAGACAGCAACATTATTGGCTACATCTAAGATGTTCAGTCTTCAAGGAGAAGAAGCATACAACATGAGATGGCAAACCGAAGGATCTGCAAGCTAAGAGTTAATGCCATACGAGAGTTTATACAAACCTCTAGCTAAGGAATGATAGATTTGTTCACAAAAATTCAAAAATGGGATTTGGAACATTGGTTCAATTTCTAAGAAAATTTTGTCAAAGCTAGTGAGGTTGACTAAGAGTTAGAATGCGAGATGCACCAAACCAAATACAGATAATGATTGGGTACAACATGGATTGGCCCCCATGACGACTACTCATATTGTTCGCTCTTGTTATGAGGAATGGTTAATCTAGTGACATACCTACAAGAGTGCCGACATTGTTAAGCCTTGAACTTAGGAGGATAGGATATTATACCCTCATAATAGGCAAGTGTTGCCAAACGTAGGAATATAGTGAGGACGAACCACAAGCTTACCGTTGAAGAAGTCATACCAACCTTGAGAGCTCTGTTTGAACCAATAGTTTTTACAAAGGAATGCATCATAAGATGGAGGATTGCCAAGGATGTCAACAAAAAGGACGAAATGAAGATATGAGATCATCTTAACTTGGTCTTCTGATTGACCCAAAGAGTGGCCCTTCAGTGTCCAAAGTAGTTCAACAAATGTCATTGTTGAATTGAAGCATAACAAAGGAGGAAAAAAATTATATCAAGGAAGAATGGATGCTAGAGTTTATGAGTAGACATCCAACTATTGGAAATGAAGACAGAAGCTCACTATGGATTCAAAAGATGACCCAGTGCCAAGTCAAATCCCAGGTGTGCTTACTTTGAACCAAAGACCGAGACCACCTACAAAAGTTTATTTTAAGGGTGGTAGCCACCTAGGTACCCCAAACCCTTCTACCTTTCTAGCCTCTTCAAATCTCGAGGACGAAATTTCTTTTAAGGGTGGTAGTCTGTAACATCCCAAGTTTTTATCAAATTTTGGAATTAAAAAATATATTTTTATTTGTATGGATTGAATTTTCACAAGGATTTAAAACTTTCTAAGTTTATATAAAAGAATTATTACAAAAACTATTTCAAACTTTCCTTTGTTGCTTGAGGAATTATTTTGAGAAAATAAAATTTCAAAATATTATTTTGCATTTATTCAAATCTTGTGCAAGCATTTATGCAAGGAAATTATTTACAAAAGGTTTATTACCACTAAAGTTTGCATTTCCCAAAGTGTATTTTAAAATAAGGTTCAAAGGTCATTTTATTATAATTTATTCTTTGAAATTAAAAGAAATTCTTTTAAAAACCCTAACCCAACTTTGCATTTTGTAATAAAGTAATTTGGCACAAATTTATAAAGTTTTGAGGAACATTTGTTTTGTCCTGAAAAATGTATCTTCACTGTTTTAATTTGTAGTGCTGAATATTACAAAATATTAGAAATTTATTTGATTGCTTTTGGGGTTAAAATGCAAAAGATACAAAGGATTTAAGAAAACAGAAAAGAATAAAAGAAAGAAGAAAAAATAAAAAAGATAAGGAATTTGGACCGAAGAGGCCAGTCCAGCCCAATACTGAAACAAGCCCATGGCCCACCCGAGAAACTACCAAACCGTTACCCCTCTCTCTCTCTACCCTATGACAAGTGGAGCCCACCTATCATCTTCTTCCTACAACCACCCCCATCTTCCCCGTCACTGCCATGATCTCGGCCAACCGCCCCCGCTTCCCCTCGAGGCTGAACGGCACCCGCATCATCTCCCACCTATTCCCCATTGCCTCCTCTCCATTTTCCCCTCATTTTCCTCGCTCGAATCTCTGACGGTTAGGCAAAATTACTCGACGGAGTCCGCAGATTTCCAGTGGCGTTCTTTGTCGATTCCGGTGGGCATGGACCACCCCACGCCCTCTCTCTTGCCTCATCCTACTTACTTTCCATCGGTGCACCTTCTGACACCCACGGCTTGCTCTATTGTGCAGAGAATCGATGCATCGGTGCTTGGCCGAAGCACACCGGCGCTCGCACTCCCTCTAGCCTCGCCTACCCTTCGCTAGAGGAAGCGATCTGCCGCACCGTTACAACCCTCGCCCTCCCTGAGATCAGACGCACCTCATCCACCTCTTCATCATCACTGGGAGCCACTGCATCATTCCCATCGACCAATCTTGAGCCACCCTCGCCGAAAATCCGTCACCGAAATCCTAGCCGGTGAGGTTCCCTCTCCCTCCCATTCTCCGTCTGTTGGATTTAGATCCTGTGGTCCAGAACAAACCACTAACCAAATTGGTATAGAAGGATTTGAGCTGCTTAGATTCATTTAGATCTAATTGCCCATATTCACTATCTGACCGAACCAGTATCGGTTAATCATAAATAGCCAAGTGGCCAATTAGAAATCAAACAGATTTCAAATTCTTTTCAGATAGACAGAAACTTGTAAAATCAATATAAAATGTTCTGCTGGTCCAAATTTTGCAAACTTGATACCCCTGGAATCCTTAGAAACTGTAGAATCCATTTATGCAAGAATATCACATGGTTATTGTACAAAATTTTGAAGTGAATTTCAAATGATTTAAATAGCACCTTAATACAAAATAATTCATATCTTTTGCTGTGATCATCCAAAAATAACAAATTTGTAGTATATGGATTCCTTAGAACATGTAGAACATTTTAGAATCAAGAAACACCAAAGTTGATACGTGCACAAAGTTGGTGCATTCAAATCTATCCAAATCACTACTTTGATCATAATTTGATTTCCAATGATTTTTGAATGAATCCAATTGCAGCAACTTGGTTTTACTGTCTCCTATCCAAAAACATCACTATCCCATTTATTTGAAACCATTTGTAAATATTCAAATTCAGACATGAGATTTTGAGTATTTTCAACATAAGAATAATTCTAAATTTCCTTTCAATATGATTCATACTACAAAAGTGAATCCTATGATCATATCTATCTGTCCAAATCATTTAGACCTTAACATGACCCATTATCTTACTTAAACTTGCTGACCTATTTCACAAGACTGACCTCACACTTGAGTTGTTGAGTAAATAAAAATTTGCCTCAATTAGGGTTTCCTTTGATACTGGTGTATGACACACTCTAACCCATATCACACATATCCTAAACCATTCTAATCTATTATCATCTTTGATCCAAAACCCAACTAGCTAGTTGGATGATTCAAAGAAGAATTTAAAACTTTGACTTAGCCATATCTTCAAAATCATCCCTAGTTCAAGTTAACCCTCTTGTCCAAGCAAACCTTGTGGCCAAGAAGCCACCATCTTTATAAATGACATTCATACTTGTGCAACCACATGCCAACTTGATCATATTGATCTATATTGAACTATTCAATTTACAGAAAAGTTAAGTGTTGTCACACTTTACTCAATAGTACTCTAGTGGCACTATTCTATACTTATGTGAATCTGTTCACATGAGTCATCTCTAGACTCTGACCATGCTTATGCCAAGCATAAGATTTTTATTATTTCATTGTAATCTTGGAGGATCAATCCTTTCCAATCATTAGACCTTGCCATCCAAACTCTCAATCCATATCTTGTAAGCCAAGTTCCAGGCCATATCTCTCTCACCATAGAAATCATAAGAAATTTAAAATGTTGAACCAACCCATTTCAATTGTTTGCATTGCTTGATCTTGTTTGTCTTGGACCAGTGTGTTTATGTTGTGTACTTCTATTGCTATAGATTGAAAGGAGAGAACGTGTCTTGTTGAGAGAAGGGAAAGGGTTTGAACTCCAAAAAGGCAAGTGACACACATTCTTCTACCCATCTTTATTATATGCATTAGTGGTTTTAATACTATGCATGATATGAATTTTCAAAGTGGATTATGAAATGCTTAGATCCTAGTAGTGTGTAGCCATCCTTTAAACACCACTTGCTAGGATTGCAAACTACTATGGAAAATGATGCCATGCTTTGTTTTGAATTGGTATGAAAATTAAACTTTAACCCAATGAAACACCTGGGTGGATTGGTTTGTTGATGGAGGCGATGTTGAGTGGATACCCAGGGCTACACACCTGACTATCAACCCAGGATTTGTGTAGTTGTCTTCACATGGGGGTTCACTTGTGGATGGCCACCCAGGAACAAAGAGACTACCATGTCTTCCTTGCTTAGTGAGCTTCCAGTGCAGCTTTATGACAATATGGGCTCTGGGTAGAATGGGTCTGAAGGTGAAAGTGCAAGATATTGGCAGGTAGCAGAATTATAGGTGGGAATGGATCTTGCCAGTATGGTTGCTCTCTCCTTCTGAAAGGTCTTGTCTCATTCTTCTCTCTAGGTAGAATGGGTCTGAAGGTGAAAGTGCACAACATGCTTGTTCCCGTTGATTTTCTCGTTATGGACGTTGAATGCCATGCTTCATGTCCTATTATTTTGGGAAGACCCTTTCTTCGAACTGTAGGTGCCATCATTGATATGAGGGAAGGCACCATCAAATATCAATTCCCACTCAAGAATGGTATGGAACACTTCCCTAGGAAAAGAAAGAAATTACTTTTTGACCCTATTCTTAGAGCAAATTATGAGCTTGATGCTTCATCACTTGATGTTACTTGATTCACAATTTTTTGCGCCTAGCTCAAAGGCGTTAAAGAAAAGCACTCTTGGGAGATAACCCAATGTTTTATTTTCAGTACTTTTTCTTACACTACTTATCCTTTTTATTTCATTGTTGTGCCAAGAGAAGCCTCTAATTTGAGTGAGGTAAAAATTTGGGGATGTTGCTGTCCTAAAACTATTTTTGGTGCTGCACGTAAAAATTTGTGAAAATTCTCTGTATATCTTTTGGACCTGCGATTTCTTGTGCATATGCCCCAGGTTATATCCAAACTTTCATTAGTTTAACACTTTGATTTGAGCAACAGAAAACCCCTCAAAAATTTGACCTTTGTCAGCTGTTCTGTTTTGATAGATTTCTGCCAATATTTGTGTTTGCCGCTTTATCGCTTTTTTTTAGTTTTTCTGATCACGGAACTTTAGGGGAAGTTGATACAGTAGTATATACTTGATATGTGGTGGTTTTGGGTTGAAACCTGAAGCAAAAGGAGATTGATTATATGATATGCTTACACTAATGTTGCTAATAGATTTGTGTTTAGTCTTGTATGAAGGAAGTTTTCAAGTGTAGGGATTGGAGAATGATGAGATGAGTTGGAGAATGGACAAAATATCAAACTTGGTGATGCCCATGCATCACCCCAAGAAATATCCAAGAAGTATAAGCGTCAAAGTTTGGGGATGCCCCCGAGGCACCCCTTCTTCATCGGCAAAAATCAGGTCACCTTTCAAGACACTATATTTTTATTGCTTCATGCACTATGTGTTTTTCTTAGAGCGTCAGTTGTTTTAGTTTTCTTTATTAGTTTAGTTTTGTTTGCTGCAATAAATGGTTGGACCCCAACAAATTTCTTTCAGAGAAGTTGCCCTGCTTTTCATTTGCCAAGAACGTTCTAGTTTTCGTTCTTATCAAAAACCGAGTGTTCTTCTTTTTCTGCTACTGCTTTTGGTTTTTGTTTTTGCCTTGATTTGCATTCAAATCTTCTTATATTTATTTATCAAGGTGTATTTTTGCCTCTGGACCATGTTGGTTTTCCTCAAAAGAGTTGGATTAAAAAAGTTTAAATGGTGTTGGAAAAGAGAAAAAGCTTTATGCAAAAAAGTGGTACAAGAAGGAGCTTGTGTAGACTGCGGCTTAGGCTTTTTCATGTCATGCTTGATGTATTTTTCATAGTATGCTTAGTGGTTTTGCTGTAGCATGACTTTTCTCAAATAACTGAGATTGCTTAATGAGCCTTTGAAAAAATCATGCGTTGTTTTTATTGTTTGGAAGCATTATTTTGGTTTTCTCCTTGATGCTTTATTTGGGTTGACTTGGCGCATGCTCACACATGTTAGACTCATACAAAGTCGCCAATAGCCTCTATGATCATTTAGTTTTTGACTTTTGATGTCATCTTATGCTTCTTTTAATATCGCTTTGTCGCTTTTCATGATTATGGCCATTATTGCTCTCTTAGTTGGTCGCTCCCAGTCTTTTGCTAGCCCTCGCCTTGTACTGAGTATGAGCTCTACTCGTGCATCCAACTCCTAAAAACCAAGTTTGCCAAAGTGTCCACCATACATACCTACTAGCAATTTGCTATTCCAAGTAATTTGACTTGCTTTTATTTTCTCTTCAAATTAAACTCTTACGAGTGTTATGCAAAAATTGGTCAGTAAAGCTCTCAGGAACCAGAAGGCACACTTTACTTTTTCTTGTTCTTAAAAATTTGACATTGTGGTCTCTTATGTTGAGTTGTTATGCTTGCAAGTTGTAAGTTGGATACTAGCCCAACCATGCTGTCATGGGGCAAGCTTTCAACATTGCACTTCTTATTTGAGTTGATATCGTGATCTTTTGTTTATGGATGCCCGCGGTGTGAAATGAATTGGGAATCTTGTGGGGATCATGGAGTTTGTATATGTGTTAGGGAAACACCTGGGCTGCCAATCTAAGCCATGCATAATTCATGGTGGAAATTGGCAGCATACCCATGGTGGACATTCGTCGACGCATCTCAAAATAAAAAGCTAAACAAATGGCAAATAAAAGAGATGTCGAGGTGTTCATTGTCTGCTTGTCCTATCATTTTGATGTGGGCTTGTTCCATGTCATCGGGCATGGAGGTACCCTGTTGGCGGTTCTCGATGATACATATATACTTACAATGACAAGAGCCTTGCTTGGGACTCTTAGTGGAGTAGCATGAGGTTTGGGTACTCGTATTCACGGGACACGAGGTTTTCGACTTATGATTTGTCAAGCATATGCATCATAATTGTTCTCGCATTAACTTTAAACATTCAAGATGCTTATAATGGGGGCAATGAGAGCTCAAAGCCGGTAAGTACCATAATTTTTGAAGGTTATAAAACTTGCAATCACTGCTTCCCTCTACGAAGGGCCTTTCTTTTACTTTCATGTTGAGTCACCACCTTCTATCTTTATGCACCATTAAGAGAGCATAGTTGTCATTCTTAGTATAATGTGCATTGTCCCAAAGTTTTCATTGATTGATTCATATTGTTGGTTTCACTTGTTCTCAAATTATTTGTATCTAGTCGCCCTCTTAAACTTGAAGGTGTCCTTTGCATTTATGTTTTGCTCTCCATGAAGGACAAGCTAAAAACCATTTGTATGTTTTCCTTATGATTTGAACACACATTTGACTTTCATTGTTTCATTTTCATGATCTTTTGTTTGTGTTCATTTTCATGTTATAACATGGTTGCTAAGTTTCTATTGTCAAGATTATATCTTTCATGCCCATGTTTTAAGTTCTTATGATCCCAGCTCACAAATGCTTACATATATGATCAAGATTGTGTAGGTGCATGTCACCTCAAAAATTATTCTTTTGTTATCACTTACCTACTCGAGGACGAGCAGGAGTTAAGCTTGGGGATGCTTGATACGTCTCCAACGTATCTATAATTTTTTATGCTCCATGCATGTTTTTACACCATTTGCCTACTGTTTCGTAACACTTCGTGGCACTTTTATGCATTTTCCGGAACTAACCTATTAACAAGTCGCGATAGTGCTAGTTCCCTGTTTTCAGCTGTTTTTGTATTTCAGAAAAGCTACACAGGAAATATTCTCGGAATTGGACAAAACAAGCTCCTGAAGTCTTATTTTTCTCGAAAGCTTCTAGAGATCTGAAGAGGAGTAGGAGGGGGGCCACGAGGGCCCCACACACCATGGCAGCGCGGCCCAGCCCTTGGCCACGCCCCCTATGTGTGAGGGCACCTCGGTCCACCTCTGACGATGCCCCTTCTCCTATAAAGACCCCCCAACGAAAAAAACCTAAGTACCCGATCAATTTTCCAGAACACATCGCGATCTGCCGCCGCCGTCGACCCGAAGATCGGGAGCATCCAGAAGCTCTTCCCGGCACCATGCCGGAGAGGGCAATCACCACCGGAGGTCTTCTTGATCGCCATGCTTGCCTCCAGAGCGATGAGTGAGTAGTCTACCTTGGACTATGGGTCCGTGGCAGTAGCTAGATGGTTGTCTCCTCCACCATGTGCTTTATATTTAGATCTCATGAGCTGCCCTACATAATTGAGATCACCATTATGTAATTCTACATATTTGGTTTGTTGGGATCCGATGAATATTGGTGTTATGATTGAGTTGCTATACTGAAATATATCTTATGTTATCTCTATGTTGTTTATGATCTTGCATGCTCTCCGTTGTTAGTAGCTATCTTGGCCGAGTAGTAGCTATCTTGGCCAGTGACTCCAAGAGGGGGTATTTATGCTCGATAGTGGGTTCATGCCTCTATTTAATCTAGGGGAGTGACAGAAACCTCTAAGGTTGTAGATATGCTATTGCTACTAGGGAGAAAACAACATTCATATGCTCGAGGGCACATGCTTTGTTTACATTACACACTTTGCTTAATGCAATTATCTGTTGTTCGCAACTTAATACTCATGGGGTGTTCGGATGATATCCCCGCGAGTGGATTATTAGTCATAGATGCAGTTGGATGGCGGTCTTTGTATTTTGTTGTAATGCCCAGAGTAAATCGCATAGTGATCTTCTCGACATATCACGTTATCTTTATTCTATCAATTGCCCAACTGTAATTTGTTTACCCAGTATGTGTTATTTATCTTATGGAGAGACACCACTAGTGAACTGTGGACCCCGATCCTATTTCCATCATATTGCTATCACCTGTTTACTTTACTCGCACTGTTTACTTTACTCGCATACTATTATCACTTTCCACTCGATACGCTCATACCCTTTGTTTCAAGCAAACCGGTGAGATTGACAACCTCATCGCAAGTTGGGAACAAAGTACTTGGTTGTGTGTGTGCAGGTTCCACGTTGCTGCTCGCAAAGCAAAGCTTGGACGAGGCGCCCAATAAATTGTCCGAAGCTATCGTGAAGCTTGCAAGCATCACCTTCAGTCGTATTGTCTGCTCTTGTCCTGATCGACATACCGTGGTTTCTTAACTGAGGGAAAACTTGCTGCTATATTCATCAAAACCTTCTCTTGGGGTTTTCCAACTGGCCGGTCATTTACTACACATCTTTCATACTATCATCACCACGCAACAACAAGTTTTCTAGCGCCGTTGCCGGGGAAACTCCTACATCAACTATATTTTCCCCCATCAACTCGGCCCCATCAGTCACAATAGGCACTTTAGATGCCCCTGAAGTTGATTCAACCTGCAAATCACTCTTAGTTGAACTAAAAGTTTTACCAATCTTGAAAATATTATGCGGTTTTTGTACAGACACCTTGGGAACATACATAAATTTTTGCTCTTTTCCAACAAAAGCTTTCTCCTTCTTAAACTTAAGAGAAGAGAAAGTTGAGCCTAAAGTTTCCATAGCTTCCTCTAATTTGCTAATCCTAAGGGTTTGATTATCATGCATAATGCTAGCCTCTAAAGCAGTATTGATACTTTCTATCGATTCATTAACCTGGCTAGTGCTATCAAGGAGATTTGGCAAACTTTTCTCTAAAGAGCTTGATGGCTAGTTGATGAAGGAGATTATTCTTCTTCGTCCCCCAGCAGCAATCCTTGTGCGTGGTGAATGACCAGCCCGTTGGGAACCCAAAGAGGAAGGTGTGATGAGTATAGCAGCTGGTTTTCCCTCAGTTAAGAAACCAAGGTTTAATGTCGGTCAGGAGAGGAGAGACAATGACGACTGAAGGTGATGCAGACTGGCTTAGTAACACTCCAACAAGGGTGCCGTTAACGATACTTGTTGACTCGTCTTCGGCCAGCAGCAACGCGGAACCTGCACACACACAACCAAGTACTTTGTTCCCAACTTGCGATGAGGTTGTCAATCTCACCGGTTTGCTTGAAACAAAGGTTATGAGCGTATCGAGTGGAAAACAATATAGTATGGGAGTAAAGTAAACAGTACGAGAAAAGTAAACAGGTGATAGCAATATGATGTAAATAGGACCGGGGTCCACAGTTCACTAGTGGTGTCTCTCCGTAGATAAAATAACACATGCTGGGTAAACAAATTACAGTTGGACAATTGATAGAATAAAGATAACGTGATATGTCAAGAAGATCACTATGAGATTTACTTTGGGCATTACAACAAAATACATAGACCGCCATCCAACTGCATCTATGACTAATAATCCACTCCCTGGGATATCAATCCGAACACCCTAGAAGTACTAAGTTGCGAACAACAGATAATTGCATTAAGCAAAGTGTGTAATGTAAACAAAGCATATGCCCTTGAGCATATGAATGTTGTTTTCTCCCTAGTAGCAACAACACATCTACCACCTTAGAGGTTTCTATCACTCCCCCAGGTGAAATAGAGACATGAACCCACTATCGAGCATAAATACCCCCTCTTGGAGTCACTAGCAACTACTCGGCCAAGATAGCTACTAACAACGGAGAGCATGCAAGATCATAAACACACATAGAGATAAAAAAAGATATAATTCAGTACAGCAACTTAATCATAAACACCAATATTCATCGGATCCCAACAAACCAAACATGTAGAATTACATAACGGTGATCTCAATCATGTATGGCAGCTCATGAGATCTAAACATGAAGCACATGGTGGAGGAGACAACCATCTAGCTACTACTATGGACCCATAGTCCAAGGTAGACTACTCACTCATCGCTCCGGAGGCAAGCATGGCGATGAAGAAGACCTCCGGTGGTGATTCCCCTCTCCGGCAGGGTGCCGGGAAGAGCTTCTGGACCCTCCCGATCTTCGGGTCGACGGTGGTGGCGGATCGCGATGTGTTCTGGAAAACTGATCGGATTCTTAGGTTTTTTCCGTCGGGGGGTATTTATAGGCGAAGGGGCGTCGTCAGAAGAGGGGCCAGGCGGCCTCACAAGGTGGTGGCGCGGGCCAGGGGCTGGCCGCGCCACCCCTGTGTGTGGGCCCCTGGTCCCTCACCTCCTACTCTCCTTCGGATCTCTAGAAGCTTCCGGGTAAAATAATACTTCAGGAACTTGTTTCGTCCAATTCCGAGAATATTTCCTGTGTATCACTCTGGAACACAAAAACAGCAGAAAACAGGGAACTGGCACTGTGGCACTTCGTTAATAGGTTAGTTCCGGAAAATGCATAAAAATGCCACTAAGTGTAACGAAACAATAGGCAAATGGTGTAAAAACAAACATGGAGCATCAAAAAATTTAGATACGTTTGAGACGTATCAGAGCTCAATTTTTTCATAACTTACTCCAAAGTGATCTCAGTTTTAACAACATTAATATGTGGTACTCCCACTAAACTTTCAATTAAAGTGCATGCTTCCAAAGTTGGAGTACCCAGAAAATTACCCCATGCGAGAGTATTAAGAACATACCTATTCCAACTAGATATACCAACATAAAAATTCCTAAAAAGGATCATGGTAGAATACTTTTTTGTACATCTATGATGGACATTACTAATTCTATACCAAGCATCTTTCAAACTTTCTCCCCCTTGTTGCTTAAAAGTACGAACCTCAACTTCAGGATTACTCATTCTAGCAAGACTAAAACAGATAAAAAAATAACAACTATAAAGGAACTATTTTTTTGTATTTTTGATAAAAAGATGCAAACAAAAAAATAAAGTAAAAAAAGTAAGCAAAACAATAACAAAGTAGAAGATTGGAAGCGAAAGACTCCCCTTGCATAAATCCTCTTTCACCTCGGCAACGGCGCCAGAAAAATGCTTGTTAGCGGCGCTAGCCGCCCAGTTGGGAACCTCAAGAGGAAGGTGTGATGAGCACAGTGGCAAGTTTCCCTCGATTATGAAACAAAGGTTTAATCGACCAGTAGGAGAAAGAAACCACTTCTGAAGGTTGATACTAGCTGGCTTTTGGCAGGGCACACTACCGGCGTCAGCAGCAACGTGGAACCTGCGCACAACACAACCAAAGTACTATGCCCCAACTTGAAGTGAGGTTGTCAGTCTCACTAGTTTGCTGTAAACAAAGGATTAAATGTATCGTCTGGTAATAGATGTTTGTTTGTAAGAAATTAAATAATGCTTGTAGAAAGTAAACGGTAATATATATGCAAAAGAATGGACCGGGGTCCAGAGTTCACTAGAGGTGTCTCTCCATAAAGATAAATAACATGCTGGGTAAACAAATTACAGTTGGGCAATTGACAAAATAAAGAATGCATATCAATGCATGTACATGTCATGAAGATCACTATGAGATTCACTTGGGCATTACAACATAATACATAGACCGTAATCCAACTCCATCTATCACTAATAATCCACCCGCCGGATGTCATCCGAGCAACCATTGGGTATTAAGTTGCAAGCAACAGATTATCGCCTTAAGCAAAGTGTGTAATGTAAACAATACAAATGTCCTTGAACACAAGATTGTTGTTTTCTTCCTTGTAGCAACAGTACATCTATAACCTTAGAAGTTATTGTCACTCTCCCAGATTACTAGAGGCATGAACCCACTATCGAGCATAAATACTCCCTCTTGGAGTTACTAGCATCTACTCGGCCAAGATATCTACTAGCAACGGAAAGCATGCAAGATCATAAACAACATAGAGATAATAATTCACAAATCACACTACTAGGAGAAACCCTATCTGTGGAGCACCATTTTGGGGCATAGTGGCGCACCTGGCATGCGCCACGCATATCAAGCCACAGGTAACTTTTATCTGTGGTGCATGTCCATGTGCGCCACGGATATGCATTATATCTGTGGCGCACCCTATTGCGTGCGCCACACATAGTATCTGCGGTGCATCCTATTTAGGTACGTCACGGATAGAGTGCGCCACTAACATTAAAAATGGTGCGCCACAGA
This sequence comes from Dactylis glomerata, assembly GCA_007115705.1. NCBI lineage: Eukaryota > Viridiplantae > Streptophyta > Magnoliopsida > Poales > Poaceae > Dactylis > Dactylis glomerata. Next base: position 619,548 of record QXEO01000450.1, on the reverse strand, counting down.
TATGTTTTCCATTTTATTTTTTTGAAAATACAGCAGAAATACACAGTATACAGTAGAAAATATGCAGTATATAACAAAAATGCAAAGGTATACACATCAGTAACACAGGAATTCACCGAAATACATCAATATGAAGTCAATTGTCGAAAGACATTAATATGAAGTCAAGTGTCGAAATACATCAATATGAAGTCAAGTGTCGAATCATTAGACAAGTTAAGTACAACTTTGATCATTACATATTATATATGGAGTTACATATCACCTAGACTACTATATGAATGAATAGATCACACCGGCGACGACGATGAGCAAGATCAGGACCATGATCAAGAACTTCATCCGGTTCTTGTTCCACACGTGTTTCATCCACTTGGAGACCGCGAGCTCTCTTGTCTTGTACCCTTTGTAGCAGTTGTCGTTGAAGTTGGTCACCTGTGCCTGGCAGTCCTCCCACTCCTCATAGACTCCTGGAACCCAACCACTGTACACCATGTACCACTTTGCCATCTCTCTATAGACATGTAGTATATATTATGCAATGAAAGGAATGATAAAGTGCAAACATGCTTGCATGATCACAAATACTATGGCAAGGATTCATAAGCTTGGAATAAAACATAGCATGGATGAAGATCGATCATATATAAGCAAGTCCAACATCGAACGTCAAGGCATTACGAGCCTCGGGAACTTAAGGTTTACACACATGTCCAACAATAGTTTGGAAACAACACTAGGATAGTAAATTTTACGATACATCGACCCAACACCGCTAGCTAGCCACAGACATCATGGAGTCCTCGCCGGGAATGGGTGCACGCCCTCTCTCATCATGAACGTCCTTGTGTCGTGCTGCCTGTCGAGGCGTTCTTCGATCTCACGGTTAGTCAACGCTACGCCACAATGCATGACCCTCCCAGTTGAGTTGATATCTTCATGAAGGACTTGTGCGATCTGACTCTGGATGTGCCAGAAATCTTCCATAAGGTCCGCATCATCGATCGCCGTAAAATTTTTGGCCCATTGTCAAAGATTAGCTGGTAGCGCCCTGATCCGTGAATCCCGGACGATCCCCTTTAGGTGATGGAGGGTGTAGAAGGCCTCCTTCACACTGCCAGGCGGCTGCTTGACGCATGGAAACTTTGTGTGGTGCATGAAGATATGCTTGCCATTCTTGACTCTCTCGCCACCCTTGGTGAATTTGCCTCCCTTGTCGACGTAGAATTGTAGAGCATCATCGAGCACACTCTTGATTCGGCCATAGTTCTTCATCGGCTTCGTGTCACTCAATGAGTTGAAGTACATCGCTTGCGACCACCTTGGGCAAATGGACATGAGTGAGCAGTATATGCCTCTGCGCAGCACAATTGAAAATAAATTGTTGTAAGAGGACCAACCGGAGAATCTAAGAAAGAGGTTTTCATGGCGGTGATCACTTACTCGAGAAAGCAAGGCAGAAGAATAGAGTCGATGGTCGGGTTCTCCACAAAGATATTCCCAGGGTACTCCTTCACCGTTGCCCAGTCCCCTCGTTCGCCAAGGCAATGTCACGCATGAAGTAGGGGTCTACTATCACGATGCCCTTGGTCTTCTCCCTCTTCGCCTTCAACTCCATATGAAGAGTGTATAGATGGACCAAGTTATAGTCCAGGCGGTTGGAGTGTAGCAGATTGTAGATGTCCTCGTACCGCACAAAGAATATTTCAGCGGGTGATCGATCAACAAAGCCATGGCCCTCCGGCACCTTGATTGTGTAGACTGGGTACCCGGGATTCTTTTCTTTCAGAAGGCGCACCTCGAGATACTGGATGCTGTCGTGCAAATTCACGATCGCTCCACCCGCGTTGGCGAGCATCTCCTTTGTTAGCATCGGCTGGCCCGCTATGTGCATGGGGAAATCACGGGGCTCTTCTCGCACGCCATCCTCAGCCCAAAGTATCTTCCTCGGAGACAGCTGGCTCGAAGCCTTCTTGCTCCGGCTATGCTTCCGGCCCTTCTTCTTCTCATCGATAGGAGCTTTGGATTGCAACTTATCCGGCACGGGAGCAGCGGATTTCAACTGCTCGTCGACCGCCTTGTGGAGTGTGGTGGGGCTGATAACATTGGCCGGATTGGGTTGTTTGGTAGAACAATATGCACTCGTAGGACAGGAAGCCCTTGGCTATGCTTCCATCCGGATGCGCCCTATTGCGAATGTAGCCTTTGAGAATGTCGTTCAGCCTTTCGAACGGCATCATGTTGTGGAGGAATGGCGGCCCGAGGTGGATGACATCATCCACCACGTGGACGAGCAGATGCACCATGATGTCGTGGAACACGGGGGTTAAGTAAATCTTGAGCTCGCATAGTATCATGACGATCTCACCTTGTAGCCTTTCAAGCTGCTTCATGCCGATCGACTTCCTAGAGAGGACATCAAAAACGTTGGAGAGGCCAAACATCGTCTCATGTACATGCTCGTCCATGATCCCTCGGAGCGCTACTAGAAGTATCTGCGTCATCAGCGCGTGGCAGTTGTGAGATTTCATCCTGGAGAACCTCTTCTTTGTTTCGTCCAGGTATCGTGATATCTTCCCTCCGTAATCGGTAGGAAGCTTGACTACGAGGAGGATGCTGAAAAACTGGTGGAGCTCCGGCTCACTAAGAGTGAAGCAGGAAGGTGGGCAGTAGTAGTCGTTTCTCTTAGCCTTTTTGCGCATATGACCTTGAGTATCCGCCTACGTCTCATCATCATCAGCGTCATTGGGGCATCCTCCATGAAGTTCTTTCCGGATGCCCAGCTTGATCAGGTCGTTTCTTGCCTTTGGCCCATCTTTGGTTTTCTCTGGCATGTTGACGATAGTGGCAACTAGACTCTCGCACACGTTCTTCGTGATGTGCATGAGATCAAGGCTATGAGGTGTGTGGAGGTATTTCTAGTATGGCAGGTCCCAGAAAATGGACCTCGCTTTCCATACACCTCGCAGCGGCTTTACCCTCAGACGCTTCTTTCCCGGCGCGGGGCACACTTCCTATTCTTCTAGCAAATCATTGATATCCTCTCCATTATAAATAGGTGGGGATGTTTCGAGCTCCTCACTACCATTGAACAGATCTCCACATTTTCTTCAAGGATGATCGGCGGGAAGCCACTTTCAAATGCCAGGGAACACGGTTTTCGAAGAACCAGGGTCCTTCGGTAGCTGGACATGCGACGTTTTATCCATGCACCTGACACATGCATTGTGTCCATGGGCCACCTGGCAAGAGACATATGCGTATCCAGGATAGTCCTGCACCGTTGTGAGCAACGCGGCTCTCAGACCAAAATACTCTCCTTTGTAGGCGTCCCACGTACGTACCGGCGTCTCCCACAACTTGGCTAACTCCTCTTTCAACAGCTCAAGATACAGGTGCATGTCGATACCCGGTTGTTTTGGCCCCTGAATAAGAATACTCATGTGTACGTATCTCTGCTTGGTGCACAGCCAGGGGGAAGGTTGTACGGCCATACAAAGACGGGCCAGGTGCTATGCGTGCTACTCTGGTTGCCGAAGGGATTGAGTCCATCTGTGCTCATACCCAGCCTAACGTTCCTGGCATCGTCCCCAAAACCGTCTTCCATGTCCAACGCGAGCCAGTGGCTAGCGTCCGCAGGGTGTGTCAGGATCGTGCCCTTCTCCGGATTATCTCCGGGCTTCTCTCTTTCCGCGTGCCATTGCATGAGCTTCGCTTCCTTAGGGTCTACGAAATACCACTTCAAACGGGGGGTGATAGGAAAGTACCATACCACTTTTTGAGGAACTTTCCTGCTCCCTCTCTTGTATCTTTATTGGCCGCACACCGGGCATGTGGTTAGTTCCTTGTACTCGTCTCGATAAAGTGCGCAATCATTGATGCATGCATCGTACTTCACATGCGGTAGATCGAGAGGGCACACGACTTTCTTGGCCTCCTCGGTACTCCTTGGCAATGTGTTCTCCTCGGGAAGCTTCTCGTGCCAGTATTCCAGGTTATCGTCGAAGCTAACATTGGTCCATTTGTGTTGCACCTTCATCTCCAAAGCTTTGAGGGTTACGTTTAGGCGTGTATCCCCGGGTCGGCACCCAGGATACAACGGAGTTTTCCCATCTTTCTCCATTTTCTCTATCTTGTCTTTCTCACGGGCAGCAGCTTTGGTGTTGCTTGTCTCTTTGAGGAGCAGTTCTTGAACATGAGGGTCCTGCAAGGCTGAAGTTAGCGGTGTCTCCGTGCTTGCTTCTTCTCCACCACCATTGGATCCGGTGTCATCATCATGATCATGTCCCGCATCTCCTTCATCATGTGTGGGTGACTCTTCGCCTTCTCGTTGGCCTCCCACGTCACCATTTCCTGCCGATGGGGGCCTGTTGTTGACGTCCTCGTCAATGTAGCCTTTCATGAAACCACTCATGAGCAAGTGCTTATCCAATGTACCGAAATCAGGCTTGATTAGGGCCCTGAGGTTGCATCTATGACAAGGACATCTTATCTCGGATATGTTGTTTCGAATCATAACAGCCATCGCGTGTTCCTTGTACCTAGCCACCATACCTTCGCTCATGTGGCGCACCATCGTTGCCTGCACGGTATGGAACAAATGAGAATATTTAGAATAATTTATGGTCATCACCAGAAAAATTCGGCATGACCTTCCCTATAAATAGGACATATGGGTAGTGCAAAAGTTTGCCGAAATAGAAATTAATCAACATTTCGGCAAACATCCATGCACCACACGCCAGTACCTGCACAAACCATACACAAGCATGCATGCAAACATATCGTGTACATCGTCCGAGCAACGACGACAAAGCTCCTCTCGATCACATACAAAACACATATGCCATATATATCTCACATAACACCGCCATACGTGCTGCGTCGGCCACCACAAGGAAATAAGCATATATATTTTCATCCAACCATATACTCACCTATTAGACAAGTTACCGACAAATTCATGAGTGGAGAGCCAAACTTGAGGGAGACAAGATATGTGCTAGCTAGTGGGAGGAGTAGAGCTAGATATATGTGGGAGGGGAGGAGGAGGAAGTCAACCCTTACATATCTATCCAATCCAAGGTTTTGGCTAGCTATCTAAAATGGAGAAATAATTGAAGAAAATGGGGGTGGAGAGGAAGAGGAACTAGAGCTAGATCTATGGGAGTGAGGGTTTGGAGTGGGAGGTAGGGGGAGATGACACCTTTATGGTGGTAGGTACCATGACATATTCGTGGCGCACATCAGCATGGTGCGCCACAATTATCTACCTCAGTGGCGCACCCAAGGGCCGTGCACCACGGATATGCCTGCCACCTTTTCCAGAGGATGGGCCCACTTATATCCGTGGCGCATGGATCTGTGGTGCGCCACTAATCTCTGCCATATGCGTGGCGCACACCCATTTCATGCGCCACAGATGTGGGGGCCTGACACCCCCGGCTATGGTGCTTGTTGGGGCCCACATATGCATGGCACACCCCTTGTTTGGTGCGTCATAAATAAGGTGGTATCTGTGGCGCACTTTAATTGGTGCGCCATGGCTACTTATCTGTGGAGCACCGAAACGTAGTGCGCCGTAGATAATGGGCCCATGGATAAGGATTTTCCTAGTAGTGTCACTTGACATAGTACTCAATATTCGTCGGATCCCAACAAACACAACATGTAGAATTACATAATGATGATCTTGATCATGATAGGCAGCTCACAAGATCTAAACATGGAGCACATGGAGGAGGAGACATCCATCTAGCTACTGCTATGGACCCATAGTCCAAGGTAGACTGCTCACGCATCACTCCGGAGGCAGGCATGGTGATGAAGAAGGCCTCCAGTGGTGACTCCCCTCTCTGGCAGGGTGCCGAGAAGAGCTTCTGGACCCTCTCGATCTCGCGTCGACGACGGCGGCGGCTTTCAGTATGTTTTCTGGAAAAGTGTTCGGGCCTCTAAGGTTTTCTTGACGAAGGGAATAAATAGGTGGAAGGGCGATGTCAGGAGGTGGACCAGGTGGTCACACCACCTGGTGGCGCGGCCAGGGGGTGGAATTCGAGCGGTGCACGCGCTGCAAAATAGCATCTCCAGTGGATAACGATCCTCTCGGCCCAAGCCTCCCGACGATAGGCCTCGCTCTGCTTGTCAGAAGTTGGTCTTTACTTATAGAATTTAGATCAACATATGACAGTAGGCCTTCCACCTCCACACGACATTGCCCGCTTTCGTGAATATACGCTACGAGCATACATGCATGAATATGCGGAGCCAGGTATAGCGAGATACAGAATTATTAACAGGTGAGCCCGGGAGACCAAATTGATGTCTCTATTGTGATGGTAAGCAGATCTAACCATAAACTGGCCATATTTTGTATAGTTCTAGGCAATAAAGTCTTCAAAACTATGATTGTTCAAAATAATTTTAATATGTGTGTCACATCAACAACGACAATTAGCTGCTAAGCAACGCTTCATCTCATGTACCAGATATTGGATCCATGAGTTGAGAAACTTTTTAAAATATGATATTACCTCTCTGCGATATAATTTTCCTGTCTGCGCTAGAGCGGATCCATAGGTCATTATAAATATTTATCTTATCTCTAGTACCCACTCTCCAAATGAATCCGCGTTTATAGGTTGTAAGCATGCGAGGATACTTTGCCACGTAAAAAAAAGACGGAAATGCAGAAATGAACCCGGGCACAAATGAGGTCTTTTTTCAGTCCATTCAATCGCAATGGCATCCAGACTTGCATGCCAATTTTTATAAGATTGCTCACTGTCGCATGCATGTGGAGCTACGATTCAGCCGCACACCACTACCCATGTCCTAGTAAGATTACTTAAAAAAATTGCATGGTCACTAGCCCATTGTCCACGTGTGCGGCCAATAAAAGGAGCTTATATGAGCTCGGGACTAGAAACGCCTTATCCCCACTCTATGGATGTAACATTCCAAGTTTTTATCAAATTTTGGAATTAAAAAAATTATTTTATTTGTATGGATTGAATTTTCATAAGGATTTAAAACTTTCTGAGTTTATATAAAAGAATTATTACAAAAACTATTTCAAACTTTCCTTTATTGCTTGAAGAATTATTTTGAGAAAATAAAATTTCCAAATATTATTTTGCATTTATTCAAATCTTGTGCAAGCATTTATGCAAGGAAATTATTTACAAAAGCTTTATTACCACTAAAGTTTGCATTTCCCAAAGTGTATTTTAAAATAAGGTTCAAAGGTCATTTTATTATAATTTATTCTCTGAAATTAAAAGAAATTATTTTAAAAACCCTATCCCAACTTTGCATTTTGTAATAAAGTAATTTGGCACAAATTTATAAAGTTTTGAGGAACATTTGTTTTGTCCTGAAAAATGTATCTTCACTGTTTTAATTTGTAGTGTTGAATATTACAAAATATTAGAAATTTATTTGATTGCTTTTGGGGTTAAAATGCAAAAGATACAAAGGATTTAACAAAACAGAAAAGAATAAAAGAAAGAAGAAAAAATAAAAAAAAGATAAGGAATTTGGACCGAAGAGGCCAATCCGGCCCAATACTGAAACAAGCTCACGGCCTACCCGGGAAACTACCGAACCGTTACCCCTCTCTCTCTCCCCCCTATGACAAGTGGAGCCCACCTGTCATCTTCTTCCTGCAACCGCCCCCATCTTCCCCGTCACTGCCACGATCTTGGCCAACCGCCCTCGCTTCCCCTCGAGGCCGAACGGCACCCGCATCATCTCCCACCTATTCCCCACTGCCTCCTCTCCATTTTCCCCTCATTTTCCTCGCTTGAATCTCCGACGGTTAGGCAAAATTACTCGCCGGAGTCCGCAGATTTCCAGTGGCGTTCTTTGTCGATTCCTGTGGGCATGGACCACCCCACGCCCTCTCTCTTGCCTCATCCTACTTACTTTTCGTCGGTGCACCTTCTGACACCCACGGCTTTCTCTATTGTGTAGAGAATCGATGCGTCGGTGCTTGGCCAAAGCACACCGGCGCTTGCACTCCCTCCAGCCTCGCCTACCCTTCGCTCAAGGAAGCGATCCGCTGCACCGTTACAACCCTCGCCCTCCCTGAGATCAGACACACCTCATCCACCTCATCATCATCACCGGGATCCACTACATCGTCCCCGTCGACCAATCCCTAGCCGCCCTCGCTGGAAATCCTTCGCCGGAACCCTAGCCGGTGAGGTTCCCTCTCCCTCCCAATCTCCGTCCGTTGGATTTAGATCCTACGGTCCAGAACAAACCACTAACCGAATTGTAGAAGGATTTGAGCCGCTTAGATTCATTTAGATCCAATTGCCCATATTCACTATCCGACCGAACCGGTATCGGCTAATCATAAACAGCCACGTGGCCAGCTAGAAATCAAACAGATTTCAAATTCTTTTCAAATAGACAAAAACTTGTAAAATCAATATAAAATGTTCTGCTGGTCCAAATTTTGCAAACTTGGTATCCCTGGAATCCTTAGAAACTGTAGAATCCATTTATGCAAGAATATCACATGGTTACTGTACAAAATTTTGAAGTGAATTTCAAATGATTTAAATAGCACCTTAATACCAAATAATTCATATCTTTTGCTCTGATCATCCAAAAATAACAAATTTGTAGTCTATGGATTCCTTAGAACATGTAGAACATTTCAGAATCAAGAAACACCAAAGTTGATACGTGCACAAACTTGGTGCATTCAAATCTATCCAAATCACTACTTTGATCATAATTTGATTTCTAAAAATGATTTTTGAATGAATCCAATTGCAGCAACTTGGTTTTATTGTCTCCTATCCGGAAACATCACTGTCCAATTTAGTTGAAACCATTTGTAAATATTCAAATTCAGACATGAGAATTTGAGTATTTTCAACATAAGAATAATTCTAAATTTCCTTTCAATATGATTCATACTACAAAAGTGAATCCTATGATCATATCTATCTGTCCAAATCATTTAGACCTTAACATGACCCATTATCTTACTTAAACTTGCTGACCTATTTCACAAGACTGACCTCACACGAGTTGTTGAGTAAATAAAAATTTGCCTCAGTTAGGGTTTCCTTTGATACTGGTGTATGACACACTCTAACCCATATCACACATATCCTAAACCATTCTAATCTATTATCATCTTTGATCCAAAACCCAACTAGCTAGTTGGATGTTTCAAAGAATAATTTAAAACTTTTACTTAGCCATATCTTCAAAAACAACCCTAGTTCAAGTTAACCCTCTTGTCCAAGCAAACCTTGTGGCCAAGAAGCCACCATCTTTCTAAATGACATTCATACTTGTGCAACCACATGCCAACTTGATCATATTGATCTATATTGAACTATTCAATTTATAGAAAAGTTAAGTGTTGTCACACTTTATTCAATAGTACTCTAGTGGCACTATTCTATACTTATGTGAATCTGTTCACATGAGTCATCTCTAGACTCTGACCATACTTATGCCAAGCATAAGATTTTTATCATTTCATTGTAATCTTGGAGGATCAATCCTTTCCAATCATTAGACCTTGCCATCCAAACTCTCAATCCATATCTTGTAAGCCAAGTTTCAGGTCATATCTCTCTCACCATAGAAATCATAAGAAATTTAAAATGTTGAACCAACCCATTTCAATTGTTTGCATTGCTTGATCTTGTTTGTCTTGGACCAATGTGTTTATGTTGTGTACTTCTATTGCTATAGATTGAAAGGAGAGAACGTGTCTTGTTGAGAGAAGGGAAAGGGTTTGAACTCCAAAAAGGCAAGTGACACATATGCTTCTACCCATCTTTATTATATGCATTAGTGGTTTCAATACTATGCGTGATATGAATTTTCAAAGTGGATTATGAAATGTTTAGATCCTAGTAGTGTGTAGCCATCCTTTAAACACCACTTGCTAGGATTGCAAACTACTATGAAAAATGATGTCATGCTTTGTTTTGAATTGGTATGAAAATTAAACTTCAACCCAATGAAACACCTGGGTGGATTGGTTTGTTGATGGAGGCGATGTTGAGTGGCTACCCAGGGCTACACACCTGGCTATCAACCCAGGATTTGTATAGTTGTCTTCGCCTAGGGGTTCACTTGTGGATGGCCACCCAGGAACAAAGAGACTACCATGTCTTCCTTGCTTAGTGAGCTTCCAGTGCAGCTTTATGACAATATGGGCTTTGTCTTGATAGATTAAGATGTGACGGTTCAACTTGTGTGCAAGATATTGGCTGGTAGCAGAATTATAGGTGGGAACGGATCTTGCCAGTATGGTTGCTCTATCCTTCTGAAAGGTCTTGTCTCATTCTTCTCTCTGGGTAGAATGGGTCTTAAGGTGAAAGTGCACAATCCCTGCAGGGTGTCAAACTAATCGATTAGTCGTGTCCTCGGTTATGGACAATTTGAGTTCCTAGACATGGAAGTACGGAAGAGTCTCATCACCATTTTTGAATGAAATAAAATTGTTTAGAAATACTCAGGGCTACACACCTGGCTATCAACCCAGGATTTGTGTAGTTGTCTTCACCTGAGGGTTATCCTGGTTTTGTTGAGTAGCTACCCAGGGCCACATACCCTGCAAGTATGTGGTGGTTTTCACCTGGGGGTTATCTTGACCCTTAAAGTCTTAAGTGATTAAAAATGTTTTGGTTTACAAAATGATAGGATGAAATTTGCTTTATGCAAATTCAGCCAAAAGCTCCACCAGCCAATTACCATGTAGATAGCTCTTTCATAATAGCCACCAAATATGTGTCATTTGCCAGTACATCATTGTACTGACCGCCATTTATGGGGCTGCATATTCAAATGTGCAGGTTTTCAGAAAAGGATCATTAGTAGGATCTCGAGACTACATTCCAACATGTCTGCTTGTGGCACGTGATGAAGATGGAGGGTCATTGCCACTTTGTTTTTCGCTGTGTTTCTATAAGGTTTGAGACTTATGTAACTGGATCTGCGATGTAATATTTGATACTATTGCAATGATCACAATATTTTGTACTATGGTGCTATCAGTGATCTAGGGAATAGCACTTAACATAGGTGTTCCACGTTAATTCAAAGGTGGGGCTTTACAAAATGGTATTAGAGCATAGTGTTGCCTATAGGATCGAGACCCTAGGTTTGGATTAGATTAGGAAGCCCCTAGAATTTTGTTTTCTTCCTTCAAAATAAAATAAAATATCATTTTGGTTTTTTTTTCTAAATGAAATCTATCTCATCTTGCTTCTGTTTATATATATATAAAAGGTTTGCATTTTGAACTCCTTGTATTCTCCCAACTTCATCTTCAAATGTTACCTTTTGCTTTAGATGACCCAACTCTTGAATATCATCAACAAAGGATAGAAGATCACAATGTGCCAGAAGTGTGAGAGTGATACTCCATATATTTTCCTTGACTCAACATGAAGAACTTCATTGAAGGCCAAACGAAGAACTTGGAGAAAGACTCAAATGCAGCTTGCATAACTCTAGAAGATGAATCAAGGAAGTAGAGGAGAAACTTGAAGTACACAAGCAAGTAATAGACAAGACCACCAATAATTATAATTTATGAAACCAACGATATCATGATAATCTAATGATCATACCAAATTGGGGTATGACCATACTAGATTATTAGTGTTTGACCTAGTTTGCTTGATGTGATGAATGATTGTTAGATGTTGTTTGTAAAATGAATTGCCTTGATCTACTATGTTTTGGGTAGGAATTTTTCTTTAGCTCCCTTCTATCTATTCTCAACTTCATCCCAATCCCAAACAAGTGTTTTCTAGACAATTCGCTGTGAAGACAGCAACATTATTGGCTCCATCTAAGATGTTCAGTCTTTAAGGAGAAGAAGCATACAACATGAGATGGCAAACCGAAGGATCTGCAAGCTAAGAGTTAATGCCATACGAGAGTTTATGCAAACCTCTAGCTAAGGAATGATAGATTTGTTCACAAAAAATCAAAAATGGGATTTGGAACATTGGTTCAATTTCTAAGAAAATTTTGTCAAAGCTAGTGAGGTTGACTAAGAGTTAGAATGCGAGATGCACCAAACCAAATATAGATAATGATTGGCTACAACATGGATTGGCCCCCATGACGACTACTCATATTGTTCGCTCTTGTTATGAGGAATGGTTAATCTAGTGACATACATACAAGAGTGCCGACATTGTTAAGCCTTGAACTTAGGAGGATAGGATATTATACCCTTATAATAGGCAAGTGTTGCCAAATGTAGGAATATAGTGAGGACGAACCACAAGCTTACCATTGAAGAAGTCATACCAACCTTGAGAGCTCTGTTTGAACCAACAGTTTTTACAAAGGAATGCATCATAAGATGGAGGATTGCCAAGGATGTCAACAAAAAGGATGAAATGAAGATATGAGATCATCTTAACTTGGTCTTCTGATTGACCCAAAGAGTGACCCTTCAGTGTCCAAAGTAGTTCAACAAATGTCATTGTTGAATTGAAGCATAACAAAGGAGGAAAAAAATTATATCAAGGAAGAATGGATGCTAGAGTTTATGAGTAGACATCCAACTATTGGAAATGAAGATAGAAGCTCACTATGGATTCAAAAGATGACCCAGTGCCAAGTCAAATCCCAGGTGTGCTTACTTTGAACCAAAGACCTAGACCACCTACAAAAGTTTCTTTTAAGGGTGGTAGCCACCTAGGTACCCCAAACCCTTCTACCTTTCTAGCCTCTTCAAATCTCGAGGATGAGATTTCTTTTAAGGGTGGTAGTCTGTAACATCCCAAGTTTTTATCAAATTTTGGAATTAAAAAAATATCTTTATTTGTATGGATTGAATTTTCACAAGGATTTAAAACTTTCTGAGTTTATATAAAGAATTATTACAAAAACTATTTCAAACTTTCCATTGTTGCTTCAGGAATTATTTTGAGAAAATAAAATTTCAAAATATTATTTTGCATTTATTCAAATCTTGTGCAAGCATTTATGCAAGGAAATTATTTACAAAAGGTTTATTACCACTAAAGTTTGCATTTCCCAAAGTGTATTTTAAAATAAGGTTCAAAGGTCATTTTATTATAATTTATTCTTTGAAATGAAAAGAAATTATTTTAAAAACCCTAACCCAACTTTGCATTTTGTAATAAAGTAATTTGGCACAAATTTATAAAGTTTTGAGGAACATTTGTTTTGTCCTAAAAAATGTATCTTCACTGTTTTAATTTGTAGTGTTGAATATTACAAAATATTAGAAATTTATTTGATTGCTTTTGGGGTTAAAATGCAAAAGATACAAAGGATTTAAGAAAACAGAAAAGAAGAAAAGAAAGAAGAAAAAATAAAAAAGATAAGGAATTTGGACCGAAGAGGCCAGTCCGGCCCAATACTGAAACAAGCCCATGGCCCACCCGGGAAACTACCAAACCGTTACCCCTCTCTCTGTCTACCCTATGACAAGTGGAGCCCACCTATCATCTTCTTCCTGCAACCGCCCCCATCTTCCCCGTCACTGCCATGATCTCGGCCAACCGCCCCCGCTTCCCCTCGAGGCCAAACGGCACCCGCATCATCTCCCACCTGTTCCCCACTGCCTCCTCTCCATTTTCCCCTCATTTTCCTCGCTCGAATCTCTAACGGTTAGGTGAAATTACTCGACGGAGTCCGCAGATTTCCAGTGGCGTTCTTTGTCGATTCCAGTGGGCATGGACCACCCCACGCCCTCTCTCTTGCCTCATCCTACTTACTTTCCATCGGCGCACCTTCTGACACCCACGGCTTGCTCTATTATGCAGAGAATCGATGCATCGGTGCTTGGCCGAAGCACACCGGCGCTCGCACTCCCTCCAGCCTCGCCTACCCTTCGCTAGAGGAAGCGATCCACCGCACCGTTACAACCCTCGCCCTCCCTGAGATTAGACGCACCTCATCCACCTCTTCATCATCACCGGGAGCCACTGCATCATTCCCATCGACCAATCTCGAGCCACCCTCGCCAGAAATCCGTCACCGAAACCCTAGCCGGTGAGGTTCCCTCTCCCTCCCATTCCCCATCCGTTGGATTTAGATCCTGTGGTCCAGAACAAACCACTAACCAAATTGGTATAGAAGGATTTGAGCCACTTAGATTCATTTAGATCTAATTTCCCATATTCACTATCTGACCGAACCGGTATCGGCTAATCATAAACAGCCAAGTGGCCAATTAGAAATCAAACAGATTTCAAATTCTTTTCAGATAGACAGAAACTTGTAAAATCAATATAAAATGTTCTGCTAGTCCAAATTTTGCAAACTTGATACCCCTGGAATCCTTAGAAACTGTAGAATCCATTTATGCAAGAATATCACATGGTTATTGTACAAAATTTTGAAGTGAATTTCAAATGATTTAAATAGCACCTTAATACCAAATAATTCATATCTTTTGTTGTGATCATCCAAAAATAACAAATTTGTAGTATATGGATTCCTTAGAACATGTAGAACATTTTAGAATCAAGAAACACCAAAGTTGATACGTGCACAAAGTTGGTGCATTCAAATCTATCCAAATCACTACTTTGATCATAATTTGATTTCTAATGATTTTTAAATGAATCCAATTGCAGCAACTTGGTTTTACTGTCTCCTATCCAGAAACATCACTGTCCCATTTATTTGAAACCATTTGTAAATATTCAAATTTAGACATGAGAATTTGAGTATTTTCAACATAAGAATAATTCTAAATTTCCCCCTATGATCATATCTATCTGTCCAAATCATTTAGACCTTAACATGACCCATTATCTTACTTAAACTTGCTGACCTATTTCACAAGACTGACCTCACACTTGAGTTGTTGAGTAAATAAAAATTTGCCTCAATTAGGGTTTCCTTTGATACTGGTGTATGACACACTCTAACCCATATCACACATATCCTAAACCATTCTAATCTATTATCATCTTTGATCCAAAACCCAACTAGCTAGTTGGATGATTCAAAGAAGAATTTAAAACTTTGACTTAGCCATATCTTCAAAATCATCCCTAGTTCAAGTTAACCCTCTTGTCCAAGCAAACCTTGTGGCCAAGAAGCCACCATCTTTCTAAATGACATTCATACTTGTGCAACCACATGCCAACTTGATCATATTGATCTATATTGAACTATTCAATTTACAGAAAAGTTAAGTGTTGTCACACTTTACTCAATAGTACTCTAGTGGCACTATTCTATACTTATGTGAATCTGTTCACATGAGTCATCTCTAGACTCTGACCATGCTTATGCCAAGCATAAGATTTTTATTATTTCATTGTAATCTTGGAGGATCAATCCTTTCCAATCATTAGACCTTGCCATCCAAACTCTCAATCCATATCTTGTAAGCCAAGTTCCAGGCCATATCTCTCTCACCATAGAAATCATAAGAAATTTAAAATGTTGAACCAACCCATTTCAATTGTTTGCATTGCTTGATCTTGTTTGTCTTGGACCAGTGTGTTTATGTTGTGTACTTCTATTGCTATAGATTGAAAGGAGAGAACGTGTCTTGTTGAGAGAAGGGAAAGGGTTTGAACTCCAAAAAGGCAAGTGACACACATTCTTCTACCCATCTTTATTATATGCATTAGTGGTTTTAATACTATGCATGATATGAATTTTCAAAGTGGATTATGAAATGCTTAGATCCTAGTAGTGTGTAGCCATCCTTTAAACACCACTTGCTAGGATTGCAAACTACTATGGAAAATGATGCCATGCTTTGTTTTGAATTGGTATGAAAATTAAACTTTAACCCAATGAAACACCTGAGTGGATTGGTTTGTTGATGGAGGCGATGTTGAGTGGCTACCCAGGGCTACACACCTGACTATCAACCCAGGATTTATGTAGTTGTCTTCACATGGGGGTTCACTTGTGGATGGCCACCCAGGAACAAAGAGACTACCATGTCTTCCTTGCTTAGTGAGCTTCCAGTGCAGCTTTATGACAATATGGGCACTGGGTAGAATGGGTCTGAAGGTGAAAGTGCAAGATATTGGCTGGTAGCAGAATTATAGGTGGGAATGGATCTTGCCAGTATGGTTGCTCTCTCCTTCTGAAAGGTCTTGTCTCATTCTTCTCTCTGGGTAGAATGGGTCTAAAGGTGAAAGTGCACAACCCCTGCAGGGTGTCAAACTAATCGATTAGCCATGTTCTCGGTTATGGACAATTTGAGTTCCTAGACATGGAAGTACGGAAGAGTCTCATCACCATTTCTGAATAAAATAAAATTGTTTAGAAACACTCAGGACAGGGACTACTCAGGGCTACACACCTGGCTATCAACCCAGGATTTGTGTAGTTGTCTTCGCCTGAGAGTTATCCTGGTTTTGTTGAGTAGCTACCCAGGGCCACATACCCTGCAAGTATGTGGAGGTTTTCACCTGAGGGTTATCTTGACCCTTAAAGTCTTAAGTGATTAAAAATGTTTTGGTTTACAAAATGATAGGATAAAATTTGCTTTATGCAAATTCAGCCAAAAGCTCCACCAGCCAATTACCATGTAGATAGCTCTTTCACAAAAGCCACCAAATATGTGTCATTTGCCAGTACATCATTGTACTGACCCCCATTTATGGGGTGCATATTCAAATGTGCAGGTTTTCAGAAAAGGATTGTTAGTAGGATATCGAGACTACATTTCAACATGTCTGCCTGTGGCACATGATGAAGATGGAGGCTCATTGCCAGTTTGTTTTCCGCTATGTTTCTGTAAGGTTTGAGACTTATGTAACTGGATCTGCGATGTAATATTTGATACTATTGCAATGATCACTATATTTTGTACTGTGGTGCTATCAGTGATCAATGTCGATGGATTTCGTGTCGCAAGAACATGGGGTACCACGCGATGGACCCAAAGATTCGAACGCAGGGGGCTGAACGTGTGAGATCTAGGATCGCAACGAAGCACGATGACGGAAGTCTCGAGCTGCCGAATGCACTACGCACTGCAGAGAGAGATGCCGAGCTTTACCCAGGTTCAGGGCCCTCATGGTGAGGTAAAATCCCTACTTCCTGCCTTCTTGTATTGCCACGCGACACCTCGCGAGGAGTACAAGGTCTTGGTTACAGAGTTCTAGCTGGCCAGAGGTTGAAGAACCTGCGTGCCCAGCTAGCTACTTGGAGAAGATTAGATCAGATCTAAGGGGTGGCCTCCCCTCCTTTTATAGCGCCAAGGTCCTCCTTCCCCTTATCTTCTTGGAGAAGTGGTTGCCACACACACGGCCAAGGAGGGTGGACAGCTGTAGTCTACACTCTTCTGTAGACATGGTCTTCGTAGGGTAGTGGCGCCGGTCCACAGGAGTGGGTAGAGGAAGCTGACGTCTTCCTCTGGCGCCCTGCACCGTCCACGCTATTTTTAGGGGGGTGGCCAACAATAACTGTGCCGCTTTGGGTAGGCACAGCGAAAGTTGGTCTCCTCCCTATCGGGGGTAGCGTGGGTGGTACGCGGTCTTCTGTCCTTCGTCTTCTTGCTCCGCACGCCAACGTGCTGAGCTGGCATGGACTTGGTCTCTCTCTCCTCACCAGCAGGGGCTCGTGAGGAGGTCTTCTGGTCCTTAGCGTTTTCCTCTGTCGTTCTCCTCACGAGGCGCCTCCTCGTGAGGGTCTTCTCCGTAGCTTGGGTCGTTGATTCTCCCCTGGGCTGAAGATGGGCCGATGACATGGCCCAGGAGCAGGTGGACCAGGATACCCCGGTATCCAGAACACCGATAGTAGCCCGTGGGAGCCCAGCCCGCGAACGCGTCCACTTGAGGAAGCGAAGGGCCGGGGGCCCCCGAAGCTGCTGGGCCCTCCAACGGCACGCGTCAACCGCGCGATCAGAGGACCATGTGAAGAAGCAGAGGCTCCGGACACGTGGCGAGGCCGCAGCTGGAGAGGCGAAACGGCGGGCGATGCTACAGTCTCCGAGGTGTCAAACCGTCATGATGGCGCGTCGCTTCACTGCGGAGCGCAGCGTCGATGCTTCGATTCCCGCGCTAAGATTTGACGCATCGACGCCACACGCCCCCCTTAAATAGAGTCTCCTCGAGACCTTCGACACTTCACCTTCTTCCTCCAGTGCTACTTCTTCCTCCGCGCCCCAAAGGTGATGGACCCCTCTGCCTCCGTCGCCGCCGCTGGACCAAGCTCCGGGGGCAAGCGCCGCGGACGCCCCCCAGGCAGCGGGATCAAGGTGAAGATCCTGGCCCGATGGACGCCCGGCGCCGGCGGCCCCCTCCGTATCGGCGCGCCGAGGCAGGATGAGGTGAGCCACGCCGCCTCGGGGACCTCCAGCACCATGACCCTCAGGGGTCCCGCGCGCGGAGGCGCTCTGAACTCGCTGTCGCCGCTGGCGGCGGCGCCTGCTCCCCGCGCCCCGGGGAGCGTCGACCGAGTCCTCCGGGAGGTGGAGGCCGCTCTGGGCCCCCCTCCCCCTGCTGCAGATCCTCCGGCCCCGCTGGCGAACGGAGTGGTTGCCACTCCGCGCCACCTGGCGGCGGCGATGCTGGGACCCCTCACTGGCCTGGGGTCCCGCTTCTTGGAGCTCCTCCTCGTCGTCGACGCCCCGGGCTTCAGCTCCCTCCGGCTGCCCGATGCCGTGCGGAGGGTGATTTATGCCCCCGGTGCGGCCGTCGGGGAGATTGCCCTGGGGGAGCAGAGCAGGCCAGATCTCCTTTGGCCTGTGGACATCCTCCTCGGGGTGGGCGGCAACCACCTCGTCTTCCGCTTCAAGCTAGGGACGTTGGAGGCTTCGGTGCGGATCTTCACCGCCGGTGGCGTCTGCCGCACCTACCCCCAGCCCGCGGTGCCGTGAAGAGGAGGTCCCGGCGCGGTAGTCTTCTGGGGAGGGGAGCTAGTCTCCTCCCCTCTTTTGATGTGTAATCCTCGCCGGCGGGGTATGCCCCGCCGTGCCTTTGCTCCTCCCTTTGATGGGATTACTACAATGAAGTCCGCTTTTTAGCTATCTTGTACTTTGCTTCTCGATGCTCTTCATTGTCCTGGTCACTCGCACGCTCGAGAGCCCTGGCGAGCTGTTGGCGTCGACGGGAGGCCTCCCTTTGCCTCAGAGCTCAAGATGGGGTCGGCGCCGATGATGCATTGGACGATTCCTGAGAAAAGAAGTTGAAGAAAGAGTTGGAAAAGAAAAAACCCCAAATCCCCGAAAACGGAAAACTAGTTGATAAAACAAACAAAAAAAGAAGGCGAATAAGATGCCCCTGTGACCGGCACAGGGACCTTCTCCATCGTGGAGGAGCGCGGCACTATCTGTGCTAGCAGCTAAGAGCAAATTGCCGCGCGTGGTGATTCACGGGGCCTTCCTCGTCATTGAGGGAAGCTGGACCCTCACGGACGTGAAAACGTCGACGCTTAAGAGAGCCCAGAGACCGTCGACACCTCGCAAGGGTTGCTCACGAGGTGAAGGGCCTGGCGCGGACCTCCAGATCTGCGTCTCCTTCGCAAGATGATCAGAACGGCCTTGGTCTTCAATAATCCTGCCACGTTAGGCCTTCCTCGATAGAGGGAATCTTCCTGCGGATGCTTGTTGCATCAACGCATTCTTGCCTCCTCGTGAGGGCTGCTCACGAGGGGTAGGTCCTTAGCGGGTGCCTTGGGCACACCTTGGACTTGTCCTTAGCGGGTGCCTTGGGCACACCTTGGACTTTCCTCAAAATTTTTTATTTTCCGATGTACTTCGCGAGGAACTAAGCACCATGGGTATTTGGAGGTGATCGATAACAGGGCCGTCGCCCCCGACCAGAGCTCACTTCCTTCGGGTTTTTCGGGCTCGCTGTTTTCCGGGCGAAGGCCCCAGCATAGACACTGTGCCTAGCCCCCTTCCGCGTGGAGTACAACAAAAAATAAATGGACTTCATGCCATTTTAATGTCATGCCGAAGCAGAGGCGCTATGTTGCGTGATAACTTAATATCACTGCTTAAGAGCAGTTTGAGCTGATACAAGTGCCGTGAGAACGGTCTTTATCTCCTCGTGAGGAACCTAAGGGTAGAACTTTCACAGATGATCTATGTTCCACGGGTTCCCCACCGGCACGCCTTCTGTGGTTTCCAGCCGCGCCGAGCCTGACCTGGCGATGTGCGTCACCTTGAAGGGTCCTTCCCACATTGGAGACAGCTTGTGCAGACCCTCGCGAGAGAGTATTCTCCTCAGCACCAGGTCGCCGACCTCTAGAGTCCTTGCTCGAACATGGTGGCTATGGTTGCGGCGTAGACCTTGCTGGTACCTCGCGGCGCGGAGCGTAGCTTGGCTCCGAGCTTCTTCGAGCAGGAGGAGACAATCCTTGATGAGGTCCTCTTGGCGAGTTTCGTCGAAGGAGAGCACTCTTGGTGATCCGAACTTGACGTCGGTGGGAAGAACAGCCTCCGCCCCATAGACCATGAAGAAAGGGGTTTCTCCAGTGGGTTTGGTGGCGGTAGTCCTGATGGACCACAAGATGGATCGGAGGTTGTCTAACCATTTTTTGCTGCAAGCTTTGAGCTTGGCGTTGAAGCTTTTCATCTTGAGTCCCTTGAGGACCTCGGCGTTAGCACGCTCGGCTTGGCCATTGCTCCGGGGGTAGGCGACGGAGGCGAAGCAAATCTTGATGCCGGTCGATGCGCAGTACTCTCGGAACAGTCCGTTGGTGAACTGGCTGCCGTTGTCGGTGATTATGCGGTTAGGCACACCAAAACGACAGACCAGCCCATGGATGAACTTGACTGCGGACCTGGCCGGGATGGTGCACACCGGTTCCACCTCCACCCACTTGGTGAATTTGTCGATGGCGACGTAGAGGTAGCGGTAGCCCCCTTGCGCTCTGGGGAATGGACCAAGGATGTCCAGTCCCCAAACTGCAAAGGGCCAAGTGAGTGGGATGGTTCGCAGCTCCTGTGTCGGCTGGTGGATCTGCTTGGCATGGAATTGGCACGCCTCGCACCTCTAGACCATCTCCGTCGCATCCCCGAGCACTGAGGGCCAGTAGAAGCTGCTTCGATATGCCTTCGCGGCTAGAGTTGCAGCAGAAGCATGATGGCCGCACTCGCCGGCGTGGATGTCCCTGAGAAGCTCCTGGCCTTGGTGAGTAGATATGCACTTCAGAGCAACGCCGTTTGGGCAACGCCGGCACAAGTCACCATCCTTGACGCAGTAGCCCGAAGCTTGGCGCACGATCCTTTCGGCCTCTTCTTCATCCTTGGGGAGCCGGCTGCTGGTGAGGAAAGCCTTGAGCTCGAGAATCCAGTCCACTCCCTCCAGCCGTGCCAATGCCAGAAGGACGCGGTCACCCGAAGGAGGCCCGCAGTCTGGAGCCCCCTGCTCCGGCGGTGGCGGCAGGGCAGGTGGAGGGTCTGATCCTGATGACGGTGGAGAAGCGGACGGCTTGAAGAGACGCTCCTCAAAGACGCCGGCAGGTTGTGCCAGGCGGTGAGAGGCGCGCTTGGCGATCTCGTCGGCTTCCACATTTTCTCCTCTCGGGATGTGCTTCAGCTCCAAACCTTGGAAGCGCTTTTCCATCTTTCGATGCTCCTCAAGATAGGCCGCCATGTGCTCATCCTTTGGAGTGTAGCTCTTGTTCGAGAAGTTCACAACCAGCTGTGAATCTCCCTTGACGATGAGGCGCTTGATGCCCAAAGCGTTTGCCACCCTTAAGCCGGTGTGTAGTCCTTCGTACTCCGCGATATTATTGGAGACCTTGTGCTCAGGCTTAAAGAAGAGCTGTATGGCATAGAAGAGCTTGTCTCCAGAGGGAGAGGTTAGGACAGCACCAGCTCCCACGCCGGGGAGGTTGAAGGCGCCGTCGAAGTGCATGACCCAGAGGCCTGGGGCCTCCTCTCCTGGGAGCGTTGACTCCACCTCTGGAGGCTCGTCGGCGAACGGATCGGTCCACTCCGCAGTGAACTTGGCCAAAGCTTTGCTTTTAATTACCTTTGTAGTTTTGAAGGAGATCTCGAAGGGTTGAAGCTCCACGGCCCATTCTGCCACCCGCCCGGTGATGTTGGGATTGCGTAGGATGGTCTCCAGGGGACGATCGATTACCACCTTTATCGGGTGACCCTGGAAGTAGTGGCGCAGCTTCCACGAAGCGATGAGCAGGGTGTAGAGCAGCTTTTGCTGCATGGTGTAGCGCTCCCAAGCGTCACGTAGCACCGTGCTGACGAAGTATACGGGCTTCTGCACCTTGGTGACACCCTCGGGAGGTACCTCCTCGGGAGGCCTTTGAGCGTTGCCCTGAGGGAGCGGCTCGGTCGGTGGAGATGTGGCGAGTGGTTCCTCTTGAGGAACGAGAGGTGCAGCGGCCTCTTGTAACATCCCAAGATTTTACAGATTTCTGGGGGAAAAATTTCGTTTTTGTATTGCTTGAGATGATTGAAATTTCACAGGGATTTAAAACTTTGAGTCCATTTGTAAGTTTTATTAGAAAATGTTTCAAACCTTCTACTATGTTCTTGAAGACCCCTTTTGAGAAAAGAATCAATTATCAAAATACTTCTTTTCCAACCTTTATTCAAACCTATGCAAGTTGCTTACAAAGGAGTGAATCCCAAGGGTATTTTATTTAGTGAGGATTGTATTTCAAGAAACTAAGTTTGAAAGATAATTTCAAACATTATTTTATAAAGGATTATTTCTTATTTTCAAAAGATTTATCTTAAAATCCTATTTAGCTTTATGCAAACAAAAACCATTAGGCTCAACCTATATTCTATTAAAAATCTTCTTCTAATTTTTGAAAACTCGTTTCCTACTGATTTAAAACCTTACAGTGAATTTTACAAACTTTCTGAAAGTGGTTTGATTTGATTTGGAGCTTTTTGCAAAATCTGTGAAAGAAATAGGAAAAATGGAAAAAGAAAAGAAGCAAAGAAGAGAAAAATGTGAAGCTGGGCCCCGGGAACCATTCTAGCCCACGGCCAGAATGAGCCCACGGCCTAGCAACGCCCCGCCCCGAACCGGTACCTTCCCTTCTCCCCTCCCGACACCGACAGGTGGACCCCGCATGTCATCCCCCTCCTCCTGCAATCTTCTCCCTCTCTCTCCGTTTCTGGAAACGGTCGCCGGAGTAAACCTCTCCCGTTGATTTCTCGTGAGTAATGGCCATCAAGACCACACCTATAAGTACCTCGCACCCTCCTCTCACTCCCCTCCCCACCTCTCCTCGAACCGGGCCACCAGGCTGCTCAAATCCCTCGTCGGAGGTCCGCTCATCTGCAGGTATCCCCGGCCGATTCCGACCGTAACCAGTGAGCCCCGCCCTCTCTCTTCTCTCCTATCGTCCTCCCCTACTCTGGCGCACCTCTTGAAGCCCACGGACTGAATCATTTCGCAAGAAATTGAGCTCTCCAGTACAACTCGAAGGTCACCAACGCTCGTGCACCCTCCAGCCGCCCTCTACTCCTTCATCTGGAAGCAATCGAGGTGGAGATTCACGCACCCGAGCTCGCCATGTCGTTCTGATCCCCGTCCGCATCTTCGCTGCCTCCAGAACCCTCTGCATAGTCGGCGACATCAACCTCCAGTGCGCAAGCTCACCGCCGGCGACGCACAGGAAACCCGAGGTGAGCTTCTCTCCTCCCTGATTCTTATCGTCCGTCCGATCAAGATCTAAAAGCCCAGATCTCTTCACTTAAACGAAGAGGTATCAGTAGATCTGGTATGATCAATCCACTTAAGATCCAACGTCCCAGAACGTCGATCCGACCGAAACGGTACCGGCCAATCAAATCATGCCGCGTGTCGGCCTCTGGTTAAAACAGAAATTCGAATTAGAATTACAAACCAGATTTGATCCCAATCTTGCAAAATTCATATCTTTTGATCTGTAGGTCCAAAAATAGCAAATGATATACCGTTGGAATCCTTGAAACCTGTAGAATCCAGTAGTACAATAAAATCTCATATTTCATGGGTTCAATTTGAAACTATTTTCAAATTGGGATTGAACCTCCTGTTAGTTTGTTTAATTCTTATCTTTTGAACCAAGAGTCCAAAATTTTCAAATTTGTAGTCTCTGGATTCCTTAGAACTTGTAGAACACCATAGGATCAAGAAAATCCAAATTGAATACGTGCACACACTTTGTGCATTCAAATCTTCTCAAATCACTATTTTGGCCATATCTTGAGTTCTAAAATTTATTTTAGAATAAATCCACTTGCAGTGGCTTTACTTTACTGCAAGCTATCTAGTAGTATCACTCCCATATCTGATTGAAGCACTTCACTATTATTCAAATTCTAATATGAGGATTTGAGTAATTCCCATTATAAAGATAAATCTATTTCTGTTCAGTAATGTTTCCTTTTCTACTTTAGCAAATCTTATACTCATACCTAGCTATCAAACATCATCCTGGGATCACTTTGATCCAATGTCATATCCATCTAAGTACATAATGATTAGTTCACACAAAATCAAATTACAATTGGGTTGTTTGAGTAAAGTGTGATACCTCCAATCTCAGTTTCTACCTTGCTACTATGGTATTGATCAAATCAACAATCATAGTACTTAACCCAATCATATCTACTCATCAGGAACCTTAAGCCATATTTCACACATCACCTATACCTATCCTATACCTATAGCCATTTATTCATGTCTACTCAACCTTAGCCATGCATAGAATTATTCAAATCAACAAATGAGTTAATTGAGTAACTCAATGCTTCACACTTCCTGGCCCATTGTCAAAGTGTAAAATATACTATTTAAGAATAATTGTTGTTACACTTATTCAATAGTATTGCTATTGCACCATTTTGTCTTTTATGTGAGTTACCCACATAAGATATTCCAAGATTCAATATGCTTTGATAAAGCATAAAGATTTCACTCATTATACTTTGTCTAATTCATATATACTCAAACTGCAATTATGCCACTTGAGTAAGATATGATTTCTTCCCAAGCCTAGAACACATTAATGTTGAGCTGTTATAACCCATACCATAGTATGTGTTATACACCATGTTGATCGACGAACCATTTGAGCCATGCCCTCAAACATCGATCATTCATACCAAACCCAAAGCCCACATAGTATTGTTTACATGTATTGAACTATTCAACTTGCAAATGTGCCATTTGAGTAGTTCAAGCATCCTTAAAGTTGCCTAGACCATTTCCCTCTCAAATCATACTGATCCTTCCCAACTAAGCACTCGAATTCATTCATGATCCTTTACCATATCCTTCAAAATCACAACATCTCAATAAAGCTAAATGACTAAACAAATACCTTCGATTACTTAAATTGTTTGTTTGTGATTGTTTCGAGTGTTTATGTTTTGTTACTTCTATACTATAGTTGGTGCGGAGGACTACACGCTTAGTTGAGGGAAGAGAAACATCGTGTTCATCAAAAGGCAAGTGACACACATGTCCCTTACCCATTTTACCTATGCATTAGTGTATTTCACCTTTTGTAGTATGCATGATAGGTGATTTACTCAATTGTTTTATCAAATGCTTAGATCCTAGTAGTGTGTAGCAATCCCTCAAACCCCACCTGATAGGATGCTAAATACTTTGAAAAATATTGATGCCATGCTAAGATCACTTGAAAAGTGTTTTGTGAACAATTTAAGAACTTCAACTAAAATGAAACACCTGGGTGGATTGGTTTGATGATGGAGGCGATGTTGAGTGGCGACCTGGGGCTACACCTTGTGTAGTTGCTGCCTGGGCGTACACTTGTGGTTTGCCACCCAGGAACAAAGAGATGGCTATGTCTTCCATGCTTAGTGTACTTCCAGTGCAGCCTTATGACATTATGGGCTCTGTCTTGACTGATTAGATGTGGGGGTACAACTTGTCGGCAAGAAGTGGTGGTAGTTGAATTGTAGGTTGGGGACGGAGCTTGCCAAGTTAGTTGTCCTCTCCTTCTAAAAGGTCTCGTTTCATTTTATGTATGGGCATAAAATGAATCGTAAGGTGAAAGTGCACAACCCCTGCAGGGTGTCAAAACTAATCGATTAGCCGTGTCCTCGGTTATGGACAATTGAGTCTCTAGACATGGAATGTACGGAAGAATCTCATCACCGTTTTGAATGACTAAAATCTGTCTAGAAACCCCGAGGTAGGAACTAAGGACCATACACTCCGAGGGGTGGTGGTGCCTGAGGTTCCGACTTTGTTGAATTTCGCCCAGTGCTACATGCCTAGCTAGTATGTGGCAATTGGGGGATATTTCGACCCTTGAAAAATATAAAACTTTGAAAGAAAGACTTTGAGAAAGAACTATAGGATAAAACTAGCTTTATGCAAATCAGCTTGTGAGATCCACCAGCCAAATACTCATTTAGATAGACTCCTCACAACATCCACCAAATATGTGTCTTTTGCCAGTACATCATTGTACTGACCCCTTTGGGGCTGCATATTCAACGTGCAGGTTTTATTTCGAGTAAGGAACCAGGATTAGGATCTCGAGATTACATTCCAACATGACTGCCTGTGGCACGTGACGAAGATGGAGGCTCCTTGCCACCTTGCATTTCCGCTGTGTAAAATTGTAAGAATTAAATACTTTGTATATGGATCCGCGTTGTAAATTTGGATACTATGCAATGAATATTTCATTTTGTTCTGTGGTACTATCATTGATCCAGGGAATAGCACTCAACACAGATTTTCCACCTTGATCCAAGGTTGGGGCGTTACAAAATGGTATCAGAGCATAGTGTTGCATGTAGGATCGAGACCCTAGGTTTGGACTAGACTAGGAAACCCAAAAATGATATCAAATGGATATCATTGCGCTTAGGATGTGTTTTGAAAATTTTATTGCATTATAAGTACAGTTTTCTTTATTTTCCTCGTAAGGCTTATCACTCTCATTTTACTTACACTGTTCTTCTTTCAAAATTTTAGATGACGTTCACCAAGCTGAAGGTCCCCTATGACGATGCCGACTAGCTGTTTAGTGATCAGCTATCCCGCCTCTCTCGGATGCTGAACCTGTCACCTCCCACTTTTCGTGGTAGAGTGATACCTTGTGTGGTTCCCGAGATCGTCCGCTGGGAGATTGAGACCAGGATTGAGGGTCGCACCATTGGTACTCCCACGGAGACAGTGGTGTACTCGAGGATGTACCCAGGATGGGAGACTGGAGTCATGATGGCCATGGAGGAGGCACTAGCTCGCATATGTGGTATGTACGTCCAGGAGATATCAGAGTTGGACAATTCCATCTACCAGTTTGGGAGGCGTAACCACGAGGGATGGGCCTTGAGGACTCCAGGACGTCGTGAGGATTTACCATGGACTGAAGTGCAATTAGAGGACATGGGATCCTATGCCTTCAACTTGGAGGACATGCTGCGCAGTGAGATGGATGCCACTGATGATGCCAAGTATCAGATCCTGCAGAAGGATGAGAAGATAGAACAACTAGAGAACACGATAGAGAAGCTGAAGGAGAAGAACAAAACACTTGAGGCCGCCAATGATAAGCTGTCAGGCAAGGTCGAGGATCAGGAGGCCCAGATTGTAGGCTTTCGAGGACAGTGCATTTATCTTCACAAGGACCTGATGAAGTATAAGCCTTGGCCGCCCAAGAAAGGATCAACACCTACTGCAGAGAAGAAGGAGTCGACCTCGGAGCAGGTTGGAGCAGAGCCTGAGAAGCTAGAGCCTTGCCAGCCCACGGTAGAGGGAGATTCTATGGAAAGGGTTCATGCAGCGCCACCTAGCCCTGTGGTGAAGCGACGCAAGACAGGTAACACTAGAGCATATCTTGCACAGTTCAAGTAGTGAGACCACCACATTATGTAATAAATCGACGACCTTGTAATAGCTAGTCGTGCGACCTGGTGGTATGACCCCCTTTCTGACCTCGCTTTCCTAAAACTTGTAGTATAACTTGTTGTGCTTAAAGATCTATATTTGATGTGATCATCTATGCTTTCTAATGCTGGTTGCAATGCCTGTTAGAGTTTTGTAGAAAGATGTTTTCTCTTGACCTGCAGTGTTTGGGTAGGATCTTCCTTAGATCTCTCCTGTCTAACCCTCATCTATGCTGATCGCTAAACCTGTCCTAAAACCCAAACAGATGCAACCTCAACACGTGAATAACCGCAACAACACTCCGTTGGAAATAGCAATACAACAGTTAGTTGAAGCACATACAAGGGTTTCGCAGATGATGACTCAGATTACGACCAATCATGATGGTAGGGAATTACCTTTGGAAGTGCAGCAAGTACTGGACAATCATTCACGGATAGTACAAATGATGTCCCAGATTTTGACCAGTGCCAACGCTAGCCTACCGCAAGATGAGCATGGAGAAAAGCCAACGAAAATTGATACTGAGATAATATGTCAAGCCTGTAAGAGATGCGGAGAAGTAGGACACGCCTCTAAGGACTGTCATGAAGAATGTCCCTACTGTGATATGAGTCACCCAGTTGGGGAGTGTCCCATGAGCCGAGTTACTTGTTTCCTATGTGAAGGAACAAATCATATTCCTGCTGAATGCAAGTTTTATTCCACAGTGCAACGAATGAATCAACAAGCCAAGAATAGAATGAGCCAACTGCCAAAAAGGACCCCTGAAGATGGAAGACTCAAAAGAAAGATGGAAGATATAGACATGGAGACAGCACACAACCCTACCACCAAGTGTTGCTACTCATGTGAAGAAGGACACTTGTCTAGAAATTGCTCGAAGAAGAGAGAAAGTTTTCCCATAACGGTAGTGGAATATGCAGAAAATGAAGTGAGAAATCTTCTAGCCCTAGAAAGACCAAAAAGGAAGAAGGACAACAGCAAGGTGATGTGCTTCCAATGCAAAGAGCTAGGACATTATGCGAGCAAATGCCCAGGAAAGTACCATAAAGTAAACATGCAAGATAGCGTGAAAAGAGACATCCGAATGATCACCTGTTTCAAGTGCAAGCAAAAGGGACACTACGCGGACAAATGTTCAGAGAATGGGGCTCCAAGACTTTAGTAAATTGGAATGGCTGAAGGATGCTGCCAATACAAGGTGAAGACACAACAAAGTACGGTCGACCCAGGAGGAGTTGTATTCGTTTATTACCTATAATAAATAAAGATTGGACTTGTAAGCCCAATGAGTAACTCCTTGTATGGATATAAATTTCTCCTCAACTCAGCAAGCTGAAAGTCTTACAGCGCAAGAAGTTATCGCCTTACGGCCGAGTTTGCCCAAAAACCCTAGTTAGGAAACGATAGACTTTGTTTTTAAATTCGGGAGCTTGGTCCCAAATTTCGACAAAACTTTGTCAAAAATCTAGTGAGGTTGACCAAGAGTTAGAATACGAGGTTTGCAAAACCATGTATGAAGTAATGATTTGGGTGCAGGATGGATTGATCACCACTCCTACTACTCTTATTATTCGCTCTCGTAATGTTGGTTTTACATACCTAGAGAGACATACCTACATGTGAGACAATGTCTTTAAACCATGACCTTAGGAGGATAAATATGCTACACCCCTCATAATGTGCCAGTGTGGCCAAAACGTAAGAATACGGTGAGAAACGACTGCATGTTTCAGGAACATTTTCTCAGTGGACCTTGAATGCGGAGACGGTTCAACTTCGACTTTAATTCCCCGACTTTTCATTTTGACTCCCCACACGGCCTGTTCGGCTACCCCTGAGCCTATAAGAGAGAGTTCACCCCTCTCCAGAGAGTCACAACAGAGACCGCCACCACCAACTATGAGATTGCCACCTGATTCCAGAGCCCTACGCCACCGAAGTCTACCCCATCCCGACCTACGATGTTACAAGACAACTCTCCAAATCCATGGAACCATTCTCCTGCCCCTGAGAGCTTCGTCAGATCCCCTTTCTCTGAGAAGGAATTTATCTTCGAGATATGACCAAGAGGTCCAGCGCCTTTCAACAACTATGAAGACGGTTGCTAAAGGAATTCTTAAGGACCATCTGGTACCTGTGGCAAGTAACACGACTTGCACCGGTAACTTGAATGGGTTCAACAATGCTGGTTATAAGGCGACCCTCCGTCCCTTAAAGATGCCAGTACCCCTTACAGAGTCCACCTTGTTTACCCCTATGAAATGCATAAGAAGACTGCAGAGAGATGCCATCCTAATTCCTTGGGAGGTGTGGTCTCATCATGTTCTTGGGGCAAGCATGCAGTACTTGACATTGGATCATCTTTTGAGATTCTGCAATAAAAATCAGCTAAAAAGCAACAAGGAGTATGGTGATGGCCTATATGCCGTCATAGCCTTGGAGAGGACCGACCAAGAAAAGGCTATATACACATTCTTAGACGATGTGGACTACCTTGTTGAAGACAACACGATGGATGATATCTGCCTATCACCAGAATTGGATGGAACATTAGGAATGCCCACTTTTGAACATAACGGCGAACATCGACGCTTCTGAGAAGAGCGATTTCAGGAAAAATGGCGCAACAGTGAATTCAAGCTGGGAACAAAATGCAAGTGCCTCAGGAAGTATCAAGATACCACCAAGCGAGATCTTCTTTAAGGGTGGTAGCGCCCTAGTCCCATTAGGATCTTTAACCTTGTAACCTTTCTCCAATCTCGAGGACGAGAT
Organism: Dactylis glomerata; assembly: GCA_007115705.1. Lineage (NCBI taxonomy): Eukaryota > Viridiplantae > Streptophyta > Magnoliopsida > Poales > Poaceae > Dactylis > Dactylis glomerata. The sequence goes on along the minus strand of QXEO01000450.1, from coordinate 588,973 downwards.
TTCTTTAAGGGTGGTAGTCTGTAACATCCCAAGATTTTACAGATTTCTGGGGGAAAATTTTCATTTTTGTATTGCTTGAGATGATTGAAATTTCACAGGGATTTAAAACTTTGAGTCCATTTGTAAGTTTTATTACAAAATGTTTTAAACCTTCTGCTATGTTCTTGAAGACCCCTTTTGAGAAAAGAATCAATTATCAAAATACTTCTTTTCCAACCTTTATTCAAACCTATGCAAGTTGCTTACAAAGGAGTGAATCCCAAGGGTATTTTATTTAGTGAGGATTGTATTTCAAGAAACTAAGTTTGAAAGATAATTTCAAACATTATTTTATAAAGGATTATTTCTTATTTTCAAAAGATTTATCTTAAAATCCTATTTAGCATTATGCAAACAAAAACCATTAGGCTCAACCTATATTCTATTAAAAATCTTGTTCTGATTTTTGAAAACTCGTTTCCTACTGATTTAAAACCTTGCAGTGAATTTTACAAACTTTCTAAAAGTGGTTTGATTTGATTTGGAGCTTTTTGCAAAATCTGTGAAAGAAATAGGAAAAATGGAAAAAGAAAAGAAGCAAAGAAGAGAAAAATGTGAAGCTGGGCCCCGGGAACCATTCCAGCCCACGGCCAGAACGAGCCCACGGCCCAGCAACGCCCCGCCCCGAACCGGTACCTTCCCTTCTCCCCTCCCAACACCAACAGGTGGACCCCGCATGTCATCCCCCTCCTCCCGCAATCTTCTCCCTCTCTCTCCGTTTCTGGAAACGGTCACCGGAGTAAACCTCTCCCGTTGATTTCTCGCGAGTAATGGCCATCAAGACCACGCCTATAAGTACCTCGCACCCTCCTCTCACTCCACTCCCCACCTCTCCTCAAACTGGGCCGCCAGGCTGCTCAAATCCCTCATCGGAGGTCCGCTCATCTGCAGGAATCCCCGGCCGATTCCGACCGTAACCAGTGAGCCCCGCCCTCTCTCTTCTCTCCTATCGTCCTCCCCTACTCTAGCGCACCTCTTGACGCCCACGGACTGAATCATTTCATAGGAAATTGAGCTCTCCAGTACAACTCGAAGGTCACTGATTCTCGTGCACCCTCCAGCCGCCCTCTACTCCTTCATCTGGAAGCAATCGAGGTGGAGATTCACGCACCCGAGCTCGCCACGTCGTTCTGATCCCCGTCCACGTCTTCGCTGCCTCTAGAACCCTCCGCATAGTCGGCAACGTCAACCTCCAATGCGCAAGCTCGCCGCCGGCGACGCACAGGAAACCCTAGGTGAGCTTCTCTCCTCCCTGATTCTTATCGTCCGTCCGATCAAGATCTAAAAGCCTAGATCTCTTCACTTAAACGAAGAGGTATCAGTAGATCTGGTATGATCAATCCACTTAAGATCCAACGTCCCACAACGTCGATCCGACCAAAACGGTACCGGCCAATCAAATCACGCCGCGTGTCGGCCTCTGGTTAAAACAGAAATTCGAATTAGAATTACAAACCAGATTTGATCCCAATCTTGCAAAATTCATATCTTTTGATCTGTAGGTCCAAAAATAGCAAATGATATACCGTTGGAATCCTTGAAACCTGTAGAATCCAGTAGTACAATAAAATCTCATATTTCATGGGTTCAATTTGAAACTATTTTCAAATTTGTATTGAACCTCCTGTTAGTTTGTTTAATTCTTATCTTTTGAACCAAGAGTCCAAAATTTTCAAATTTGTAGTCTCTGGATTCCTTAGAACTTGTAGAACACCATAGGATCAAGAAAATCCAAATTGGATACGTGCACACACTTTGTGCATTCAAATCTTCTCAAATCACTATTTTGGCCATATCTTGAGTTCTAAAATTTATTTTAGAATAAATCCACTTGCAGTGGCTTTACTTTACTGTAAGCTATCCAGTAGTATCACTCCCATATCTAATTGAAACACTTCACTATTATTCAAATTCTAATATGAGGATTTGAGTAATTCCCATTATAAAGATAAATCTATTTCTGTTCAGTAATGTTTCCTTTTCTACTTTAGCAAATCTTATACTCATACCTAGCTATCAAACATCATCCTGGGATCACTTTGATCCAATGTCATATCCATCTAAGTACATCATGATTAGTTCACACAAAATCAAATTACAATTGGGTTGTTTGAGTAAAGTGTGATACCTCCAATCTCAGTTTCTACCTTGCTACTATGGTATTGATCAAATCAACAATCATAGTACTTAACCCAATCCTATCTACTCATCAGGAACCTTAAGCCATATTTCACACATCACCTATACCTATCCTATACCTATAGCCATTTATTCATGTCTACTCAACCTTAGCCATGCATAGAATTATTCAAATCAACAAATGAGTTAATTGAGTAACTCAATGCTTCACACTTCCTGGCCCATTGTCAAAGTGTAAAATATACTATTTAAGAATATTTGTTGTTACACTTATTCAATAGTATTGCTATTGCACCATTTTGTCTTTTATGTGAGTTACCCACATAAGATATTCCAAGATTCAATATGCTTTGATAAAGCATAAGGATTTCACTCATTATACTTTGTCTAATTCATATATACTCAAACTGCAATTATGCCACTTGAGTAAGATATGATTTCTTCCCAAGCCTAGAACACATTAATGTCGAGCTGTTATAACCCATACCATAGTATGTGTTATACACCATGTTGATCGACGAACCATTTGAGCCATGCCCTCAAACATCGATCATTCATACCAAACCCAAAGCCCACATAGTATTGTTTACATGTATTGAACTATTCAACTTGCAAATGTGCCATTTGAGTAGTTCAAGCATCCTTAAAGTTGCCTAGACCATTTCCCTCTCAAATCATACTGATCCTTCCCAACTAAGCACTCGAATTCATTCATGATCCTTTACCATATCCTTCAAAATCACAACATCTCAATAAAGCTAAATGACTAAACAAATACCTTCGATTACTTAAATTGTTTGTTTGTGATTGTTTGGAGTGTTTATGTTTTGTTACTTCTGTACTATAGTTGGTGCGGAGGACTACACACTTAGTTGAGGGAAGAGAAACATTGTGTTCATCAAAAGGCAAGTGACACACATGTCCCTTACCCATTTTACCTATGCATTAGTGTATTTCACCTTTTGTAGTATGCATGATAGGTGATTTACTCAATTGTTTTATCAAATGCTTAGATCCTAGTAGTGTGTAGCAATCCCTCAAACCCCACCTGATAGGATGCTAAATACTTTGAAAAATATTGATGCCATGCTAAGATCACTTGAAAAGTGTTTTGTGAACAATTTAAGAACTTCAACTAAAATGAAACACCTGGGTGGATTGGTTTGATGATGGAGGCGATGTTGAGTGGCGACCTGGGGCTACACCTTGTGTAGTTGCTGCCTGGGCGTACACTTGTGGTTTGCCACCCAGGAACAAAGAGATGGCTATGTCTTCCATGCTTAGTGTACTTCCAATGCAGCCTTATGACATTATGGGCTCTGTCTTGACTGATTAGATGTGGGGGTACAACTTGTCGGCAAGAAGTGGTGGTAGTTGAATTGTAGGTTGGGGACGGAGCTTGCCAAGTTAGTTGTCCTCTCCTTCTAAAAGGTCTCGTTTCATTTTATGTATGGGCATAAAATGAATCGTAAGGTGAAAGTGCACAACCCCTGCAGGGTGTCAAAACTAATCGATTAGCCGTGTCCTCGGTTATGGACAATTGAGTCTCTAGACATGGAATGTACGGAAGAATCTCATCACCATTTTGAATGACTAAAATCTGTCTAGAAACCCCTAGGTAGGAACTAAGGACCATACACTCCGAGGGGTGGTGGTGCCTGAGGTTCCGACTTTGTTGAATTTCGCCCAGTGCTACATGCCTAGCTAGTATGTGGCAATTGGGGGATATTTTGACCCTTGAAAAATATAAAACTTTGAAAGAAAGACTTTGAGAAAGAACTATAGGATAAAACTGGCTTTATGCAAATCAGCTTGTGAGATCCACCAGCCAAATACTCATTTAGATAGACTCCTCACAACATCCACCAAATATGTGTCTTTTGCCAGTACATCATTGTACTGACCCCTTTGGGGCTGCATATTCAACGTGCAGGTTTTATTTCGAGTAAGGAACCAGGATTAGGATCTCAAGCTTACATTACAACATGACTGCCTATGGCACGTGACGAAGATGGAGGCTCCTTGCCACCTTGCATTTCCGTTGTGTAAAATTGTAAGAATTAAATACTTGGTATCTGGATCCGCGTTGTAAATCTGGATACTATGCAATGAATATTTCATTTTGTTCTGTGGTGCTATCATTGATCCAGGGAATAACACTCAACACAGATGTTCCACCTTGATCCAAGGTTGGGGCGTTACACCTCTTCCTCGCGAGGAGCCCCTGGACTGGGAGGACTGACCTCCCCTTGATGATCACCTTTGCGTCTCGCTCCACGACGAGGACGGCGCTTGCAGTCCTTGGAGTTGCCGCGATGTAGAGTAGCAAGGGCTCGTGGACTGTTGGGGCAACCATGATCGGTGGGCTCGTGAGGTACCTTTTTAACTCAGCGAAGGCCTTGTCGGCTTCCGGAGTCCACTCGAACTTCCCAGCGCGCTTCATGAGCTTGAAGAAGGGCAAGGCTTTCTCCCCACTCCTCCCGATGAAGCGCCCCAGGGCTGCCATGCATCCCGCGAGGCGTTGCATCTCCTTGAGGTTGTGTGGCGGACGCATTTCTTCGATGGCCTTGACCTTGTCAGGGTTCGCCTCTATCCCGCGATGGGACATGAGGAAACCCAACAGTTATGCCGACGGTACGCCAAAGGCGCACTTGGCGGGGTTGAGCTTGATATTTACCTTTCTCAAGTTGACGAACGTTTCCTCCAGATCCTCGATGAAGGTTTGACCCTCACGAGTCTTGACGACGATGTCATCGACGTAGGCCTCCGCGTTCCTTCCCATCTGAGCCCCCATGGCCTTGCGCATGAGCCTTTGGAAGGTGGCTCCTGTGTTCTTCAGACCGAAGGGCATGCAGACGTAGCAGTACACACCACAAGGCATGATGAAGGCGGTCTTCTCCTCGTCCTCCTTTGCCATCTTGATCTGATGATAGCCGGAGAAAGCATCCAAGAAGCAAAGGAGGTCACAGCCGGCGGTGGAGTCGACGATTTGATCTATCCTCGGGAGCGGATAAGGATCCTTGGGGCAGGCCTTGTTGAGACTTGTGAAGTCCATCCAGAGGCGCCCACTGCCATTTGCTTTTGGGACGACCACCGGATTCGCAATCCAGGTGGGGTGGGCTACCTCGCGTATCAGCTTGGCCTTTTTCAGCTTCTCTATCTCCTTGACTATGAAGTCCTACTTCTCTTGCGCTTGCTTCCTAGTCTTCTGCTTCACGGGGTGTGCCTGAGGGCACACGGCTAAGTGGTGCTCAATCACCTCCCTGGGAACGCCGGGCATATCTGACGGAGTCCAAGTGAACATGTCAGAGTTTGCCTGCAGGAAGGTGACGAGCGCGCTTTCCTATTTGGGGGAAAGCCCTGCCCCGATGGTGATGAAGTTTTCGCAGCCCCCGGCCTAAAGCGGGACCTTCTTGGTTGCAGAGCGCTCTTGGTTGAACTGGGGCCTCCTCCCTGAGGGCACCGCTGCTTCCCCAATGCTCATGTCCAGCATCGGATGGACCAGGTCCTCACTTGGAGTAGGCGACGCAGAGGCGGCGAACTTCTTCCCTGTTGAGCCCTGCTGGTGGGGCTCAAGAGAGGCCTTCTTCGCAGCAGCCCGCTCTTGGGATACGAGCTGCTTCTTCCTCGCGAGGTCGCCGGAGTGTTCCAGCAGATCTTCATCGGCAGGGAACATGGTGGCGGCCTCACAGTAGACGTGCTCCACTGACCGGAGAGCATCCTTCTCATTGCAGCGCACGGTGATCATGCCGTTGGCGCCCGGGATCTTGAGAACGTTGAAGCCATGATGCGTGGCTGCCATGAACCTTGCCAGGGCTGGATAGCCAAGAATGGCATTGTATGGCAGCGCGATGTAGGCGACGTCGAAGTCGAGGCTCTCAGTCCTGTAGTTGTCCCGGGTGCCGAAGGTAACGGGCAGGCGTACCTGCCCAATTGGCATTGTAGACCCTTCGGTTACCCCGAAGAATGGTCGGGTTGGCATGAGCCAGTGGTACGGCACCTGCATCTTCTCAAAGATCTCGACCGAGATGATGTTGAGGCCCGCCCCTCCATCGACGAGAGTGCGATTTACGGCGACGTTGTTAATGGTTGGCGTGCACAAGAGAGGAATTGTGCCCACGCCCCTGGTGGAGGCTGGATGATCTTCCTCGTTGAAGCCGATCTTGCACATTGACCACTTCATTAGGTGATTGCCGACGTTGGGCTATGCCGCCGCGATCTCTCGCGACAGCTGCTTGAAGTGTCGGTTAGACAAAGGAGCCTGAGCTCCACCCAGGAGGCAAGCGGCGAAGTCTTGCGGCTCTTGATAGCCTCCCTGGTTCTCCTCCCGACGACCGTTTGCTGGCGGGGGCAGCGGCTCGGGATCGGCTCGAGACAGACCCTCGCGGCGGCGACCTTCCTCGCGGTCGTCGTCACGGCGATCGCCCTGGGATCCACTCTTGCCGTAGCTGCGGCCACCCCCGCGGCGCTTGGAGGCACCATTTTCTTCATGAAACTTCCGGACAAACCAACAATCATCGGTATTGTGGGTGTCCTTCTTGTGGAGAATGCAGTAGCGGCGATGTCGTCCCTTGTCACACTCGGTGCGGTCCCCGCGGCGGTGCTTATGATCTGGCTCTGCCGCGAGGGCGGCAGCCTCCTTTTGCTTGGGGTCCTTGGACTTTGGCTTGGGGGGAGGCGCCTCCGGTAGGTTATGCATGAAGAGCCTCCCCTCCTCGGCCTTGGCGCAGCGGTCGGCAATCTCGAAGAGCCTGACGATGGAAGTCAACTCATCATTCACGGACAGCTTCTCCCTCATCTTGATGTCGGAGACGCCCATGGAGAATGCGGAGATGACCTCCTCGTTGGAGATCCTAGGGATCTTGTTCCTCATCTGGCTGAAGCGCTGGATATACTGACGCAGCGTCTCGCCCTTGTACTGACGTACCGCCTTAAGATCATTCTTTGTAGCGGGGCGCTCGTACGTGGGCATGAAGTTGGCCACGAACTGACGGCATAAGTCCTTCCATGAAGTCACGGATTCGTGAGGAAGATTCATGAGCCAAGTCCGCGGAGCATCCTTGAGGGCCATGGGGAACCAATTTGCCATGGCACGCTGATCTCCACGCGCGGCCTGTACGGCGACGACGTAGAGTTGGAGAAATTCGACGGGGTTGGTGGTCCCGTCGTAACGCGTGCCGATGTCCGGCTTGAACTTGTCAGGCCAGACGACGTAGCGTTGCTGGTGAGTGAGAGCAAGACACCCGGGGTTGTAGATAGGGTCGCCGGGAGTCCTAACGTTCTTGCCAGCTTCGCCGATGTTGTCGATGGCGCGGTCATGATTTTCACGGCGGCGCTCGAGGGAGACGCGTGCGTCTTCCGGAGCGCGTTGGACGATTTGGTAGCTGGGCTCCCCGCGCGGCGAAGATGCGGCGCGGGAAACCACCCTCTTGGCCTTGTTGGCCTTCCCATCTCCGGCGCCTGGGGCACAACGCCCCGCCGCCGGATCTGGGTCTCCCGCGCCCTGGGCTCCTCCCTGGGCCGGGTCTTCGTTGGCGATGGCGACGAGCTCGTCAATTCGAGCGCGCCACCCCTCACGCCTGTCATCGGTGGGTTGATAGCGTAGCAGCTCCTGCGCCATGGCGAGAGCCTGCACAGGGGACAGCTGACTCCCAAAACGAGCGCGAGAAGTGGCGGTGGCGGTGAAGGAGAGCGAAGGCTCTGTACGCCCGAACGGGAGGTAGGAGGACTCCAGATCTTCCTCCTCTTCCTCCTCGGCCGAAGCTTCACGACGACGGAAGATGGGCTCGGTTTACCCCCGAGCAGCGTTGCGACGGCGAAGACGCTCGAGCCTTGCGTTGGTGTCGGCCATGTCGAAGCAGATCTAGGAGAAAACACACCACAGCCCCCTACCTGGCGCGCCAAATGTCGATGGATTTCGTGTCGCAAGAACACGGGGTACCATGCGACAGACCCAAAGATTCGAACGTAGGGTGCTGAACGTGTGAGATCTAGGATCGCAACAAAGCACGGTGACGGAAGTCTCAAGCTGTCGAACGCACTACGCACTGCAGAGAGAGACACCGAGCTTTACCCAGGTTCAGGGCCCTCGTGGTGAGGTAAAACCCCTACTTCCTGCCTTCTTGTATTGCCACGCGACACCTCGCGAGGAGTACAAGGTCTTGGTTACAGAGTTCTAGCTGGCCAGAGGTTGAAGAACCTGCGTGCCCAGCTAGCCACTTGGAGAAGATTAGATCAGATCTAAGGGGTGGCCTCCCCTCCTTTTATAGCGCCAAGGTCCTCCTTCCCCTTATCTTCTTGGGGAAGGGGTTGCCACACACACGGCCAAGGAGGGTGGACAGCTGTAGTCTACACTCTTCTATAGACATGGTCTTCGTAGGGTAGTGGCGCCGGTCCACAGGATTGGGTGGAGGAAGCTGACGTCTTCCTCTGGCGCCCTGCACCATCCACGCTATTTTTAGGGGGCTGGCAAACAACCACTGTGCCGCTTTGGACAGGCACAGCGAAAGTTGGTCTCCTCCCCGTCGGGGGTAGCGTGGGTGGTACGCGGTCTTCTGTCCTTCGTCTTCTTGCTCTGCACGCCAACGTGCTGAGCTGGCATGGACTTGGTCTCTCTCTCCTCACCAGCAGGGGCTCGTGAGGAGGTCTTCTGGTCCTTAGCATTTTCCTCCGTCGTTCTCCTCACAAGGCGCCTCCTCGTGAGGGTCTTCTCCGTAGCTTGGGTCGTTGATTATCCCCTGGGCTGAAGATGGGCCAATGACGTGGCCCAGGAGCAGGTGGACCGGGATACCCCAGTATCCAGAACATCGACAATCAAGGGAATAGCACTTAACACGGGTGTTCCACCTTAATTCAAAGGTGGGGCTTTACAATGGACATGCCTTTAAAATATCTCCATGAGAGTGATACTTAGTTCGCATGACTTTGGTACATAAAGATTCTAGTTCATTAGTAAGTCTCCAACCCCAACCATCTCCCATCCCTGTACGGAGCCACTGCATCCGCACCGGGGCTCCCCGCCTCCCTTGCTCCAATCCTCCCATGCCTCCATATCCCCTCTGCCATTGCCGGCAATGTTGCTAGGGCAAATCCTAGGTGGCACGACATCGGTGTCTTCTCCTCAAGCAACTGGGAGGTCTGAGGAGGCGGTAACTTGATCTGGATCCTACAGGCAGTGGGAGCAGATGAACGATGGCGGGTACTTCTCCACCTGGTCGTGGCCATCCGATGGTGGTCGGCATGAGGTGGTGTGGTTCTGGTGCGGAGCCTACTGGGGTCTGTCCCAAAGGTAGTTGTCCTCTTTGCTTCTCTCGGACTGTGGTGGCGCTTTGTGGAGGAGGTCCTGGCTCCGGCTCCACATCATGAGGACGCTTGGGGCAGCAATCCTGGGCTTGGCGGTGGTTGTCTCTTCCGTCACTGAAAATGGCTGGCTAGGTTCGCAGCTAGATTGGCAGATCCCTTTCTGTCATCTAGTCCCGGCTATGAGTCGGGAGACATTATTGCCGGTGAAAACCAAGCCGAATTGTTCTTGGCAGCGATGCCAGCGTTTGATGCCATTACCTTGGTGAAGGCATCATCGTACAACTTTTGTTGACCCACTCGTGCTGCTCTAGGGAAAACCCTAGGATCCGGCTTCCATATCGGGCGATGGTGGCACTATGGTGTCGCGTTCTCTCTTGGGAGCATCGTTTGTGGAGAAGCATTGGATGGTAGATGCAAGAGGTGGAGCGGCTCTGTCTTGCATGGAGATTTGACGGTGTTGTCAAGTCATGTCTGAGCGACAGGTGCTACGCTGAGTCATGCCTGTTTGGCAGGTGCTACGCACGACAAACCTTCTAGAGACTTCATGCTATGTTGGCTAGTGGTACATGGCAGCATGGTGCTGTGGTGTACCAACAGTGACGGCGACGTCCTTCAAAGTTAGCGTGCAGGGCGGGGCACTATCTTGCATCGTTGTGACATTGATGGTAGGATAGATGAAGATTATGTGGATATCTATCCTAAAGCATACGAGGTGCACGCTAAGAGTCTTCTAGACCGGATGAGCACTTCCATTTCACCTAGATGGTGTTTTGGAGTATGTGATGTTCCTTGTTCCTAATTGCTGGGAGATTTTTGTTATTTTTAGGGAACAAGGCCTTTTTGACATGATCTTCTTTCGTTGTCGAGTGTGTAGGTGTTGTGTGGTGGCTTTGGATTTTTGATATGCGATCTTTGTTAGACATTTACTGAATAATTTAATAAAAATGTCGGATGCTCCATTTTGAAAAAATGTAAGCCCCAAAATCCACTTTTCTAGCATAGCTAGGTTAAAAGAGTGGAAATCTAAAAAACCCGTGCCCCCTTCATTCTTAGGATAACATAGCTTCCATCATGCAAATCAATGCATTTTCTTGTTGTTCTCATCGTCATCCCACCAAAATTTGGAAACATCATCAATCATTGTTTTACATACTCCAGTAGGAATTTGAAATACCAAGATATCATATCCACGTTCCACATCCTTTAATATTTTAATAGAATTTATTTCCCTCCAGTATATAAATACTTCTCTTCCCATGGGGTAGTTCCTTCCTGCGTGATGGACTCCTTAATGCTTGATTGTAAACACAATGTTGCCTAATCAATAAAGCTCACCCATTTCAGAAAAAGCTCATCCAGTTCAAAAAAAATACTTCTCTTTCTATCCACTTATCCTCTGGATAATATTTTTAACAAAGTGAATGTAGCAATCACTCCTTGACGGGTTCGATACATGTCATTTAAAATTCTCACACCTGCATGATCAACCAAGATCATCTATGTAGTTACAAAACTTTTAGCATGATCATAGTACTCTCACAGTTAGCTTCACGGAAGGGTTGGTGAAGAATCCATGCATGCAATGACTTCATTACTCCATTGCTAATTTGTAGTTCTTGTTCATGATATTTTTTTCACAGATGCAAAACATGGCAAGCTGCAATGGGAAAAGTGGGAAAATGTTAATTTTTGGTACAACCAAATACACATAAATTGAGTTACGTGACCATTTCCTCATAACAATATGATAACAACAAATTGGAATGGTTATCCTGGTATTGCCTCCACAATTCTGATTAGGTTGCCATTAGAAAACTAAAACTCTCAACATTAGAGATTTGATGGAGACCAAATACAGTCTGTTTGAGTCAGGGAGGGCTAGGGCGTCTGTCAACCATAAGGAATAAAGTAGCCTAAGACCGGGTCTTAAACATTGTAGCAGCCGGTCATAAGGAAAACTTAAGGTCGACCACACCGGTATAGCCGGGTCATCTTTAGTTCTCAGTTGGTGAAGGCACTGCCTCTACATCATTTGATTGCCCAAAATACCCCTAACAAAAAATCTAAAACGCAAACAATAAATATAACTAACAAAAAATCTGAAATACAAACAGTAAATCACCGTAATTAATACGCAAATCACCGCATCCTATTTTTAGCGCTACCCAATCAATCACCATATACCCCTAACAAAAAATCTGAAACACAAACAATAAATCACCGTAATTAATACGCAAATCACTGCATCCTATTTTTAGCGCCACCCAATCAATCATCATATCTGGGGGTAAGAGGCGGGGCATCTGGCGACAGGAATAATACACAAATCACCACCTCCACTCCCCTGCGCCCGCATGGATGGTCTCTCTCCTTCTTCCTTGATTCCAGCTGATTGATTTATGTTTCCAGTTTCTCCAAATTCGTTCCATCTCTCTGATGCAGACTATTGATGGCGGATCGGGCTGGTTCCGGCCGGAGGTGTCCCTGTTCTTCTTCTCTGGCACCTCCTCAGGCCGTCGCCTGATCGATGCGCTGCCTGCTGGATGTACGTTGCCTGCGTCTCCTTCTCTGGCTCCGTAGTGCCGCCTTGGCTTAGCCGACGTCTCTGATGCGTCCGCACCTTGATGTCCGCCGCATGCCCGAGGACATGGAGACACTTGGTGTGCTCTGCTCCATCTGGGTCGCCCTTTCGTGGCCTTGCTCCATCTAGCCGCAGAGCTGCCCCCGCACGCCGCCACGGCTTGCTGCTCCACGTGAAGTGGCCGCCGCGCGGATCCACTCTCGGTATGTGAGGGCCGGGGACAAGAGTCGCGAGGGAGGGATGAGGAGGAAGATCAACCCGACGGCGGCGATGGCGCACATAGACTACCCTGCCCTCCTCCTCCTAGAGACCGACGCGGCTGAGGAGGCACCGCCCCAACAAGGCGGCCTGCAGAGTTCCTCCCCATCCTTGCCACTCATGCATCATCTTCCCGAGGAGCCCATCTGGATGGTCTCCATCCTAGACCCCTCCAAAGCCTGTAGGCTGTAAGTGCTCCAATTCCTTCAGATTTGTTCAATTTGTGATGATGTAGAGTCCAACGTTTTCAGCTGACTGACATTGATGCTGCCTTGCTTTGATTTGTAAGCAGCAATGTGCCTTAGAATAAAAACATCATCCAGTGACGCACTGTTATGCATCTTTGTGTGATCAGTACACTTTGTTTAGAGTGAATGTATAGGTCTTACAATTCTTGATGTGTATACTTCTTTTTATTAGGCGAGAAGAACATGAGAGTAGTACTGGGACTTTTGCCAAGACAAAAGAGATACGAGAGGAGAGGGAGATGAGTTCATGCAGAATCAGTCAACACTGAGGAAACCCTCATCTCCAATCTTCCTCCTTAATGCCCGCCGCGGCACATGAGTTGTTCAATGCAGATGGACGACACTTAGGTTGCTTCCGCTCCCCAAACTGTCATTCATCCCACTGCAGCAAGAAATGAACAACTTTCTAAACATGCTGCTAGAAAGGTATTGTCTAGCCTTTTTTTCCCTCTCATGCATATCAGAGAGAGGTTTTTGAAACTGTAAATGCTTTTCTTTTCAGTATGCTCGTATAGTCCAGAAGCTTAATGATGACCCACAAGTATAGGGGGTGTATCGTAGTACTTTCGATAAATAAGAGTGTCAAACCCAACGAGGAGCAGAAGGTGTTGACAAGTGGTTTTGATCAAGGATTCACTGTAAATACTAGCAAACGGGTTTTCAGGGGTATTTGGTAATGCAAGTAAATAAAGTACGAGTAAATAAAAGATAGTAATAGTAATTGCTGCAAGTGGCCCAATCCTTTCTAGAGCAAAGGACAAGCCGGTTGTGTAACTTATTATTACCAAACGTTCCTGAGGACACACGGGAGTTTCTGTCGAGAGCTTTCGCTTCACGCCGCTAAGTAATCTTCATTGGTTTGATAAGTGTTATGGGGGTGAACCTGTGCTAGCGTACTACCCTTACTAGGACTAATACATATTTGTGATTATACCCCCTTGCAAGCATCCGCAAATACAAGAAAGTAATTAAGATAAATCTAACCACAGCCTTAAACTCTGAGATCCTACGCTCTCTGCTGCAATGGTTTCCTAATGGGGGTTTAGGTTTCTGTCGCTCCGGCGACCCCACAATTAGTAGTCAAATATACAATGCATTCTACTAGGCCTATAAATGGTGAAGTATCATGTAGTCAACGTTCACATGACACCACTAGTATAATAACACCACAACATAAATATCAAACCATTAAATATTACTCAACATAGTTTCACTACTAACATCTTGACTTCTCCCATGTCCTCAAGAACTAAACGAACTACTCACAAGACATCATATGGATCATGACCAGAGGTGAAATAATGGTACATAATAATCTGAACATAAACCTTAATTCAACGGTTCCACTCAATAGCATCAATTACAAAGGTAATCAACACCGGGAAAGCTTCCCCTAAGAATTGGTATGAAAATTAAACTTCAACCCAATGAAACACCTGGGTGGATTGGTTTGTTGATGGAGGCGATGTTGAGTGGCTACCCAGGGCTACACACCTGTCTATCAACCCAGGATTTGTGTAGTTGTCTTCGCCTAGGGGTTCACTTGTGGATGTCCACCTAGGAACAAAGAGACTACCATGTCTTCCTTGCTTAGTGAGATTCCAGTGCAGCTTTATGACAATATGGGCTTTGTCTTGACAGATTAAGATGTGACGGTTCAACTTGTGTGCAAGATATTGGCTGGTAGCAGAATTATAGGTGGGAACGGATCTTGCCAGTATGGTTGCTCTATCCTTCTGAAAGGTCTTGTCTCATTCTTCTCTCTGGGTAGATTGGGTCTTAAGGTGAAAGTGCACAAACCCTGCAGGGTGTCAAACTAATCGATTAGTCGTGTCCTCGGTTATGGACAATTTGAGTTCCTAGACATGGAAGTACAGAAGAGTCTCATCACCATTTTTGAATGAAATAAAATTGTTTAGAAATACTCAGGACAGGGACTACTCAGGGCTACACACCTGGCTATCAACCCAAGATTTGTGTAGTTGTCTTCGCCTGAGGGTTATCCTGGTTTTGTTGAGTAGCTACCCAGGGCCACATACCCTGCAAGTATGTGGTGGTTTTCACCTGGGGGTTATCTTGACCCTTAAAGTCTTAAGTGATTAAAAATGTTTTGGTTTACAAAATGATAGGATAAAATTTGCTTTATGCAAATTCAGCCAAAAGCTCTACCAGCCAAAAGCTCTACCAGCCAATTACCATGTAGATAGCTCTTTCACAAAAGCCACCAAATATGTGTCATTTGCCAGTACATCATTGTACTGATCCCCATTTATGGGGTGCATATTCAAATGTGCAGGTTTTCAGAAAAGGATTGTTAGTAGGATCTCGAGACTACATTCTAACATGTCTGCCTGTGGCACATGATGAAGATGGAGGCTCATTGCCACTTTGTTTTCCACTGTGTTTCTGTAAGGTTCGAGACATATGTAACTGGATCTGCGATGTAATATTTGATACTATTGCAATGATCACTATATTTTGTACTGTGGTGCTATCAGTGATCAAGGGAATAGCACTTAACACGGGTGTTCCACCTTAATTCAAAGGTGGGGCTTTACAATGGACATGCCTTTAAAATATCTCCATGAGAGTGATACTTAGTTCGCATGACTTTGGTACATAAAGATTCTAGTTCATTAGTAAGTCTCCAACCCCAACCATCTCCCATCCCTGTACGGAGCCACTACATCCGCACCGGGGGCGCCCCGCCTCCCTTGCTCCAATCCTCCCATGCCTCCATATCCCCTCTGCCATTGCCGGAAATGTTGCTAGGGCAAAGCCTAGGTGGCACGACATCGGTGTCTTCTCCTCAAGCGACTAAGAGGTCCGAGGAGGTGGTAACTTGATCTGGATCCTACAGGCAGTGGGAGCGGATGAACGATGGCGGGTACTTCTCCACCTGGTCGTGGCCATCCGATGGTGGTCGGCATGAGGTGGTGTGGTTCTGGTGCGGAGCCTGCTGGGTCTGTCCCAAAGGTAGTTGTCCTCTTTGCTTCTCTTGGACTGTGGTGGCGCTTTGTGGAGGAGGTCCTGGCTCCGGCTCCACATCATGAGGACGCTTGGGGCAGCAATCCTGGGCTTGGCGGTGGTTGTCTCTTCCGTTACTAAAAGTGGCTGGCTAGGTTCACAGCTAGATTGGCAGATCCCTTTCCGTCATCTAGTCCCGGCTATGAGTCGGGAGAGATTGTTGCCGGTGAAAACCAAGCCGAATTGTTCTTGGCAGCGATGGCAGCGTTTGATGCCATTACCTTGGTGAAGGCATCATCGTACAACTTTTGTTGACCCACTCGTGCTGCTCTAGGGAAAACCCTAGGATCCGGCTTCCATATCGGGCGATGGTGGCACTATGGTGTCGCGTTCTCTCTTGGGAGCATCGTTTGTGGAGAAGCGTTGGATGGTAGATGCAGGAGGTGGAGCGGCTCTGTCTTGCATGGAGATTTGACGGTGTTGTCAAGTCATGTCTGAGCGACAGGTGCTACGCTGAGTCATGCCTATTTGGCAGGTGCTACGCACGACAAACCTTCTAGAGACTTCATGCTATGTTGGCTAGTGGTACATGGCAGCATGGTGTTGTGGTGTACCAACAGTGACGGCGACATCCTTCAAAGTTAGCGTGCAGGGTGGGGCACTATCTTGCATCATCGTGACATCGATGGTAGGATAGATGAAGATTATGTGGATATCTATCCTAAAGATTGCTCGGTGGTTTGATGGTGGTGACAGCTTCTGTAGCAAAGCATACGAGGTGCACGCTAAGAGTCTTCTAGACCGGATGAGCACTTCCGTTTCACCTAGATGGTGTTTTGGAGTATGTGATGTTCCTTGTTCCTAGTTGCTGGGAGATTTTTGTTGTTTTTAGGGAACAAGGCCTTTTTGACATGATCTTCTTTTGTTGTCGAGTGTGTAGGTGTTGTGTGGTGGCTTTGGATTTTTGATGTGCGATCTTTGTTAGACATTTACTGAATAATTTAATAAAAACATCGGATGCATCTCTTCGATGCAGAGGCCGGGGTTCATCATCCATTTTGAAAAAATGTAAGCCCCAAAATCCACTTTTCTAGCATAGCTAGGTTAAAAGAGTGGAAATCTCAAAAACCCGTGCCCCCTTCATTCTTAGGATAACATAGCTTCCATCATGCAAATCAATGCATTTTCTTGTTGTTCTCATCGTCATCCCACCAAAATTTGGAAACATCATCAATCATCGTTTTACATACTCCAGTAGGAATTTGAAATACCAAGATATCATATACCGGGATATCCACGTTCCACATCCTTTAATAGTTTAATATAATTTACTTCCCTCCAGTATATAAATACTTCTCTTCCCATGGGGCAGTTCCTTCCTGCGTGATGGACTCCTTAATGCTTGATTGTAAACACAATGTTGCCTAATCAATAAAGCTCACCCATTTCAAAAAAAACACATCCAGTTCAAAAAAAATACTTCTCTTTCCATCCACTTATCCTCTGGATAATATTTTGAACAAAGTCAATGGTTTCGATACATGTCATTTAAAATTCTCACACCTGCATGATCAACCAAGATCATCTATGTAGTTACAAAACTTTTAGCATGATCATAGTATTCTCATAGTTAGCTTCACGGAAGGGTTGGTGAAGAATCCATGCATGCAATGACTTCATTACTCCATTGCTAATTTGTAGTTCTTGTTCATGATATTTTTTTCACAGATGCAAAACATGGCAAGCTGCAATGGGAAAAGTGGGAAAATGTTAATTTTTGGTACAACCAAATACACATAAATTTAGTTACGTGACCATTTCCTCATAACAATATGATAACAACAAATTGGAATGGTTATCCTGGTATTGCCTCCACAATTCTGATTAGGTTGCCATTAGAAAACTAAAACTCTCAACAGTAGAGATTTGATGGAGACCAAATACAGTCTGTTTGAGTCAGGGAGGGCTAGGGCGTCTGTCAACCATAAGGAATAAAGTAGCCTAAGACCGGGTCTTAAACATTGTAGCAGCCGGTCATAAGGAAAACTTAAGGTCAACCACACCGGTATAGCCGGGTCATCTTTAGTTCTCAGTTGGTGAAGGCACTTTGCCTCTACATCATTTGATTGCCCAAAATAGCCCTAACAAAAAATCTAAAACGCAAACAATAAATATCCCTAACAAAAAATCTGAAATACAAACAGTAAATCACCGTAATTAATACGCAAATCACCGCATCCTATTTTTAGCGCTACCCAATCAATCACCATATACCCCTAACAAAAAATCTGAAACACAAACAATAAATCACCGTAATTAATACGCAAATCACTGCATCCTATTTTTAGCGCCACCCAATCAATCATCGTATCTGGGGGTAAGAGGCGGGGCATCTGGCGATAGGAATAATACGCAAATCACCACCTCCACTCCCCTGCGCCCGCGTGGATGGTCTCTCTCCTTCATCCTTGATTCCAGCTGATTGATTTATGTTTCCAGTTTCTCCGAATTCGTTCCATCTCTCTGATGCAGACTATTCATGGCGGATCGGGCTGGTTCCGGCCGGAGGTGTCCCTGTTCTTCTTCTCTGGCACCTCCTCGGGCCGTCGCCTGATCGATGCGCTGCCTGCTGGATGTACGTTGCCTGCGTCTCCTTCTTCGGTTCCGTATTGCCGCCTTGGCTTAGCCGACATCTCTGATGCGTCCGCACCTTGATGTCCGCCGCATGCCCGAGAACATGGAAGACGCTTGGTGTGCTCTGCTCCATCTGGGTCGCCCTTTCCTGGCCGTGCTCCATCTAGCCGCAGAGCTGCCCCCGCGCGCCGCCACGGCTTGCTGCTCCACGTGAAGTGGCCGCCGCGCGGATCCACTCTCGGTATGTGAGGGCCGGGGACAAGAGTCGCGAGGGAGGGATGACGAGGAAGATCAACCCGACGGCGGCGATGGCGCACGTAGACTACCCCGCCCTCCTCCTCCTAGAGACCGACGCGGCCGAGGAGGCACCGCCCCAACAAGGCGGCCTGCTGAGTTCCTCCCCATCCTTGCCACTCATGCATCATCTTCCCGAGGTGCCCATCTGGATGGTCTCCATCCTAGACCCCTCCAAAGCCTGTAGGCTGTAAGTGCTCCAATTCCTTCAGATTTGTTCAATTTGTGACGATGTAGAGTCCAACATTTTCAGCTGACTGACATTGATGCTGCCTTGCTTTGATTTGTAAGCAGCAATGTGGCTTAGAATAAAAACATCATCCAGTGACGCATTGTTATGCATCTTTGTGTGATCAGTACACTTTGTTCAGAGTGAATGTATAGGTCTTACAATTCTTGATGTGTATACTTCTTTTTATTAGGCGAGAAGAACATGAGAGTAGTACTGGGACTTTTGCCAAGGCAAAAGAGATACGAGAGGAGAAGGAGACGAGTTCATGCAGAATCAGTCAACACTGAGGAAACCCTCATCTCCAATCTTCCTCCTTAATGCCCGCCGCAGCACATGAGTTGTTCGATGCAGATGGACGACACTTAGGTTGCTTCTGCTCCCCAAACTGTCATTCATCCCACTGCAGCAAGAAATGAACAACTTTCTAAACATGCTGCTAGAAAGGTATTGTCTAGCCTTTTTTCCCTCTCATGCATATCAGAGAGAGGTTTTTGAAACTGTAAATGTTTTTCTTTTTAGTATGCTCGTGTAGTCCAGAAGCTTAATGATGACCCACAAGTATAGGGGGTGTATCGTAGTACTTTCGATAAATAAGAGTGTCGAACCCAACGAGGAGCAGAAGATGTTGACAAGTGGTTTTGATCAAGGATTCACTGTAAATACTAGCAAACGGGTTTTCAGGGGTATTTGGTAATGCAAGTAAATAAAGTACGAGTAAATAAAAGACAATAATAGTAATTGCTGCAAGTGGCCCAATCCTTTCTAGAGCAAAGGACAAGCCGTTGTGTAACTTATTATTACCAAACGTTCCTGAGGACACACGGGAGTTTCTGTCGAGAGCTTTCGCTTCACGCCGCTAAGTAATCTTCATTGGTTTGATAAGTGTTATGGGGGTGAACCCGTGCTAGCGTACTACCCTTACTAGGACTAATACATATTTGTGATTATACCCCCTTGCAAGCATCTGCAAATACAAGAAAGTAATTAAGATAAATCTAACCACAGCCTTAAACTCTAAGATCCTACGCTCCCTGGTGCAATGGTTTCCTAACGGGGGTTTAGGTTTCTGTCGCTCCGGCGACCCCACAATTAGTAGTCAAATATACAATGCATTCTACTAGGCCCATAAATGGTGAAGTATCAAGTAGTCGACGTTCACATGACACCACTAGTATAATAACACCACAACATAAATATCAAACCATTAAATATTACTCAACATAGTTTCACTACTAACATCTCAACTTCTCCCATGTCCTCAAGAACTAAACGAACTACTCACAAGACATCATATGGATCATGACCAGAGGTGAAATAATGGTACATAATAATCTGAACATAAACCTTAATTCAACGGTTCCACTCAATAGCATCAATTACAAAGGTAATCAACACCAGGAAAACTTCCCCTTAGAATTTGACAAGATTCAACCCAAGATGTTACAACGGGATGGCATGGTGATGGTGGATATGAAGGTGCTGGTGATGATGATGATGGTGATGATGATCCCGATGAAGTCCAGCATGATGATGATGGCAATGGCTGATACGTCTCCAACGTATCCATAATTTTTTATGCTCCATGCTTGTTTTTACACCATTTGCTTAGTGTTTCGTTACACTTTGTGGCATTTTTATGCATTTTCCAGAACTAACCTATTAACGAGATGCCACAGTGCCAGTTCCCTGTTTTCTGCTATTTTTGTGTTCCAGAAAAGTTACACAGGAAATATTCTTGGAATTGGACGAAACAAAAGCCAGAAGTCCAGATATTCACAGGAGCTTCCAGAAGACCGAAGAGGAGACGGAGAGGGGCCACAGGGTGCCCACACCACAGGACGGCGTGGCCTAGGGCTAGCTCGCGTCCCCTGGTGGTGAGGCCACCCTGGCCCACCTCTGACGCTGCCCCTTGCCTATAAAGACCCCCCGATGGGAAAAACCTAAACACCCGATCACTTTTCTAGAATACATCGTGATCCACCGCCGCCGTCGACCCGAAGATCGGGAGGGTCCAGAAGCTCTTCCTGGCACCCTGCCGGAGAGGGGAATTGCCACCGAAGGTCTTCTTCATCACCATGCTTGCCTCTAGCGTGATGAGTGAGTAGTCTACCTTGGACTATGGGTCCATAGCAGTAGCTAGATGGTTGTCTTCTCCACCATGTGCTTCATGTTTAGATCTCGTGAGCTGCCTTACATGATTGAGATCACCGTTATGTAATTCTACATGTTGTGTTTGTTGGGATCCGATGAATATTGGTGTTATGATTGAGTTGAAGTACTGAATTTTATCGTATGTTATCTCTATGTGGTTTATGATCTTGCATGCTCTCCGTTGTTAGTAGCTATCTTGGCTGAGTAGTTGCTAGTGACTCCAAGAGGGGGTATTTATGCTCGATAGTGGGTTCATGACTCTATTTAATCTGGGGGAGTGACAGAAACCTCTAAGGTTGTAGATGTGCTGTTGCTACTAGGGGAAAACAACATTCATATGCTCGAGGGCATATTCTTTGTTTACATTACACACTTTGCTTAATGCAGTTATCTGTTGTTCGCAACTTAATACTTGTGGAGTTCTTGGATTGATTCACCACAAGTGGATTATTAGTCATAGATGTAGTTGGATGGCGGTCTATGTATCTTGTTGTAATGCCCAGAGTAATTCTCATAGTGATCCTCTTGACATATCATGTTGTCTTTATTCTATCAATTACCCAACTGTAATTTGTTCACCCAGCATGTGTTATTTTATCTTATGGAGAGACACCACTATTGAACTATGGACCCCGGTCCTATTTTCTTTATATTGCTATCACCTGTTTATTTTACTCGCACTATTTACTTTACTTGCATACTATTACTATTTTTGACTTGATATGCTCATTCCTTTGTTTACAGCAAACCGGTGAGATTGACAACCTCATCGTAAGTTAGGAGCAAAGTATTTGGTTGTGTTGTGTGTAGGTTCCATGTTGCTACTAGTTGAAGACGTGCTAACTTGTTTGATCATAAACGGCGCCCTTGTTGGAGTGTCACTAGGCTATCAAGCATCACCTTTAGTCATTTGGCTTCTTCCCCTTCAGATCGATAAACCTTGGTTTCTTACTGAGGGAAAACATTGCTGCTATATTCATCATACCTTCCTCTTGGGGTTCCCAACTGGACGGTGCTTTACATTATCAACACTGTGCCGTATCAAGCTCTTTTTTGGCGCCGTTGCTGGGGAGGAAAAAGAAGACTTCTGTAAGCACATCCTTTACTTTGTTTTAAGTTTTGCTTTACTTTATTTTTACTTGCATCGTTTTATCAACAACACAAAAAAATTAGTATCCTTTATAGTTGCTTTTATTTACTTGCTTATAGTCTTGTTAGAATGAGTAATCCTGAAGTTGAAGTTCATACTTTTAAGCAACAAGGGGGAGAAAGCTTGAAAGATCTTGGTACCGTATTAGCAATTCTCATCATAGGTGTACAAATAAGCATTCTACCATGATCCTCCTTAGAAATTTTTATGTTGGTATAACTAGTTGGTATAGGTACGTTCTTGATACTCTTGCAGGAGGTAATTTTCTGGGTACTCCCGCTCTTGAAGCTTGCACTTTAATTGAAAGTTTCGTGGGAGTATCACCTATTCATGTTGTTAAAACTGAGGTCACTTTGGAGGAAGTTTTTGAAAAGTTAGCTCTTTAGAAAAAAGTTTGCCAAATATCCTTGATAATGCTAGTCGTGTTAATGAATTGATAGAAAGTATCGGTAAGAGAATCACCGTTTTAGAGGCTAGCACTACTCTTGATAGTCAAAACCTTAGGATTGGGAAACTAGAGGAGTCCATGGAAACTTTACGTTCAATTTCTCTTCTCTTAAGTTTAAGAAGGAGAAAGCTTTTGGTGGAAAAGAGCAAAAATGTATGTATGTTCCCAAGGTGTCTGTGCCTAAACCACAGCATGTTTTTAAGATTGGTAAGACTTTTAGTTCAACTAAGAGTGACTTGCAAGTTGAATCATCTTCGGGAACCTCTAAAGTGCCTAGTGTGGTAAGTGGTGAGCTTGAGGAAACAGTTGATTCACTTGATATTACTTGATTCGCATTTTCTGTGCCTAGCTCAAAGGCATTAAAGAAAAGCACTCTTGGGAGATAACCCAATGTTTTTACATTCAGTTATTTTTCTTTTATTTGAGTCTTGGAAGTTATTACTACTGTAATAACCTCTCCTTATCATTTTTATTTCGTTTTTGTGCCAAGAGAAGCCTCTAATTTGAGCAAGGTAAGATTTGGGGATGTTGCTCTCCTGAAACAGTTTTCGGTGCTGCACCGTAAAAATCCGTGAAAATTCTCTTTATATCTTTTGGACCTAAGATTTCTTGTGCATATGCCCCAGGTTATATGCAAACTTTCATTAGTAGATTACTTTTTGATTTGAGCAAAAGAAAACCCTCTAAAAATTCGACCTTTGTCAGCTGTTCTGTTTTGACAGATTTCTGCCAATATTTGTGTTTGCCGCTTTATCACGTTCTTTTTGAGTTCTTTTGATCACGGAACTTTTGGGGAAGTTGCTACAGTAGTATATGCTTTATATGTGGTGGTTTTGAGTTGAAACCTGAAGCAAAAAGGGGTTGATTCAATGTTATGCTTACAATAATGTTGCTAATAGATTTGTGTTTAGTTTTGTATGAAGGAAGTTTTCAAGTGTAGGGATCGGTGAATGATGATATGAGTTGAAGAATGGACAAAAGCTCAAGCTTGGGGATGCCCATGTCACCCCAAGAAATATCCAAGAAGTACAAGCGTCAAAGCTTGGGGATGCCCCCAAGGCACCCCTTCTTCATCGGCAAAAATCAGGCCACCTTTCAACGCACTATATTTTTATTGCTTCATGCATTATGCGTTTTTCTTGGAGCGTCAGTTGTTTTTAGTTTTTTATTTTGTTTAGTTTTGTTTGCTTCAATAAATGGTTGGACCCCAACAAATTTCTTTTGGAGAAGTTGCCTTGCTTTTCATTTGGCAAGAACACTCCATTTTTCACTCTATTTGTTTCTATGAGTGTTCTGTTTTTCTAGAACTGTGTTTAGCTTTTGATTTTCACCTTGATTTGTGTTCAGATCTTGTTATATCTTTTCATCAAGGTGTATTATGACCTCTGGTCCATGTTGGTTTTCATCAAAAGAGTTGGTTATAAAAAGTTTGAATGGTGTTGGAAAAGAGAAAAAGCTTTATGCAAAAAAGTGGTACAAGAAGGAGCTTGTGTAGACTGCGGCCTAGGCTTTTGCATGTCATGCTTGACGTCTTTTTGATAGTATGCTTAGTGGTTTTTCTGAAGCATGACTTGTCTCAAATAACTGAGATTGCTTAATGAGCCTTTGAAAAAAATCATGTGTTGTTTTAATTATTTGGAAGCATTATTTTGGTTTTCTCCTTGATGCTTTATTTGGGTTGACTTGACGCATGCTCACACATGTTAGACTCATATAAAGTCGCCATAGCCTCTATGATCATTTAGTTTTTGACATTTGATGCCATCTTATGCTTCTTTTAATGTCACTTTGTCGCTCTATGTGATTATGGCCATTATTGCTCTCTTAGTTGGTTGCTCCCAGTCTTTTGCTAGCCCTCATTTTGTACTGAGTATGAGCTCTACTCATACATCCAACTCCTAAAAACCAAGTTTGCCATTGTGTCCACTATAAATTCCTATGCATGGTATTTGTAAGCCATTCCAAGTAAATTTTCATGTGCTACCTTTCAAAACTCTCAAACACTTCTCGTTTTGTGACACTGTTTTCAGCTCATGGAGACGTAGTAGTCGGAATTGCTATCTTCCATATTAAATTAAGTACCCCTCGACTAGGCAACTTCATCTGCTCATCATTAATTTTGCATGAGAGCTGGTTAGACCACTGCAATCTAATTCTTAAAAAAAAGAAAAGAAAAAAGGCACTCCTCTATGGTATGTGAATGTTGGTGGGCACCCGATGGAATCGGTTAGCCATGGTTTGAGAAAGGAAAAAGGTGGGGAGGAGTGCCAAAGCTTTATAAAAGAGCACCAATGTGCCAAATTTTCAAAGAACTCGGAACCGCTCTCACTTGTTTATTATGGAAGATAGTAAGACCCCATTGCTAGTCATTGAGAAAAGCAACCACCTCTCAAAACCCATTTTTTATCTCTGTTTTACAAATGAAAAGCTCTAGCACATGTTTAATCACTGCTTCCCTCCGCGAAGGGCCTTTCTTTTACTTTTATGTTGAGTCACCACCTTCTACCTTTATGCATCGTCTAAAAGAGCATAGTTGTCATTCTGAGTATAATGTGCATTGTCCCAAAGTTTTCATTGATTGATTCATGATGTTGGTTTCACTTGTTCTTAAATTACTTGTATCTAGTCGCCCTCTTAAACTTGAAGTTGTCCTATGCATTTATGTTTTGCTCTCTCATGAAGGACAAGCTAAAAACCATTTGCTATGTTTTTCCATATGATTTGAACACATGTTTGACTTTCATTGTTTCATTTTCATGATCTTTTGTTTGTGTTCTTTTTCATGTTATAACATGGTTGCTAAGTTTCTTCTATCAAGATTATATCTTTCATGCCCATGTTTTAAGTTCTTTTGATCCCAACGCACAACGCTTACATATATGATCAAGATTATGTAGGTGCATGTCAACTCAAAAATTATTTCTTTTGTTATCACTTACCTAATCAAGGACGAGCAGGAGTTAAGCTTGGGGATGCTGATACGTCTCCAACATATCCATAAATTTTGATGCTCCATGCTTGTTTTTACACCATTTACTTAGTGTTTTGTTACACATCGTGGCATTTTTATGCATTTTCTGGAACTAACCCATTAACGAGATGCCACAGTGCCAGTTCCCTGTTTTCTGCTATTTTTGTGTTTCAAAAAAGTTACACAGGAAATATTCTCGGAATTGGATAAAAGAAAAGCCAGAAGTCCAGATATTCACAGGAGCTTCTAGAAGACCGAAGAGGAGATGGAGAGGGGCCACAGGGCGCCCACACCACAGGGCGGCGTGGCCTAGGGCTGTCCCGCGCCCCCTGGTGGTGAGGCCACCCTGTGCCACCTCTGACGCTGCCCCTTCGCCTATAAAGACCACCCGACGGGAAAAACCTAAACACCCAATCACTTTTCTAGAATACATCGTGATCCACCGCCACCGTCGACCTGAAGATCGGGAGGGTCCAGAAGCTCTTCCCGGCACCCTGCCGGAGAGGGGAATCGCCACCGGAGGTCTTCTTCATGGCCATGCTTGCCTCCGGCACGATGAGTGAGTAATCTACCTTGGACTATGGGTCCATAGCAGTAGATAGATGGTTGTCTTCTCCACCATGTGCTTCATGTTTAGATCTCGTGAGCTGCCTTATATGATCGAGATCACCGTTATGTAATTCTACATGTTGTGTTTGTTGGGATCCGATGAATATTGGTGTTATGATTGAGTTGAAGTACTGAATTTTATCTTATGTTATTTCTATGTTATTTATGATCTTGCATGCTCTCCGTTGTTAGTAGCTATCTTGGCCGAGTAGTTGCTAGTGACTCTAAGAGGGGGTATTTATGCTCGATAGTGGGTTCATGCCTCTATTTAATCTGGGGGAGTGACATAAACCTCTAAGGTTGTAGATGAGCTGTTGCTACTAGGGGGAGAACAACATTCATATGCTCGAGGGCATATGCTTTGTTTACATTACACACTTTGCTTAATGCAGTTATCTGTTGTTCGCAACTTAATACTTGTGGAGTTCTCGGATTGATTCGCCACAAATGGATTATTAGTCATAGATGCAGTTGGATGGCGGTCTATGTATCTTGTTGTAATGCCCAGAGTAAATCTCATAGTGATCCTCTTGTCTTTATTCTATCAATTGCCCAACTGTGATTTGTTCACCCAGCATGTGTTATTTTATCTTATGGAGAGACACCACTAGTGAACTGTGGACCCCGGTCCTATTTCCTTTATATTGCTATCACCTGTTTACTTTACTCGCATTGTTTACTTTACTTGCATACTATTACTATTTTCCACTCTATACGCTCATTCCTTTGTTTACAGCAAACCGGTGAGATTGACAACCTCATCGTAAGTTGGGAGCAAAGTATTTGGTTGTGTTATGTGCTGGTTCCACGTTGCTACTAGTTGAAGATGCGCTAACTCGTTTAATCATAAATGGTGCCCTTGTTGGAGTGTCACTAGGCTATCAAGCATCACCTTCAGTCGTTTGGCTTCTTCCCCTTCGGATCGATAAACCTTGGTTTCTTACTGAGGGAAAACCTTGCTGCTATATTCATCATACCTTCCTCTTGGGGTTCCCAACTGGACGGTGCTTTACATTATCAACATCGTGCCGCATTAATGGCGACGATCTCTCCTCTTCGGGAAGGAATTTCCTTGGCAGATTTCTCCCTGCCGGAGAGCTTTTCTCTCTCGGTGTTTTCTGCCCCGCAGAGGCGGCGTTGTCTATCTCTCAGCCCCCCTTCACTTTGGTTTTCGGGGACGACTATATATGCGAGGGGGCGATGGCAGTAGTGGGCTAGGGTGGCCTCACCACAGGTCGGCGCAGCGAGGGGTGGGCCCGCACCCCCTGGTGGTGAGCCCACCCTGCTGCTCCTCTCGCCTCCTCCTTCTGGCTACTTTTGTCTTCTGATGTTATATGAATTACTGGGTATTTCTCTGGAATTGTTGATCTTCAAAAATATGGTATCTTGACGGTCCTTTTTCCAGCAGAATCCTGACTCCGGTAGCAAATTCTCCAACGATCATCAAACATGTAAAAATAGTGGAAACAACATAAGTATCATCTCTAAATATGAAATATATCAATGAATAACAGTAAATTATGATACAAAATAGTGATGTAAAATGGACGTATCAACCCCCTCAAGCTTAGACCTCGCTTGTCCCCAAGCAAAAACTAAACTCGGTAAACATGACCACATGTTTATGGAGTGAAGTGTCGATTAACAAAATACGGACAAGAAGCATCACATTCACCAAGGCACAAGTTATAATAGACAACAACTTCCCTTCATATAATATAGACTTGCAGTAAGTAAAAGGGAATCACAAATAAAGATGTACAAATTAAAACATGATTGGTGATGGCAAACCTTAGTTCTTGGTCAGAGAATAATGAACAAACTATACTTATCTTTGAACGGAGCCTTTTATAACAGAGCTAATATAACAAAAACCATATGCTCAACGAAACAAATTCTTTACAAACATAGAAAGCTTTCAAAGATATATTCCTTCAGATAAAAGCATCGTACTAAACAAAGGAAGATAGTAAACATGATTGAACAGATCAACATATGGATGAGTGAAACATAACAACTCAAAGGCTTGCTTGAGATAGAAGGGAATAGGTTGACTCAACATAAAAGTAAAAGATAGGCCCTTTGCAGAGGGAAGCAGAGATTAAAGATGTGCTAGAGCTTTTCATTTGTAAAACAGAGATAAAAGTTGTTTTGAGAGGTGGTTGCTTTGGTCAACGACTGGCAATAGAGTTCTTGATATCTTCCATACTAAACAAGTGAGAGTGGTTCCGAGATGTTGATTAATTGGCACAATTGTGCTCTTTTATAGCTTGGCACTCCTCCCCACCTTTTTCCTTTCTCAAACCCTGACTAACCGATTCCATCGGGTGCCCACCAACTTTCACATACCATGGATGAGTGCCTTTTTCTTTTTCTTTTTTTAGATTTAGATTACAATGGTCTAACCATCTCCCTTGCAAAATTAATGATGCGCAGATGAAGCTACCTAGTCGAGGGGTACTTAATTTAGTATGGAAGATAATAAACCAAACCACTACGTCCTCATGAGCTAAAAACAGTGGCACAAAACTAGAAGTATTTGAAGGTTTTTGAAAGGGAGCACATGAAAATTTACTTGGAATGGCTTGAAATACCATGCATAGGAATTTATAGTGGAGTCTTTGGAAGTAACTTGGTTTTAGGGGATTGGATGCACGAGAAGTATTCCCTCTCAGTACAGGTTTTTGGCTAGCAAGGCTGGGTAGCAAGCATAAGAGTTGTATGAAACAAACAAACATACATATGATAGGAACAATCATGCAATCTTCCTTGAAAGTACAAACAATTTTAACTTGAGAATACTATTGCTTAAGAGCCAATCATGAAGGAAAACTGAAATGATGTATCTACTAACACTTTTTTCTTTTTCTACTCAAGCCTCAAGGTAATGTTGCTACTGACCAAGCTAAGTTTGCCAAAACCAACTAGATTTACTCATGCTCCCAAAGTGATACCAATACTAATCAACAAGGCTAATTATATAAGAAAGATCGCAAACTAAAATAAAGTGTGCAGAAAGTAAATGATAAAACTTCTCATTAATATTTCTTAACTGCAACTCACACCAAGGGATACATAGATAACCAACTAAAGGAGGATACTTCCACACTGCAAACTATTCTATAAGATAACTTCTCTATTCATGATATGACTCTACTTGAAAAGTAAATGAGTAGAAGATAATGATGTGATACCGAGGCACTCCCCCAAGCTTGGAACAAACCAAGGGGATGCCTATACCAATGATGAATTACTCCTTTGGCGGTGGCGGCAAGTCTTTTTCATCATCAGACTTCCAAGACAGAGGTTCCCCATCCAGGAAAGATGTCTTGGTCTCCAAAATCCTGAAACTAGCAGCACTCATTTGTTTAAACCTAGCTTCATACTCATAGTTTTGGTTATGCAAGTCGTAGAGTTGTGCTTGCAACTTGTTGATGGTCTCATGAAGTGACAAGATGTCATCCCAAAGCTCTGTGGTCTCCTTTTTGTGCTTGGCGATGAGTTCTTGATTTATCCTATGGATGATGTCCACCTCGCGTTCCGCCATCTTCTTGTATTGAAAGACTTCTTGCTCCAGCGCTTCCATCCTGGCTTTGAGACCCCCTTCTCCCATTGGGCTCTGGACATCGTCTATCTGCAACTTCCCGTCCTTGAATGACAACTCCTTCGAATGCATATTCAGCTCCCTCATGTACGGATTAATGATATTCACAAGAGAGTTCTCCTCGGATAAACCAGACGAAGACATGGTGACTCTAAAACTGAGACAACTCCTGATAGAAACAGATCGAAATGAAAACACGACAAAAACATGATATACAGACCTCGGGCAATCCGGGGGGTTATATAGGCGAAAATTAAACATCGAAACGAAGTCACAGGAGGAAATCGGGACGGAAACAAGTTCCGAGGTGGTCTCACCACAGGGCGGTGCGGGCTGGAGTGGGCCCGCGCCCCCTGGTGGTGAGGAGCCATCGAACTCCGTCTCCTGCCCGTTTTCGTCTTGTGATTTTTCATATTTAATAAAAACAGAAAAAATATAAATAGAAAAACTTATCGTGAATCTTTTCTGACTAGAACTGTTACCTATTCGGAAACTGACTCCGCAGTTTCCTGCATATGTTCTTTGATGAATTCTTTCGGAGTAATCATTTGAATAACATCAGCATCTTCATTATAAGAATCTCCAGCAATAAAATGTTTGAGTCTTTGCCTATTCACCACTTGCGTAGTGTTATCTTTTAGCGAAGCAATCTTTATCACACCTGAGCGATACACCTCTTCAATAACAAAGGGTCCCTCCCATTTTGAGAGTAATTTTACTGCAAAAAATCTGAGACGAGACCTATACAATAGAACTTTCTCACCAACATGAAACTCTCTCTTAAGAATTCTCTTATCATGCCATTGCTTAACTTTTTCTTTTAAAAGTCTGGCATTTTCATAAGCTTTGTTTCTCCACTCATCTAAAGAACTCAAATCAAGCAACCTTTTCTTACCGACGAGTTTAAAATCCCTATTAAGCTCTCTCACTGCCCAAAAAGCTTTGTGTTCTATGGGGTTCTTATAAGGAGACATGCCCGTGGGGTTCTTATAAGTAGTTCTGTAAGCCCATAAAGCATCATTTAACTTGCTAGCCCAAATTTTTCCTAGATCTATTAATCATCTTCTGCAAGATAGACTTGATCTCTCTATTCGATAGCTCTACCTGCCCACTAGTTTGGGGATGATAAGCAGAAGCAATTCTATGATAACATCGTATCTAGCAAGAGCTTTCCTAAAACTGCCATGAATAAAATGAGAACCTCGGTCAGTCATAAGATATCTAGGCACACCAAACCTAGGAAAAATAACGTCCTTAAGCATTTTTAATAAGGTCTCACCATCGGCACTCTTCGTAGGTATAGCTTCTACCCACTTAGTAACATAATCAATAGCAACGAGTATATGAGTATAACCTTTTGAAGGAGGAAAAGGACCCATAAAGTCAAATCCCCAACAATCAAATGGTTCAATAACAAGAGAATAATTCATAGGCATTTCGTTGCATCTAGAAATATTTTCAGCTCTTTGGCATTCATCACAAGATAAAATAAACTTTCTAGCATCTTTAAAAAGGGTTGGCCAATAAAAACCTCATTGTAGAACCTTTTGTGCAGTTCTATCTCCAGCATGATGTCGTCCATAGGCACTACCATGGCATTTTATCAATATCTCTTGTTGTTCATACTCTGGAACACATCTTCGCATAATACCATCAACTCCTTCTTTATATAAGTGTGGGTCATCCCAAAAATAATGCCTCAAGTCATAAAAGAATTTCCTTCTTTGCTGAGCTGTAAAGGTTGGAGGCAAATACTTGGAAACAATAAAGTTAGCATAATCAGCATACCAAAGATTCTCTCGCGAAGTTACCTTTAATGAAGCCAACTGTTCATTTGGAAAACTATTGTTAACAGGAATAGGATCAAAAGAAATGTTTTCCAATCTAGACAAATTGTCAGCAACAGGATTTTCAGCACCTTTCCTATCTACAATATGCAAATCAAACTCTTGTAAAAGCAACACCCATCTAATAAGCCTAGGCTTAGCATCCTTCTTCGACATAAGATATCTAATAGCAGCGTGATCAGTATGAATAGTAACTTTTGAATCAACAATGTAAGGTCTAAACTTATCACATGCAAAAACAACAGCAAGAAACTCTTTCTCAGTAGTAGCATAATTCTTCTGAGCAGCATCAAGAGTCTTACTAGCATAATGAATAACATTCAACTTCTTATCTATGCGTTGTCCAAGAACAGCACCCACAGCAAAATCACTAGCATCACACATAATTTCAAAGGGTAAATTCCAATCAGGTGGTTGAACAATAGGAGTAGTAGTTAAAGCCTTCTTAAGAGTTTTAAAAGCTTCCTTACAATCATCATCAAAAACAAATGGTACATCTTTTTGAAGAAGATTAGTAAGAGGCTTTGAAATCTTAGAGAAATCTTTAATAAACCTCCTATAGAAACCAGCATGACAAGAATACTACGAATACCTTTAACATCTCTGGGACAGGGCATTTTCTCAATTGCTTCAACCTTTGCTCTATCAACTTCAATACCTCTTTCAAAGATTTTATGTCCACGAACAATTCCTTCATTCACCATAAAGTGGCATTTCTCCCAATTTAGAACAAGATTAGTTTCTTCACATCTCTGCAAAACTTTATCAAGATTGTGCAAATAATTATCAAAAGAAGTTCCATAGATGGAGAAATCGTCCATGAATACCTCCACAATTTCTTCACAAAAACTATGAAAAATAGCAGACATGCATCTTTGAAAAGTAGCAGGAGCATTGCATAAACCAAACGGCATATGTCTATAAGCATAAGTTCCATAAGGACAAGTAAAAGTGGTTTTCTCTTGATCTTGTTTTCTAATAGCAATCTGAGAGAAACCAGACTAACCATCAAGAAAACAAAAATGAGTTTTCTTAGATAACCTCTCTAACATTTGATCTATAAACGGTAAAGGATAATGATCTTTCTTAGTAACTTTGTTGACCTTTCTAAAATCAATGCACATCCTATAACCAACTACTACCCTTTGAGGAATAAGCTCGTTATTCTCATTAGGCACAACGTAATACCTCCTTTCTTAGGAAACAATGAACTGGACTAACCCATCTACTATCAGCAATAGGATAAATAATACCAGCATCAAGGAGCTTCAATACCTTGTTTCTTACCACTTCCTTCATTTTAGGAATTAAACGATGTTGATGTTCAACAACTGGCTTTGCATCCGGCTCCATGTTAATAGCATGCTGACATATAGTAGGAGAAATCCCTTTTAAATCATCAAGAGTATATCCCATAGCTCCTCGGTATTTCCTCAATATTTCTAATAACCTTTCTTCTTCCTTTCCTGAAAGTTTAGAACTAATAATAATAGGATATATGTTCTTGTCATCAATATAAGCATATTTAAGATCATCAGGTAAAGGTTTTAAATCAAAAACAGGATCTTCCTTGGGTGGCAAAGTGGTACCCAAATCTTCCACATGTAAATTGTGTTTAATCAGTGATGCGGATGGTGTTGATATATAGGTCACCGACCAGTTGGGAACCCCAAGAGGAAGGTATGATGAGCACAACAGCAGTTTTAGCTCAGTAAGAAACCAAGGTTTATCAGTCCAGTAGGAGAAAGCCAAACTTAAGAAGGTGATGCTTGCTAGCTTAGTGACTTCCAACAAGGGCACCGTTAACGATACTTGTTAGCGCGTCTTCAACTAGTAGCAACGTGGAACCTGCACACAACACAACCAAATACTTTGCTCCCAACTTACGATGAGGTTGTCAATCTCACCGGTTTGCTGTAAACAAACGTATGGGCGTATCGAGTGGAAAACAGTAGTAATATGCGAGAAAGTAAACAGTGCGAGTAAAGTAAACAGGTGATAGCAATGTAAAGGAAATTGGACCGGGGTCCACAGTTCACTAGTGGTGTCTCTCCATAAAATAAATAACAACATGCTGGGTAAACAAATTACAATTGGGCAATTGATAGAATAAAGATAACGTGCATATGTCGCGAGGATCACTATGAGATTTACTCTGGGCATTACAACAAAATACATAGACCGCTATCCAACTGCATCTATGACTAATGATCCACTCGTGGGGAATCATCCGAGGACCCCTTGAGTATTAAGTTGCGAACAACAGATAACTGCATTAAGCAAAGTGTGTAATGTAAACAAAATGAATGTCCTTGGACACAAGAATGTTGTTTTCTCCCTAGTGGCAACATCATATCTACAACCTTACAGGTTTTTGTCACTCCCCCAGAATAAATAGAGGCATGAACCCAACTATCGAGCATAAATACCCCCTCTTGGAGTCACTAGTATCTACACGGCCAAGATAGCTACTAACAACGGAGAGCATGCAAGATCATAAACAACATAGAGATAACATAAGATATATGATTCAGCACATCAACTCAACATAACACCAATATTCATCGGATCCCAACAAACACAACATGTAGAATTACATAACGGTGATCTCGATCATGTAAGGCAGCTCACGAGATCTAAACATGAAGCACATGGTGGATAAGACAACCATCTAGCTACTGCTATGGACCCATAGTCCAAGGTAGACTACTCACTCGTCACGCTGGAGGCAAGCATGGCGATGAAGAAGACCTTCGGTGGTGATTTCCCTCTCCGATAGGGTGCCAAGAAGAGCTTCTAGACCCTCTCGATCTCGGGTCGACGACGGCAGCGAATCGCGATATGTTTCTGGAAAATTGATCGGGTACTTAGGTTTTTCCCGTCGGGGGGTCTTTATAGGCGAAGGGGTAGCGTCAGAAGTGGACCAGGGCGGTCGAACACATAGGAGGCGCGGCCAGGGGCTGGGCCGCGCCGCCCTATTGTGTGGCCGGCCCGTGGCCCTTCTCCGTCTCCTCTTTGAACTTCTGGAAGCTTCGGTAAATTTCTGGTTATTCGGCTTTTGTTTCGTCCAATTCCGAGAATATTTCCTGTGTAACATTTCTGAAACACAAAAACAGCAGAAAACAGGGAACTGGCACTGTGGCATCTTGTTAATAGTTTAGTTCCGGAAAATGCATAAAAATGCCACAAAGTGTAACGAAACACTAAGCAAATGGTGTAAAAATAAGCATGAAGCATCAAAAATTATAGATATGTTTGAGACGTATCAGCATCCCCAAGCTTAACTCCTGCTCGTCCTCGAGTAGGTAAGTGATAACAAAAGAAATAATTTTTGAAGTGACATGCACCTACACAATCTTGATCATCTATGTAAAGCATTGAGTGCTGGGATCAAAAGAACTTAAAACATGGGCATGAAAGATATAATCTTGATAGAAGAAACTTAGCAACCATGTTGTAACATGAAAAAGAACACAAACGAAAGATCATGAAAATGAAACAATGAAAGTCAAATGTGTGTTCAAATCATATGGAAAAACATACAAATGGTTTTCAGCTTGTCCTTCATGAGAGAGCAAAACATAAATGCATAGGACACCTTCAAGTTTAAGATGGCAACTAGATACAAATAATTTAAGAACAAGTGAAACCAAAATCATAAATCAATCAATGATAAACTTTGGGACTATGCACATTAAACTCAGAATGACAACTATGCTCTCTTAGATGGTGCATAAAGATAGAAGGTGGTGACTCAATATAAAAGTAAAAGAAAGGCCCATCGCAGAGGAAAGCAGTGATTGCAAGTCTTATAAACCTTCAAAAATTATGGTACTTACTAGCTTTGAGCTCTCATTGCCCCCATCATAGGCATCTTGAATGGTTAAAGTTAATGCAAGTACAATTATGAAGCATATGCTTGACAAATCATAAGTTGAAAACCTCATGTCTAGTGAAGTACGAATACCCAAACCTCATGCTACTCGACTTAGAGTCCCAAGCAAGCTCTTGTCATTGTAAGTATACACGTATCATCGAGAACCACTGTAATATCCCAGGATTAGAGGTCATAAAATAGAGACAACAGATGTGTGCATTGCATTTCATGCATAGAAAATCCGGGTAATTTTCGCGCATTTAAATAAAACATATCATAGTGATTGGAGTTTCACTTGAGTTGATGGAATAGAAGTAGCTCATCAACTAGAGCGCGATAAACTTCAACATGACCTTTGCTAAAACCTTGTTTTGGGTAGGGATAGTTACAACAACTACAAGAGAGTTAAGTGAGGTAAAACTAAAATGATTGACACACCATTTTAGGACCAAATATCTATTCACACTAAGATCATCATGGTATTCTATAAACCCTACTTCTTTCATGCTAAAGAAGTCTACACAAGTCCTATTCTTGAACCATGGTCTATTCTATATTCTTATGTCCTAATCTAGTGAGTCCAAATGTGAGAAGTGGAAAGGTTAACTCAATGCCAGTTTGATTATAAGCTTTGCCTTAACTCTAGGTGAGATAACTTAAGAACATTAGAGCTATTCCTATAAAGAACAACTAGGAGACTTTAGACAGTACTCAATTCTAATTAGGACAAGTCATTTGATATAGGGGGTGATCACATCATAAACCCTAATTCTGGTTTAGAATAGAACCATGCTTAGGAAGTAACCAATACCCAGACTTGTAGAATTATGAAGAGGTAGTAGCTCCAATGTGAATAACACTAAGAGGGAGATTATATTCTTAATCTCAGAAGGCAGGTACAACCAAGAGTTTATCCCTAGTTAGGAATAGAATAAAGACCAGGATGAACTATAATAGGAATGTGAATTATGAGTAGTGAAGAATCCTAAACTTAGAAGTTAACCTTAGGATAATGTATTGGTTGGAATCAACAGATACCTTGGAGGAGTATTGGTAGTAGTGTTGATCTCAATACTTTGAGAAGGAGTTTATGAAGAAAGTTTAGATGCACAGACTATGGGAGTTGATGAAGGAAATAAAAGATGATCATGTCTAGTACATGATTATGCTTGTTGGTGGAAGATAGTTAGGTTATCTATGTAACCTAATGTGATAAGCAGATATCATCCTAAGACCAGGGTGGAGTAGGAAACCTACTTGAACATATTCCACTTACGAGGCATCATCCTATGAAGTTATAATGAATCTTGATCTTTGTACAAGATTCCATCTTAGCAGAGTCACTAGATATTAATGGTATATTTCACAAGCCTAAACCCTAGATTTATATTTAGTATAGAATCTAGGTCACACTTTTAGTATTGAGTACTAATTTCTTCAATGAGGGTAATACCATTGCATTAGATTCTATGTCCCTTTAGACCATTCATTTTAAAGACAATCCAAAGTATCTATTCCAACTTATGCATCACTTAGTGATCATAATTCATGTCTAACCCCATGTCCTAACCTTAAATTTAGGAATGGTGTTTCAACTACAATTCTTATGAGATAAAATAACCAAGACTTTTGCTTAGTGGTCAATTCATATATCAACAGATGTTTTGGTCTTAGTACCAAACCAACCCTTCTTTGGGGAAACACTAAGTATTGTTATCAAACCCAAGTACGTATTCAGAAATCACTAGTGTTTAGTAAATAATTCCATATAATAATCCTATGACATTTAGTAGCATAGTTGTGTTAAGCATAAAATTATGCTTTTCACCATTTTCCTTAAAAGGAAAATAAATCATGGTTAAACACTGTTTCTCTGTTTCCTTTTAAGATATGATGCAATATAATATTACTACATATAACTACCTGTTAAATTAAACCTAGCTAAGTATTTCAAACACTCCACAAAGGCTAATTGGAAATATCTCATCAAGATGCATAATAAAATCCCAATGATGTGTATATTATCTCTTGTGCAAGTGCACTTATAAAATTTATTTCAGATTATGTTTAGGATTAGTAGTGTCCTATTAATATTTGATAAGAAGTTTCAAGTTCAAAACCTGCAAAACTGAGAGGAATTCAAATTAGAGTTTTCAAATCAGCAAAACAAAAGGAGAATAGAAAAGAAACAAAAGAAGAAGAAAAAAATAGGGAAGAGGGACTTACCTGGCCGAAGCCCGTCAAGCCGGCCCAACACCTCAGCTCCTCTACCCAGCCCAACTTACCGTTTCATCGTCTTCAACCTCGGGCAGGAAGCAGCTCGGTGGAGCGTTCCCAGGCACCCGATCCACCGCCGGCGTTCCAACACCCGAGATGAACGCCGCCGCCCTTGATGCCTATAAGAAGACCGCCCGCCGCCGGAAACCCTAGAAACCGCAACTCCTCCATCTCTCTCGCTCATTCCTGCAGGTACCACTGGAACCCTAGTTCCAGTAAAAAATTAAAGCCATCGATTTAAGCCTTCCCTTGGCTCATGGAGGGTACTGGGTGGTGCGGCTGGACCAGAGGATCATTTGGGAGGAGGGATTTGAGCCGAGGCGCATCCAATCAAGGGAATCGTCAAGATCCCTTTCGCAGATACCACCGGAGCTTTAGGTCATCGAGCTTGTTTTCGACCTCCCTCGACCTCTCCGAGCTGCTCAAGACGTTCCTGGTGAGCTAACCAAACTCCCAAGCCTCTCTTCTCCTCGATTCATGTCCTAGTTCATCTTAGCATCGATCACCGGCAAGCACCGCCACTCGGACTCGCCGCCGGCGATGCTCCGAGGGTCAAAACTCAGCGGGGCTGGTACCATCTTACTCGCCTTGATCCGCTGAATCTTTTCCCTGCAATCAGACACCCTAATTCGCAACTGAAGCATCGGATTTGAAGATCATCTGTGAGTTCATATGAGCGGTGACGTCATCATTGACTGAGTCAAATGGTTTGACTCGGTCATGCCCTCGTGGCAGGTGACCTGCCAACCGACCCTACCAGTCAGTGTCTAGGGTTAGAATCAGTTTCGGTACAAAACGTTTTTTCTCTGTTAATCACAAATTCCAGAAAATTGCTGAAACTTGGAAAATTCATAAATTATTCATTTCAAATCAGAAAAATGTAAATGATATACCAAAATGTTCAGAAAAACATAACCTATCTATGTATATTATAATCTGGTATAGTTATGTGAAATAATTTTGAACCAAATTTGAAAACTTGATTAAGTAGTATTTGAACTTTGAATTTAAATTCAACTAAAATATTTTAAACAAAATTTTCAAATACCAAATAAAACTTTGTCAACTTCAACAAATTTTATTTCAATTTATATTCCATTATTCCAAAAATGTAAAAACATATATTTTACTATTAGGATTTCACATCCTAAAATGGTTTTTCTTAAATAAATTTAAAATAGTAAAATTTGGGAGAAATCATAAACTTGAATAAGAATTATTCCCTAACTTTAATATTT
Organism: Dactylis glomerata; assembly: GCA_007115705.1. Taxonomy (NCBI): domain Eukaryota; kingdom Viridiplantae; phylum Streptophyta; class Magnoliopsida; order Poales; family Poaceae; genus Dactylis; species Dactylis glomerata. The sequence continues at coordinate 550,107 of QXEO01000450.1, read as the reverse complement.
TTATTTCAACAATTGTTTCATTATGAGAAAAATATAAAACCCAATTAAAATCTTTAATCACTTAAAATTTGAATTCCAACCCTGAAGATCTAGGAACTTAAATAACCAAGCTTACTAATTATTTCTGAACAAAACTTGAAACCTAAAATGAGGTTCTAATACTAAAACTTATTAAGGTTTATGTTCTTCAAAAGTTATTCTTTTGAAGTACATATAACTTAATCACCTACCATTACTTCATAGTACTAAAACCATTAACTACCCTAGTGTGCTAGTTAGCCATACTTCCTAAGTCAACTTTGAGGGGTTAGTTTGATACTCCATTTCAACATAGAATACTTTAGTCAACTAACTATTTGCAACACCTTTGTTGCAACTTAAAAGCTGTTATCTTCCTGACATCACTTAATCACCATTCCTTTAAGTAATAAAAATATGTCCATTAAGGATTGTGTTCTTCAAAAGTAATTCTTTTTAAGAACATATCAGATAAGCATCACCTCAATTCCTATACCCTAAATCTAATAATGACCTATGCATGTTGGGATTATTAACAACCCTAGAGTCAATCATGTATGGATTACTTTAGCACCAATTGCTCATGGTTAACTATTTGAGTGCATGTGCATGTTATAAGAATGTTACCAACTATAGAAAAAAAACCATATATAGTAATAGCAATGAAAGTTGCTTTGTATAATTATGCCCAACTAATACCACATAAGTAACAAATGAATCTAAAATAGATAACTTGTTATGTTCCATTTATTAACTACTTTGTGAGTATTAGATAAGTATTATCAATCCTAGAACACTAACTCCTATTGGTAGTACTTCTAGTCAGTAAGAAACATGTTCTTTAAAAGTTATTATTTTAGGTTATATAACAAGTCAACATTACAATGTCTCTTATAAGCTTTAAAAGTAAGCAATTACTCTTGAGTGTGCCCATGTTAACCAAATATGTGCTACCACATTGTTATGCTTCACCATCCTAGTTGAATAACATTTCCATGCTTCACTAAAACCTCTCAACAGTAAATGAAACCTAGCTTGTTATCTTGGTGTGCTCAACTATTATCTACTCACTGATTATAATAGAGCTATGCTAAACCCCGGAACACTAAACCTTAAGTGTAGTGCTTCTAATCAATAATAAACACGTTCTTTGAATGTTATTATTTCAAAAGACATTGAAAGTAAGTAACAAACTATTCCATTAAGTTTGAACTGATATAACCCTATTGGGTATTAAGATTGTTGTCAAACCGTATACTAACGGGGTATCCTTATCAAATAAGAATTACTTCAGCTTTGCTTGTCCATAACCAACTACTTGATTGCTGATAATAAGCTACAACATAAAAGTGTTACTTTCAAGTCTTCACCTATTGCTATACCTATCTTTTGCAATAACTCTTGTTTAAAGCTTTATTCTATTACTTTGAAAGCTTGTCCGTCAATCTAAAATCCTTAACAGCCTTGTTGTGAAGTGAATCTAAAAGTGCAACTCATTATAAAGAAACCATCACAACCTTGTATAATAAACCATCGGGGTTAGGTTACGCTTAGAACGATGCATAGTATATGACTTGCATATCATGCTGCAGTTCTTTTAACATCATCTTTACCAGATGATGGAGCTATTTCAGAATTTGGATTTCCTACGTATCGAAGACCTTGACTTGCATAATCTTGCAGTCAAAAAGGCAAGTTTATCTTGCTCATATCTCTTGGTTGCACTGGTTTTGAAACTACTTACAAAGTGTTGACTTCAAACTCTAACATTTCAAAAAGGATGGAAAATCTATTTTCATAAGTAATATGACTAGTGGTTATCGACCAGTAGTGATAACCTAGGAAGGTTGGCAGGTGGAACCACGGTAAGATTGTGGTGGTGGAGGTTCCACTTGCACGGGAAAGTAAACCTAGGATTAACTACCAATGCCACAGTTATTCTTGTGCCATAAAAACTGTGTCGTCCAAGAGACTTGGAATGGGACGGGAAAGTCAGCTGTATCTTCTCTCGTTCGCATGTCAATGGAGAGCCAGCTGCCGGTCGCAGTAGGTCTTGCGGGACTACTTGCATATGGGTGGGACACCTAAGTTCTCACAGCCCTGGTGTCTATGATGGTCCGCAAGGGACGCCTAGGTACTTGATCGTTGGGGGTGAATATCAGGGGCACAACCTGCTTGCGTGAATTGGGTGGGCATGCGTTGTGCGGAGAAGGCAGTGATTGGCTTGGATCAATGACTGGGCCCCACACCAAGGAAGTGTGGACGAGCATGCAACTCGGATGTGCAACAAGGCTTTGATCTCTTTTGGAAGGACACACCTCTGCAGAGTGTAAAAGGATGTGACATGTTACCCCTTGTTCCAGGAAGGAGCTGTGAACGCGGCAGGAAAGGTGCTCTCAAGGCACTAATACCCTGTGTTGGCTGTTGGGCATAGTTTTCTAAAGTAAAAGCAATCTTGCAAGAATCCCTTGATTAAACCTTGCAATGGCCTACGACTTTTTTGGGTCCATGGCTTTAGTTAGTGCATATCACACAACTTCTTTTTAAAGAAACTTGCTGGGTAACGCTCGTTACTCACCCCAATCTCTTAAACCCTTGATAGACTTTGAAGAATTAGATGGAAGGCAACTCAAGGAGACAACCTCAAGACATTGAAGATGAAGATGAAGCATTCTACCAACGTCATGATTATCAGTGGAGCCTTCAATTGCATGAAGCTTGGAGAAAAACTAGAATAGGGTTAGAAAGGAACCAGTTTCCTAATCCTAGAACCTAAGTAGTTAGAGTATTCTATAGTTGAGTAGTAAACCAACTGCATTAGTTGTAGTTTAGTTTAGTCTTCCTTGTTTCTTTCTCGTTTGTAGTCGCCAGGACTAAACCTCTACCTGCTGAGGAGGTTCTGAAGATCTTCTGCATGCTGAAATTGTAATCCTATAGACATACCGTGGACCTGCGATGTTTCTGTTGTACCACTCTGATGGATGTAATACTAGTGAGATGGTGTTTTATTAGTGTTATGTCAACGACTTGCATACTACACATGCAGTGGTACGCTGGGTCACCACAACCACCAATGGGGTACCTCCATGCCCAATGACATGGAACAAGCCCACATCAAAATGACAGGACAAACAGACAATGAACACCTCAGCATCTCTTTTATTTACCATTGGTATAGCTTTTTATTTTGAGATGCGTCGTCGAATGTTCACTATGGGCATGCTATAAATTTCCACCATGAATGATTTATGGATTAGATTAGCGGCCCAGGCATTTCTCTAACACATATACAAACTCCATGATCCCGCAAGATTCCCAAATTATTTCACATCGCGAGTATCCATAAACAAAAGATCACGATATCAACTCAAATAAGAAGTGCAATGTTGAAAGCTTGCCCCATGATGGCATGGCTGGGCTAATTTCCAACTTACAACTTGCAAGCATAACAACTCAACATAAGAGAGCCACAATGTCAAATTTTTAAGAACGAGAAAAGTAAAGTGTGCCATCAGGTTCGTGAGAGCTTTACTGACCAATTTTTGCATAACACCGAAAATAGTTTAATTTGAAGGATAGATAAAAGCAAGTCAAATGTACTTTGGAATAGCAAATTGCTAATAGGTATGTATGGTGGACACATTGGAACAACTTGGTTTTTGGAAGTTGGATGCACGAGTAGAGCTCATACTCAGTACAAAATGAGGGCTAGCAAAAGACTAGGAGCGACCAACTACGAGAGCAATAACGGCCATAATCATGCAAAGCGACAAAGCAATATTAAGAGAAGCATAAGATGGCATCAAAAGTCAAAAACTAAATGATCATAGAGGCTTATGGCGACTTTGTATGAGTCAAACATGTGTAAGCATGCGCCAAGTCAGCCCAAGTAAAGCATGAAGGAGAAAACCAAATTAATGCTTCCAAATAATAAAAACAACACATGATTTTTTCAAAGGCTCATTAAGCAATCTCAGTCATTTGAGACAAGTCATGCTACAGAAAAAATCACTAAGCATACTATCAAAACGGAATGAAGCATGACATGCAAAAGCCTAAGCCGCAGTCTAAACAAGCTCCTTTTTGTACCACTTTTTTGCATGAAATTTTTTCTCTTTTCCAACACCATTCGAACCTTTTTGGAACAACTCTTTTGATGAAAACCAACATGGACCAGAGGTCAAAATACACCTTGATATAAAGATATAACAAGATCTGAACAAAAATCAAGGCAAAAAATGAAAGCCAAACGTAGTTCTAGCAAAAGAGAACACTCGTTGAATGATAAGAGTGAAAAACTGAGTGTTCTTGGCAAATGAAAAGCAAGGCAACTTCTCCAAAAGAAAATTGTTGGGGTACAACCATTTATTGCAGCAAACAAAACAAAACAAAACGGAAAACTAAAGTAAAGACGCTCCAAGAAAAATGCATAATGCATGAAGCAATAAAAATATAGTGTGTTGAAAGGTGACCTAATTTTTGCCGATGAAGAAGGGGTGCCTTGGGGGCATCCCCAAGCTTTGACGCTTGTACCTCTTGGAGATTTCTTGGGGTGAAATGGGCATCCCCAAGCTTGAGCTTTTGTCCATTCTTCAACTCATCTCATCATTCTCCAATCCCTACACTTGAAAACTTCCTTCATACAAAACTAAACACAATTCTATTAGCAACATAAGTGTAAGCATAATAATGAATCAACCCTTTTTTGCTTCAGATTTCAACTCAAAAACACCACATATAAATCTTATACTACTGTAGCAACTTCCCCAAAAGTTCCGTGATCAAAAGAACTAAAAAAGAAAGTGATAAAGAGGCAAACACAAATAGTGGCAGAAATCTATCAAAACAGAACAGCTAACAAAGGTCGATTTTTCGAGGGTTTTCTGTTGCTCAAATCAAAAAGTGTATAACTAATGAAAGTTTGGATATAACCTGGGGCATATGCACAAGAAATCGCAGGTCAAAAAGATATTCTGAGAAGTTTCACAAATTTTTACGGTGCAGCACCGAAATATGTTTCAGGACAGCAACATCCCCAAATCTTACCTCACTCAAATTAGAGGTTTCTCTTGGCACAACAACGAAATAAAAAGGATAAGGAGCGGTTATTATAGTAGTAATAATTTCCAAGACTCAACTAAAAGAAAAAGTACTGAAAGTAAAACAACGGGTTATCTCCCAAGAGTGCTTTTCTTTAACGCCTTTGAGCTAGGCGCAGAAAGTGCGAATCAAGTAATATCAAAAGAAGTATTAAGATCAACTGCAGAGGTCTTTTCAACAATAAATTGAATTGTGTCCAAATGAGGTTTTGAGAATCCCTTGTGATCACGCTTTGGTACACTACTTTCATCAAAAAGATTTTCAGGACAAATCCAATCAAAATTCTTTTCCAAAGCTTCATGCATTCCTACAAGTTTGCAAGGTATTGGTATTTTGAAATCTTCTTTGGTTATATCAACAACTTTAACAGGCGAGCCAAGCATATTAAAATGCTTAAAAACTTTCCTAGCTTCAATCGCAACATCTCTAAATTCTCTACGCAAAGTCTCCAAGATAAAATCTTTCTTTTTGGAGTCTTCAATATCATGAAGCTTAAGAAACATGTATTGCATAAAAGGATTAAGGCTAGCAAACCTAGCTTCTAACATGTGAACTAAATAAGCAGAAGCAACTTCATAACAAGGAGAAAGCTCAGCCAAAGATTTATCCTCTTCATCTTTATGCATGCTAATATGATTAAAGAAGTCCTCAATGTTACTTTTCCCAATAATAGAACCACTACCTACTAAGAGGTCCTCCAAAACATACTTAGGGAACAACATAATGAACTAAGAATAATAAAGTAACAACTATAAAGGAAACTAAATTTTTTGTGTTTTTGATAAAAAGATGCAAGTTAAAATAAGGTAAAGCAAAACAAAAAATAAAGTAAAGGATGTGCGTGCAAAACTCCCCTTGCAGAAGTCTTCTTCCTCCCCGGCAACGGTGCCAGAAAATAGCTTGATGCGCACAGTGTTGATATATAGATCACCGACCAGTTGGGAACCCCAAGAGGAAGGTATGATGAGCACAACAGCAGTTTTCCCTCAGTAAGAAACCAAGGTTTATCAGTCCAGTAGGAGAAAGCCAAACTTAAGAAGGTGATGTGCTGACTGTGGTGATGGCGCCAGAAAATGTGCTGATGCCTAGTGAAAGCAGACGTCCTTGTGCGTGGTGAATGACCAGCCCGTTGGGAACCCCAAGAGGAAGGTATGATGAGTGCAGCGGCAAGTTTTCCCTCAGTTATGAAACCAAGGTTTAATATCGATCAGGAGAAGGAGAGACAGCGACGACTGAAGGTGTTTGTGGAACCTGCACACACACAGACAAATACTTTGTTCCCAACTTGCGATGAGGTTGTCAATCTCACCGGTTTGCTTGAAACAAAGGTTATGAGTGTATCGAGTGGAAAACAGTAGTAATATGCTAGTAAAGTAAACAGTGCGGGAATAGTAAATAGGTGATTGCAATATGATTAAAATAGGACCGGGGTCCACAGTTCACTAGTGGTGTCTCTCCATAGATAAATAACATGCTGGGTAAACGAATTACAGTTGGGCAATTGATAGAATAAAGATAACGTGATATGTCAAGAAGATCACTATGAGATTCACTCTGGGCATTACAACAAAACACATAGACCGTCATCCAACTGCATCTATGACTAATAATCCACTCCCGGGGATATCATCCGAACACCCTAGAAGTATTAAGTTGCGAACAACAGATAATTGCATTAAGCAAAGTGTGTAATGTAAACAAAGCATATGCCCTCGAGCATATGAATGTTGTTTTCTCCCTAGTAGCAACAGCACATCTACCACCTTAGAGGTTTCTGTCACTCCCCCAGGTGAAATAGAGGCATGAACCCACTATCGAGCATAAATACCCCCTCTTGGAGTCACTAGCAACTACTCGGCCAAGATAGCCACTAACAACGGAGAGCATGCAAGATCATAAACATCATAGAGATAATATAAGATAAAATTCAGTGCAGCAACTTAATCATAAACACCAATATTCATCGGATCCCAACAAACCAACATCATAGTATTACATAATGGTGATCTCAATCATGTAGGGCAGCTCATGAGATCTAAACATGAAGCACATGGTGGAGAAGACAACCATCTAGCTACTGCTATGGACCCATAGTCCAAGGTAGACTACTCACTCATCGCTCCGGAGGCAATCATGGCGATGAAGGAGACCTCCGGTGGCGATTCCCCTCTCCGGCAGGGTGCCGGGAAGAGCTTCTGGACCCTCCCGATCTTCGGGTCGACGGCGGCGGCGGATCGCGATGTATTCTGGAAAACTGATCGGGCCCTTAGGTTTTTCTCGTCAGGGGGTATATGTAGGCGAAAGGGGGCTGTCAGAGGGTGGACCACATGGCCTCACACGGGGCTGGCGCGGCCAGGGGCTAGGCCGCGCCGCCCCTGTGTGTGGGGGCCTCGTGGCCCCCCTCCGTCAGGTCTTCGGATGTTTGGGAGCTCCCCGATGAAATATGACTTCAGGAACTTGTTTCGTCCAATTCGGAGAATATTTCCTGTGTATCACTTCTGAAACCAAAAACAGCAGAAAACAGGGAACTGGCACTGTGGCACTTCGTTAATAGGTTAGTTCCAGAAAGCGTATAAAAATGCCACTAAGTGTAACGAAACAATAGGCAAATGGTGTAAAACAAAGCATGGAGCATCAAAAATTATAGATACGTTTGAGACGTATCAAGCATCCCCAAGCTTAACTCCTGCTCGTCCTCGAGTAGGTAAGTGATAACAAAAGAATAATTTTTGAGGTGACATGCACCTACACAATCTTGATCATATATGTAAGCATTGATGAGCTGGGATCAATAGAACTTAAAACATGGGCATGAAAGATATAATCATGACAATAAGAACTTAGCAACCATGTTGTAAACATGCAAATGAACACAAACAAAAGATCATGGTAATGAAACAATGAAAGTCAAACGTGTGTTCTAATCATAAGGAAAAACATACAAATGGTTTTCAGCTTGTCCTTCAAAGAGAGCAAAACATAAATGCATAGGACACCTCAAAGTTTAAGAGGGCGACTAGATACAAATAATTTAAGAACAAGTGAAACCAACAATATGAGTCAATCAATGAACCTTGGGACAATGCATATCACACTAAGAATGACAACTATGCTCTCTTAATGGTGCATAAAGAAAGAAGGTGGTGACTCAACATAAAAGTAAAAGAAAGGCCCTTCGCAGAGGGAAGCAGTGATTTAAACATGTGCTAGAGCTTTTCATTTGTAAAACAGAGATAAAACTTGATTTTGAGATGTGGTTGTCTTTGTCAACGACTGGCAATGGGGTTCTTACTATCTTCCATACAAAAATAAAGCAAGTTTTTGAGAGAGAGATTGGCACTTCGTGCTCTTTTTATAAAACTTGGCACTCCTCCCCACCTTTTCCTTTCACATACCATGGCTAACCGATTCCATCGGGTGCCCACCAACATTCACATTCTTTGGAGGAGTGCCTTTTTTTCTTTCTTTTTTCTCTTTTTTTTTGAAATAAACAATATGGAAGATAGCAAATCCGACCACTACGTCCCCATGAGCTGAAAACAGTGTCACAAAACGAGAAGTATTTTGAAGGTTTTTGAAAGGTAGCACACGAAATTTTTACTTTGGAATGGCTTACAAATACCATGCATAGGAATTTATAGTGGACTCAATGGAAAACTTGGCTTTTGGATGCACGAGTAGAGCTCATACTCAGTACAAGGTGAGGGCTAGCAAAAGACTGGGAGCGACCAACTAAGAGAGCAATAATGGCCATAATCATGCAAAGCGACAAAGCGACATTAAAAGAAGCATACGATGGCATCAAAAGTCAAAAACTAAATGATCATGAAGGCTAATGGCGACTTTGGAAGAGTCTAACATGTGTGAGCATGCGCCAAGTCAACCCAAATAAAGCATCAAGGAGAAAACCAAAATAATGCTTCCATACAATAAAAACAACGCATGATTATTTCAAAGGCTCATTAAGCAATCTCAGTTATTTGAGACAAGTCATGCTACAGCAAAACCACTAAGCATACTATCAAAAAGACATCAAGCATGACATGAAAAAGCCTAAGCCACAGTCTACACAAGCTCCTTCTTGTACCACTATTTTGCACAAAGCTTTTTCTCTTTTCCAACACCATTTGAAATTTTTAAAGACACCTCTTTTGATGAAAACCAATAAAGACCAGAGGCAAAAATACACCTTGATGAAAAGATATGACAAGATCTGAATGCATATCAAGGCGAAAACGAAAACCAAAAGCAGTAGCAGAAAAACTAGAATGCTCGATTAATAAGAGTGAAAACTAGAGCATTCTTTGCAAATGAAAACGAGTACATCTCCTCCAAAGGAAATTTGTTGGGGTCCAACCATTTATTGCAGAAAACAAACAAACTAAACACACTAAGAAAACTAAAACAACTGACGCTCCAAGAAAAACACATAGTGCATGAAGCAATAAAAATATAGTGTTTTGAAAGGTGACCTGATTTTTGCCGATGAAGAAGGGGTGCCTCGGGGGCATCCCCAAGCTTTGACGCTTGTACTTCTTGGATATTTCTTGGGGTGATGCATGGGCATCCCCAAGCTTGAGCTTTTGTCCATTCTTCAACTCATCTCATCATTCTCCAATCCCTACACTTGAAAACTTCCTTCATACAAAACTAAACACAATTCTATTAGCAGCATTAGTGCAAGCATAAAATATATTCAACCTCTTTTAGCTTCAGGTTTCAACCCAAAACCACCACATATAAAGTATATACTACTGTAGCAACTTCCACAAGAGTTCCATGATCAAAAAGAACTCAGAAGAAAGCGATAAAGTGGCAAAAACAAATATTGGCAGAAATCTGTCAAAACTGGACAGCTGATAATGGACGAATTTTTGAGGGATTTTCCGTTGCTCAAATCAAAAAGTGTTCAACTAAGAAAAGTTTGGATATAACCTGGGGCATAAGCACAAGAAATTTTAGGTCCAAAAGATATACAGAGAATTTTCACGAATTTTTACGGTGCAGCACCGAAAACAGTTTCAGGACAGCAATAACCCCAAATCTTTACCTCACTCAAATTAGAGGCTTCTCTTGGCACAAAAACGAAATAAACAAGATAAGGAGCGGTCATTACAGTAGTAATGACTTCCAAGACTCAAATAAAAGAAAAAGTACTGAAAAGTAAACAATGGGTTATCTCCCAAGAGTGCTTTTCTTTAACGCCTTTGAGCTAGGCGCAGAAAATTGCGAATCAAGTAATATCAATAGATGAAGCATCAAGCTCATAATTTGCTCTAAGAATAGAGTCAAAAAGTAATTTCTTTCTTTTCCTAGGGAAGTGTTCCATACCTTTCTTTAGTGGGAATTGATACTTAATAGTGCCTTCCCTCATATCAATGATAGCACCTACAGTTCGAAGAAAGGGTCTTCCCAAAATAATAGGACATGAAGCATGGCATTCAACGTCCATAACAAGAAAATCAACGGGAACAAGGTTATTGTTAACCATAATAAGAACATCATTAATCCTTCCCAAAGGTTTCTTCTTAGCAACATCAGCAATAGGAACATCAAAATAACACTTTTCAAGTGGTGGTAAATCAAGCATGTCATAAATCTTTCTAGGCATGATAGAAATACTAGCACCTAGATCACATAAAGCATGGCAATCATAACCATTAACATGCATATCAATGATGGGTTCCCAACCATCTTCTAACTTCTTGGGGACAGAAGCTTTTTGCTTCAACTTTTCATCCCTAATCTTTATAAGAGCATTGGTAATATGCTTGGTAAAAGCAATATTTAAAGAACTAGCATTAGGAGTCAAAGCAAGCTTTTGCAAGAACAAAATAACTTCAGATATATTGCAGCCATCAACATCAAAATCATTAAAGGAAATAGAGCTATCATCTTCCACACTCCGAAAAATTTCAGCACTCTTTTGAGAAAAAGTTTTGGCAGTTTTAGGCTTTTTAGCACAAGGAGTGGGAGTTTTCTCTACACCAATCAAAGTAAGAGGGTTGCTATCAGTAGGAGCAACATCATTAGAGGTAGTAATAGTACATACCTTCATCTCTCTAGCCATCTCATCTTCTCTTTCCCACCTGGCATGCAATTCCGTTAGCAATCTAATATTTTCATCAATTCTAACTTGGGTAGCATTAGCGGCAGCAACAATATTGCTCACATTCACATCATTAGGAAACACTTTTAGTTTCAGAAGTTCAACATCATGAGCAAGGCTATCAACTTTAGAAGCAAGAATATCAATTTTGCCTAACTTTTCCTCAACAGACTTATTAAAAGCAGTTTGTTTACCGATGAAGTCCTTGAGCATTACCTCAAGCTCGGAGGGCGCGGCCCTAGTGTTGTTGTAGGAATTACCATAAGAGTTACCATAACCATTACCATTGGTAGAAGGATACGGTCTATAATTGTTACTAGCAAAATTGTTCCTATAAGCATTGTTATTAAAATTGTTGTTTCTAATGAAATTCACATCAACTTGCTCTTCTTGAGCAACCAGAGAGGCCAAAGGAACATTATTAGGATCAACATGAGTCCTATCATTAGCAAGCATAGCCATAATTGTATCAATCTTATCACTTAAGGAAGAGGTTTCCTCAACAGAATTTACCTTCTTACCTTGTGGAGCTCTCTCGGTGTGCCATTCAGAATAATTTACCATCATGTTGTCGAGTAGCTTTGATGCGGCGCCCAAACTAAGGGACATAAAAGTGCCTCCAGCAGCTGAATCAAGTAGGTTCCTTGAAGAAAAATTCAGTCCTGCATAAAAAGTTTGGATAATCATCCAAGTAGTCAGTCCATGAGTGGGGCAATTCTTTATCATAGATTTCATTCTTTCCCAAGCTTGAGCAACATGTTCATTATCAAACTGAGTAAACTTCATAATATTGCTACGCAACGATATAATCTTAGCAGGAGGATAATATCTACCAATAAAAGCATCCTTACACTTAGCCCATGAATCAATACTATTCTTAGTCAAAGACAGCAACCAATCTTTAGCCTTTCCTCTCAAAGAAAAAGGAAACAACTTGAGTTTAATAATATCACTATCAACATCCTTATATTTCTGCATCTCACATAGCTCAACAAAATTGTTGAGATGAGCTGCAGCATCTTCAGTACTAGCACCAGAAAATTGCTCTTTCATAACAAGGTTCAATAAAGCAGGCTTGATCTCATAAAAAGTAGTAGCAGGAACAGTTGGTGCAATAGGAGTGCAGATAAAATCACTATTGTTTGTGCTAGCAAAGTCACACAACTTGGTATTTTCAGGAGTACCCATTTTAGCAAAACAAAAGTAAACAAGTAAAAACAGCTACCAAGGATTCTAATTTTTTTGGGTTTTTGATATAAAAAGCAATGCAGGTAAATAAATAAAGTAAAGCAAAACAATAACAAAGTAAAGAATGTGTGTGCGAAGAACTCCCCTCGCAGAAGTCTTCTCTTCCTTCCCTGGCAACGGCGCCAGAAAAAGTGCTGCTGACTGTGGTGATGGCGCCAGAAAAAGTGCTGATGCCTAGTGAAAGCAGACGTCCTTGTGCGTGGTGAATGACCAGCCCGTTGGGAACCCCAAGAGGAAGGTATGATGAGTGCAGCGGCAAGTTTTCCCTCAGTTATGAAACCAAGGTTTAATATCGATCAGGAGAAGGAGAGACAGCGACGACTGAAGGTGTTTGTGGAACCTGCACACACACAGACAAATACTTTGTTCCCAACTTGCGATGAGGTTGTCAATCTCACCGGTTTGCTTGAAACAAAGGTTATGAGTGTATCGAGTGGAAAACAGTAGTAATATGCTAGTAAAGTAAACAGTGCGGGAATAGTAAATAGGTGATTGCAATATGATTAAAATAGGACCGGGGTCCACAGTTCACTAGTGGTGTCTCTCCATAGATAAATAACATGTTGGGTAAACGAATTACAGTTGGGCAATTGATAGAATAAAGATAACGTGATATGTCAAGAAGATCACTATGAGATTCACTCTGGGCATTACAACAAAATACATAGACCGCCATCCAACTGCATCTATGACTAATAATCCACTCCCGGGGATATCATCCGAACACCCTAGAAGTATTAAGTTGCGAACAACAGATAATTGCATTAAGCAAAGTGTGTAATGTAAACAAAGCATATGCCCTCGAGCATATGAATGTTGTTTTCTCCCTAGTAGCAACAGCACATCTACCACCTTAGAGGTTTCTGTCACTCCCCCAGGTGAAATAGAGGCATGAACCCACTATCGAGCATAAATACCCCCTCTTGGAGTCACTAGCAACTACTCGGCCAAGATAGCCACTAACAACGGAGAGCATGCAAGATCATAAACATCATAGAGATAATATAAGATAAAATTCAGTGCAGCAACTTAATCATAAACACCAATATTCATCGGATCCCAACAAACCAACATCATAGTATTACATAACGGTGATCTCAATCATGTAGGGCAGCTCATGAGATCTAAACATGAAGCACATGGTGGAGAAGACAACCATCTAGCTACTGCTATGGACCCATAGTCCAAGGTAGACTACTCACTCATCGCTCCGGAGGCAATCATGGCGATGAAGGAGACCTCCGGTGGCGATTCCCCTCTCCGGCAGGGTGCCGGGAAGAGCTTCTGGACCCTCCCGATCTTCGGGTCGACGGCGGCGGCGGATCGCGATGTATTCTGGAAAACTGATCGGGCCCTTAGGTTTTTCTCGTCAGGGGGTATATGTAGGCGAAAGGGGGCTGTCAGAGGGTGGACCACGTGGCCTCACACGGGGCTGGCGCGGCCAGGGGCTAGGCCGCGCCGCCCCTGTGTGTGGGGGCCTCGTGGCCCCCCTCCGTCAGGTCTTCGGATGTTTGGGAGCTCCCCGATGAAATATGACTTCAGGAACTTGTTTCGTCCAATTCGGAGAATATTTCCTGTGTATCACTTCTGAAACCAAAAACAGCAGAAAACAGGGAACTGGCACTGTGGCACTTCGTTAATAGGTTAGTTCCGGAAAGCGTATAAAAATGCCACTAAGTGTAACGAAACAATAGGCAAATGGTGTAAAACAAAGCATGGAGCATCAAAAATTATAGATACGTTTGAGACGTATCATGATGCTTGCTAGCTTAGTGACTTCCAGCAAGGGCGCCGTTAACGATACTTGTTAGCACATCTTTAACTAGTAGCAACACGGAACCTGCACACAACACAACCAAATATTTTGCTCCCAACTTACGATGAGGTTGCCAATCTCACCGGTTTGCTGTAAACAAAGGTATGAGCGTATCGAGTAGAAAACTGTAGTAATATGCGAGAAAGTAAAAAAGTGCGAGTAAAGTAAACAGGTGATAGCAATGCAAAGGAAATTGGACCGGGGTCCACAGTTCACTAGTGGTGTCTCTCCATAAAATAAATAACAACATGCTGGGTAAACAAATTACAGTTGGGCAATTGATAGAATAAAGATAACATGCATATGTTGCGAGGATCACTATGAGATTTACTCTGGGCATTACAACAAAATACATAGACAGCCATTCAACTGCATCTATGACTAATAATCCACTCGCGGGGAATCATCCGAGGACCCCTTGAGTATTAAGTTGTGAACAATAGATAACTGCATTAAGCAAAGTGTGCAATGTAAACAAAACGAATGTCCTTGGACACAATAATGTTGTTTTCTCCCTAGTGGCAATAGTGCATCTACAACCTTAGAGGTTTATGTCACTCCCCCAGATTAAATAGAGGCATGAACCCAACTATCGAGCATAAATACCCCCTCTTGGAGTCACTAGTATCTACTCGGCCAAGATAGCTACTACCAACGGAGAGCATGCAAGATCATAAACAGCATAGAGATAACATAAGATATATGATTCAGCACATCAACTCAACATAACACCAATATTTATCGGATCCCAACAAACAAAATATGTAGAATTACATAACGGTGATCTCGATCATGTAAGGCCGCTCACGAGATCTAAACATGAAGCACATGGTGGAGAAGACAACCATCTAGCTACTGCTATGGACCCATAGTCCAAGGTAGACTGCTCACTCATCGCGCCGGAGGCAAGCATGGCAATGAAGAAGACCTCCAGTGGCGATTCCCCTCTCTGGCAGGGTGCCGGGAAGAGCTTCTGGACCCTCCCAATCTCGGGTCGACAATGGCGGTAGATCGCAATATGTTTCTGTAAAATTGATCGGGTACTTAGGTTTTTCCCGTCGGGGGGTCTGATACGTCCAAAACGTATCTATTTTCCCGAACACTTTTGCTATTGTTTCTCCTCTAATTTGTGTGTTTTGAATACAACTAACACGGACTGACGCTGTTTTCAGCAGAATTGCTCTGGTGTCTCGTTTTTGTGCAGAAATTCAACTTCCAGTAAAAATTCGGGAAAAATCACCAAAAATCATATTTCACCAGAAGACCCACGGAGCCAGAAGACCGGAGGGAGAAGTGGCTCGAGGAGACGTCACAAGGTGGTGGCGCGGCCCAGCCCTGGCCGCGCCACCCCTGTGTGAGGTGGCTCCAGGCCGCCTCTCGACCTCCCCTCTCGCCTACATATACCCCCTGATGACATAATATCGGGGAGACGGCGTTTTTCCTAGATAGACTTCCGCTGCGCCGCCGCCATCAGAAACCGCGATTCGGAACCAGAAACTCCGTTCTGGCACCCTACCGGGACGGGGATTCGGAGGAGATCTTCATCACCATCACCACCGACGCTCCTCTATCGACCATCCTTGACTCCCCCATCCATGTGTGAGTAATTCCCCCGCTGTAGGTGAGGGGATGGTAGGGATTGGATGAGATTGTTCATGTAATTTGATATGAGATTGATAGGGCATAGTGCCTAGTATCTTTATTTAGTGCCTATGACATTGTTGCAACTTGTTATGCTTAATGCTTGTCACTTTGGGCCCGAGTGCCATGATTTCAGATCTGAACATGTTATTATTTCTATGATGATACTTGTTGTTTATGGTCTTACCTACAAGTTGTATACACATATTATTGTCCGGAACCCGAGGCCCCAAAGTGACAGAAATTGGGATAACCAGAGGGGATGGCTATGATGTGAGGATCACATGTGTTCACCGAGTGCTAATGCTTTGCTCCGGTACTTTATTAAAAGGAGTACCTTAATTACCAGTAGTTTCCCTTGAGGCCCTGCTGCAACAGGCTGGTAGGACAAAAGATGTCGTGCAAGTTTCTCCTTGTGAGCACGTACGACTATATACGGAACACATGCCTATGATTGTTTGTACTAGGATGCTTTATCATTATTTATCTGCAATGCCCGTATCTCATTGATTTCATGAATTATCTTATCCATGCAACGCCCGTTATCCATCCCTATGCCTACAGTATTTGTTCCTACTGTTTACAACCGTTACTTCTACTGCTGCTATTTTACTACTGCTGTTACTGTTTTCCTACTGTCACTGCTATAAAACTGTTGCTACTGATAAACCGCTGCGAGTGAGACTGTTTCCAGGTGCAGGTGAATTGACAACTCATCTGTTAAGGCTTACATATATTCTTTGGCTCCCCTTGTGTCGAATCAATAAATTTGGGTAATACTTCCCTCGAAGACTGTTACGATCCCCTATACTTGTGGGTCATCAAGACTATTTTCTGGCGCCGTTGCCGGGGAGCATAGCTTTATTTGTAAGTTCACTTGGTATTCATATTGTTCGCTGCAATCCTTTCATCATGGGTAAACCTCGTGATGGAAAAGTTCCTATATTGCCATCCACTACAAGAAGAGGTACGACTCTCAACACCTCTGTTGCTCTTGATTCACCATCTGTTATGAGTAAGTTGCTTACACCACCACACCCACACGTTACTGCTACTACTTCTGCTGAGATTGAAAGTGCCACTGATAATTTAGATGATGCTTCTACTGTACTTGATGAGAGAGGTTCGCTAGGTTCCTTTTTAGAGGCTACTATTGCTAGAGCTAAGTTGGGAAACACCACTATTACACCTGTTAGTTCACCTGAGTCTAGGGAATGTCCTAGTGATGATTATGATGATGATGCTTATATTGAGCTTAATGATGATTTTATTGCAGAAGCACGTGCTGCTCGTGATGCAGGTAATGTTAAAGAGCTTCTTGCTAGACGTTCTGTTAGATATAATTTGTCTCCTGATCCTAAGTTTGCTGCTTCACCTATCAATATTAGAGACAAAGATTATGATTTCTCTTTGGATTTATCTTACATATCTATTGTTGAGAAAACTCCCTTTTGTGGTACTAAAGATGAGAGTGCTATGGAGCACATGAATGAGCTTTCTACTTTGAGTAATTTGTTTTCTGATGATATTAAGCTCCGCACTTATTTTGTTGCTAAGATTTTTCCTTTCTCATTGAAAGATGCTGCTAAAATTTGGTTTAATAGCTTGTCTCCTGGATCCCTTACTAGTCCGATTGCTTTGGTTAATGCTTTCTTTCAGAAATATTTTCCCGCTAGTGCTCAACATGCTGCTGTGCAGAAAATCTTTGATTTTGAACAGGGAAAAGGAGAGAAATTGCCTGAATCTTGGACAAGGTTTTGTTCTTTAATTAGAGCTTTGCCTAAAGAACCATTGCCTAAAAATGAACTCCTTGATATATTTTATAATGGACTAACGGATGAATCTAAGTCATATTTGGATAGTTGTGCTGGTTGTGTTTTCAGGGAAAGAACTCCGGCTGAAGCAGAGGAGTTAATGGCTAAAATAAGCCGGAATCATGATGATTGGACTTTAGTTGAGCCAGCACCAGCACCAACTCCTGCGCCATCTACAAAGCCCACACCGAAGAAGAGAGGGATGATTGTATTAAATGATGAAGTTATGAAGGAGGCTAAGAAAGCACTTAAGGAGAAAGGTATTAAGGCCGAAGATGTGAAGAATTTACCTCCTATTGAAGAATTATGTAAGCCAATCCCTCGCTCATCTACTATTGAGGTACACTCTCTCCAACGCTTTGATGAAAGGGATATTCCTTACACTAAACCTCCTGAACAATGCTTAGATGAGTTTGATAATTTTATTGTTAAGCAAGAAAATTTTAATAGAATGGTGCATAATCATCTGTTGGAGAATTCTAGAGTTATTAACAAGATGCAGGATATTGTGGAGAGAACCGCCAATGATGTGAAGATACTTGCTAAACATTTTCAAATGATTCAAACACAAATTGATCAGCTTACCAAAGTGCAGCAAGACCTGCTAGTTAATGCTGCAAGAGAGAAGCAAGCATGTGAAATACGCACAAGAAGTGGTGCTGCTACTCAAGACCCATTATATCCTGAAGGACATCCTAAGAGGGTTGAGCAAGATTCTCAACGCACTTCAAGTGATAATATTCCTCCCAAGAAGAAGAAGAAGCACAAAACAACTACAGAATCTTCTGATGCAGGTAAAGATCCTAACAGTGTTTCTATTTCTGATGCTGAAACAGAACCAGGAAATGATAAAGAAGAAGATAAAGAAGAAGCTGAAGAAGAACCAGAAAAGAGTGATAAAAATGTAAAGTACACCAAAGAAGACTTCATTGCCAACAAGCATGGTAAGGAGAGGGAACCTTGGGTACAGAAGCCAATGCCTTTTCCTAGTAAGAAACACAAGTCCAAGGAAGAAGAACACTACAACAGGTTTTGTGAATGGATGAGACCTTTATTTTTGCAAATTCCTTTGACTGATGCTATTAGAATGCCTCCTTATGCAAAGTATATGAAAGATATTGTCACTAACAAAAGGAAAATTCCTAGTGAGGAAATTTCCACTTTACTTGCTAATTATTCTTTTGATGGTAAAGTTCCAGAGAAGCTTGGAGATCCAGGTATACCAACTATTCCTTGCTCCATTAAAAATAACTATGTTAGAACTGCCTTATGTGATTTGGGAGCGGGAGTTAGTGTAATGCCTTTTTCTCTTTATAAGAGACTTGATTTAGAAAAATTGGTTTCAACTGATATATCCTTGCAGATGGCTGATAAGTCTACTACTATTCCCATTGGTATATGTGAGAATGTTCCTGTTCAAGTTGCTAACAGCTGTTTAATATTAACTAATTTTGTTGTGTTGGAAATGCCTGAGGATGATAATATGTCTATTATTCTTGGGAGACCTTTTCTAAACACTGCAGGTGCTGTTATTAATTGCAATCAAGGAAAAGTCACTTTTAATGTTAATGATAAAGAATATACGGCTTATTTTCCCAAGAAGATTGATAGGAGGAATGCTCTAAATTCAATCAAGCATGTTGAGACCATCAAAGTTGGTCAAATTATTTGTTCAGAGCGAAAGCCCAAGGAAGAATGTCAAATTGTTATGATTGGGACTATACCTATCAAAGTTGAGGTAACATAAGCATTAAGTGATATGCAAAGTTTCTCCTCATAAAAAGTTAGTTTGGTAACAAGACTTGATCAACCTTGTTAACAAAGTGATTTTATATGAATGAAACTTCGTTTTCACCGCATCCACTCCACCTCACTTGTATTTACTTTCATCAAAAATTTATTCTTTCAGTTTAGTTGTATGATTAAGAGTATCTCAGAGCTGCTGCATGCTTAGTTTTGATTTGCTTGAAATCTTTTCATCCTCGTTTTCCTGAGTTTTATCGATATGCCAATTTCTGAAAAATCCTCGAAAATAAAGTTTCTCGAAAAATTCCAGAAAATTCTTTATAAATTTTTATGTCAAAAATGGGGCAGAGAGACACCTGGGAGGCACCAGGTGGGGCAGCCACGCCACCTCACACACAGGTGGCGCGGCCCAGCCCTGGCCGCGCCACCCATGTGTGAGGGGGCCCCACCAGGCCACTCACTCATCTCTTCTTCCCCTGCTCTTTCTCTCTCCTGAAAAACTCCGACCCATTTGCTCAAGCTCGAGTTCTTGCTGTCCTTCGCTTGGAATTTTCGATCTCCTTGTTCAGCCCAACATTTTTTCTGAAACTTGGATCATTTGCTCTCCGGTATGTGACTCCTCCATTTGTCCAAGTAGATTTTCTTTTGGTAAAGTATTTCTTGAGTATTTTAGCATTGTAGGTGACAGTATAAATAAGTATGCATGCTTGTTCTATTGTTTAGAAAGATTGTTTTGATGCATGATAGCTCTCTAGTAACCCTCTATAGTAGTTTCCTACATTTGCTTATCTTTAAATCACTTTTTATGAGTTTGTTGAAAAATTTCAGAAATGGAGGAGAATGTGTATCAACTCTCTGAGCATGATCTAGAAGTGCATGATGTTATGAAAGTTCACCGTGAAGAGAAGTTATCAGATTACCACAGTGGGGATCGCTCGAGAAGATAAGGGGACAACCAAGGCAATTGTTAGAACTATACGAGGAGATTTGTCAAGGAAGAAGCTTCACAGGAGAAGGTGGTAAAATTCGAAACATTCATTTTCCATCCATCCGATATTTTGCCTTCTTCATTACCAAATGTGTTCTTGCTAGGAAGTCTGCAAGTAAGTTGTCTCTCCATGATTTAGCTTTTATTGCTGCTGCTTTAAGGCGTGATAGAACTTACAATTTGGGTGCCTTAATAGCTTTCCGTCTAGATATTAACCGTGAAAAAGGGGGAATCTGTGGAGGGCTTATAGCTTCACGCCTACTAGCTTTTCATGGCGTTTTGCCTCATTTTCGAGATTTTCAGTTCCCCGAGGAGAAACTTGGCCTTGATGCTATGGTTCAACATAAGTTTATTTCTCCTCCTGCCAGTTTGATTAATTTAACATTTGAGCTAACCCTTTTCAAGAAGACTACCTGGAAGGTAGTAAAGACTGAACGATCAATCCGTTTGCCTGCACCTCTTTTGTTTAACCTTGATCACAGGAATGGATGGTCGCTTACAGAAGACGAGCTCGATGCGTACGTAGAGGAGCACCCGCCGCCTGTGCACGATGAGGAGGGCGCCAAAGAGTCGGGGCAGCCCTCCAACACTATGAATTTTCCATATGCACAGCCTTATTATGATTATGCGCCATCAGCTTCATCTTCGCGAGAACCGGGGTACGATTACACCTATGATGACCCACCGGCTTGGAGCAGCTACCAAAGCCGGCATTGATCTCCACTTAGGCCAAAAGCCTAAGCTTGGGGGGAGGTACGCTGACGATTCACTCATCTACATATCATATTCTGTCGGATCTTTGTATATTCATGTTTCGCTTTCTTACTGTTCTCGTTCTTGTTTTCATTGCTTCCAAAACACAAAAGACCAAAAATATTTCCGTTGTTTCTCTCTATTTGGTTCTTTAGTTTTCCACCTTTGGTTTGCTTTACTTGCTATTTTTGGTTTTCTATTTGAAAAATCCAAAAATATTTTGCCTTGTTGCTATTTCCTTCCGCTTTTGCTTTCAAAAATCGAAAACCCCAAAAATATTTGTTGTTCTTCTTTGGTTCTGTAAAATTTGTTGCAGAGTTCAGTCTCCCGTTACTCCATTGGAGCTTGGTATTCATTTTACACTATTCAAGCCACACAAGTGAAGAGCAATAATGACAACATATGACAATCCGAGATGTGGTAAGAGGCTGGTATGAACTCTATTTGTTTTCATTTTTGTACATATACTCATCTATGTGGACATGCTTAGTCAGTTCATGTAAGGTATATGTCATCTAATGGATGCTTTGTAGTTCTTGCTTTCATATGATTAGTTTCAATTTACTATTAGCCTGTAGCATGTCATGTAGATGTTTGCATGCATTGTTTTATTCATAGTATGGTATGATATTGTGGTATCCACCTCTGAAAGCTTCATTTGAATTGACTTGGCACATGCTCAAGTATGCATATGACTGAACTAAAAAGTCAATTAAGCCTCGATGATCTAAATTGCCTCAGAGTTCTTGTATCATTTTTATGCCTATATTAATTTTGTTTTGTCGCAAGCATGATTATGATAGTTATTGCTCTCTCGATTGTCGCTTCCCAGTCTTTTGCTAGCCTTCACTTGTATTGAGTATGAGCTCTACTCGTGCATCCAATTACCAAAAACCAAGTCTTCCAAAAGAGTCCACTATAAACTCCTATGCATGGTATTTGTAAGCCATTCCAAGTAAATTTTCATGTGCTACCTTTCAAAACTTTCAACTACTTCTCATTTTGTGCCACTGTTTTTAGCTCATGGGGACGTAGTGGTCGGAATTGCTATCTTCCATATTAAATTAAGTACCCCTCGACTAGGCAGCTTCATCTGCTCGTCATTAATTTTGCAAGGGAGCTGGTCAGACCATTATAATCTTAATTCTAAAAAAAAGAAAGAAAGGCACTCCTCCAAAGGATTGTGAAAGTTGGTGGGCACCCGATGGAATCGGTTAGCCATGGTTTGAGAAAGGAAAAGGTGGGGAGGAGTGCCAAAGCTTTATAAAAGAGCACCAATGTGCCAATTTTTCAAAGAACTCGGAACCGCTCTCACTTGTTTATTATGGAAGATAGTAAGTCCCCATTGCTAGTCGTTGACATAGAACAACCACCTCTCAAAAGAAATTTTTATCTCTGTTTTACAAATGAAAAGCTCTAGCACATGTTAAATCACTGCTTCCCTCTGCGAAGGGCCATTCGTTTACTTTTATGTTGAGTCATCATCTTCTAACTCTAAGCACTTCTTGAGAGCATAGCTGTTATTCTTAGTGTAATGTGCTTGTCCCAGAATACGGTTAATTGTGGTATAACTATGATGCTTGTATCTTTGATATTTCTACTTCTAGTCTTCCCTTGGACTTCAGAGGTGCCTCAGCATTTATGTTTTGCTCTACAAATAAAGGCAAGTGGGATACCATTCTTTCATATCATTTATGCATATCACAATCTTGTAGCTTCTTATGCACATGTTTCTTGTTATTAGTGCATTGGCACTCTTTCATAGCTTGCTTGACTATGAGGTGACATTAGTTGCATATTTCTTATTATGAATTGCCTGAGTACTTGATCACATAGTTAGTATATATACATCATATGAGCAAATGTGTTCGTAAAAGTTTCTTTTATCGCTCTCAGTTGTTAACTGAATTGCTTGAGGACAAGCAAATAGCTAAGCTTGGGGGGAGTTGATACGTCCAAAACGTATCTACTTTCCCGAACACTTTTGCTATTGTTTCTCCTCTAATTTGTGTGTTTTGAATACAACTAACATGGACTGACGCTGTTTTCAGCAGAATTGCTCTGGTGTCTCGTTTTTGTGCAGAAATTCAACTTCCAGTAAAAATTCAGGAAAAATCACCAAAAATCATATTTCACCAGAAGACCCACGGAGCCAGAAGACCGGAGGGAGAAGTGGCTCGAGGAGCCGTCACAAGGTGGTGGCGCGGCCCAGCCCTGGCCGCGCCACCCCTGTGTGAGGTGGCTCCAGGCCGCCTCTCGACCTCCCCTCTCGCCTACATATACCCCCTGACGACATAATATCGGGGAGACGGCGTTTTTCCCAGATAGACTTCCGCTGCGCCGCCGCCATCAGAAACCGCGATTCGGAACCAGAAACTCCGTTCTGGCACCCTGCCAGGATGGGGATTCGGAGGAGATCTTTATCACCATCACCACCGACGCTCCTCCATCGACCATCCATGACTCCCCCATCCATGTGTGAGTAATTCCCCCGCTGTAGGTGAGGGGATGATAGGGATTGGATGAGATTGTTCATGTAATTTGATATGAGATTGATAGGGCATAGTGCCTAGTATCTTTATTTAGTGCCTATGACATTGTTGCAACTTGTTATGCTTAATGCTTGTCACTTTGGGCCCGAGTGCCATGATTTCAGATCTGAACATGTTATTATTTCTATGATGATACTTGTTGTTTATGGTCTTACCTACAAGTTGTATACACATATTGTTGTCCGGAACCCGAGGCCCCAAAGTGACAGAAATTGGGATAACCGGAGGGGATGGCTATGATGTGAGGATCACATGTGTTCACCGAGTGCTAATGCTTTGCTCCGGTACTTTATTAAAAGGAGTACCTTAATTACCAGTAGTTTCCCTTGAGGCCCTGCTGCAACAGGCTGGTAGGACAAAAGATGTCGTGCAAGTTTCTCCTTGTGAGCACGTACGACTATATATGGAACACATGCCTATGATTGTTTGTACTAGGATGCTTTATCATTATTTATCTGCAATGCCCGTATCTCATTGATTTCATGAATTATCTTATCCATGCAACGCCCGTTATCCATCCCTATGCCTACAGTATTTATTCCTACTGTTTACAACCGTTACTTCTACTGCTGCTATTTTACTACTGCTGTTACTATTTTCCTACTGTCACTGCTATAAAACTATTGCTACTGATAAACCGCTGCGAGTGAGACTGTTTCCAGGTGCAGGTGAATTGACAACTCATCTGTTAAGGCTTACATATATTCTTTGGCTCCCCTTGTGTCGAATCAATAAATTTGGGTAATACTTCCCTCGAAGACTGTTGCGATCCCCTATACTTGTGGGTCATCAGGGTCTTTATAGGCGAAGGGGCAGCATCAGAAGTGGACCAGGGCAGTCACACACATAGGGGGCGCGGCCAGGGGCTGGGCCGTGTGGCCGGCCCGTGGCCCCTCTCCGTCTCCTCTTCGGACTTCTGGAAGCTTCAGTAAATTTCTGGATGTTCGGCTTTTATTTCATCCAATTCCGAGAATATTTCCTGTGTAATTTTTTTGGAAAACAAAAATAGCAGAAAATAGGGAACTTGCACTGTGGCATCTTGTTAATAGATTAGTTCCAGAAAATGTATAAAAATGCCACGAAGTGTAACGAAACACTAAGCAAATGGTGTAAAAACAAGCATGGAGCATCAAAAATTATAGATACGTTTGAGACGTATCAATCAGCGGTGGTTGATGAAAAAGAATATCGTCAATCTCATCTCTTTCTTCCCTAAAGACTTCACTTTCATGGTCCTCCATAAATTGCTGCAGAGCATTATTAGGAGCAAGAGCAATAGAGGCAAGCTGGTCAACTCGAAAATCTTCATTAGGCAATTCATTTTCATAAGGAGCTTTAGTAAACTTAGAAAAATTAAACTCATAAGATTCTCCATCAAACTTAGTCAAAATTTTATCCTTCTTACAATCTATAAGAGCTCCACAAGTATTCAAAAAGGGTCTACTAAAAATAATAGGACAAGTTTTAATAGCTTCAGTACCAAGTACTAGTAAATTAGTAGGATATTTAGTCTTACCATATAGAACTTCCACGTCTCGAACAATACCAATTGGCAAGATAGTCTCTCTATTAGCAACCTAAATAACCACATCAATATCTTCAAGTTCACAAGGGGCAATTTCATGCATGATTTCCCTGTAAAGCTGATAAGGAATAGCACTTGTACTTGCACCAATATCGCATAAACCATAATAGCAATGATCACCAATCCTGACAGAAAGCACAGGAACACTTGTTTTCCTAGATCTACTAGGGTGTGAAACAATGTTAGAAGCATCTTCACAAAAGACAATATGTTCATCTTCTACATTTTTAGTAACAAGATCCTTCACTATAGCTACAGGAGACTTAATAGTAATCTGCTCATCAGGTTCTACAGCTTTCTTTGTACTTTTCTTAAGCACACTAACTAAAGTAGAATGTTCCTTTACCCTAGCAGGGAAAGGCGTTTTCTCAAAATAAGGCTCAGGCAAAATGCGATCAATAGTACAAACTTTAGTAGTTCTAGCTGGAACACATCTAATAGTATCTTTATAAGGCGCATGATATTTGTTCCAATCCTTTGGAACATCAAGATATAAGGCAAAGGCCTTAAAATAGTTAGCAAGTATTTGGGAATCAATACCATGAACAGCACTAACATCATGAAAGTCATCGGTTCCCATAAAATCTTTAATGCATTCATAATCATAATTTATACCTGATTTCCTACCTTTGTCATTCTCCCATCCTTCAGTATTTTCTTGAATACGGTCAAGAAGATCCCATTTAGATTCTCCTTGCATATGGGTAAATGATCCAAAGCAGGAAGCATCCAATAAATCCTTGTCATGAAGAGCAAGCCTTGCATACAAGTTATCAATAACAATAATACTGGGGAGCTCATGAATGGGACATTTGAGCATTAGTAACTTCAATCTCCCCCACACTTGGGAAACACTCTCTCCATCATGAGGCCAAAAGTTATATATATCTGATTACAATCCTTATGAATCTCACTAGGAGAATAAAATTTAGAATAAAATAGAGGTACAATTTCCTCCCAGCCAATAGATGGACCATCCTTTAGCAGTCTATACCACTCCGCAGCTCTGCCCTTCAGTGATAAAGAGAATAGCTTCCTCTTAACCTGGCTTGATGAAATAACACTTGAACAACTCGCATAATTCATGTATAAAGAGTAAATGATTACTCGGATGGACAGTTCCATCTCCTGAATAGCAATTATTCATAACACGTTCAACAATTTTCATAGTTATTTTAAAAGGATCTAATTGAGCAGGCGGTGATTCATCTACTACCGTAGCAGAGGCAGTACCGTTCCCAAATAGGGAACCAAATGGAGAGTTCTCCATGATAAAATAAGATAAAAATAAAAGACAGAAATAAAAATAAAAACAATACTCACAGCGAAGGTTACCTTTACCAATTCCACCCTTCAAAAGCACTTCACTGCCCGGCAACGGCGCCAGAAAATAGTCTTGATGACCCACAAGTATAGGGGGTATATCGTAGTACTTTCGATAAATAAGAGTGTCGAACCCAACGAGGAGCAGAAGGTGTTGACAAGTGGTTTTGATAAAGGATTCACTGTAAATACTAGCAAACGGGTTTTCAGGGGTATTTGGTAATGCAACTAAATAAAGTACAAGTAAATAAAAGATAGTAATAGTAATTGCTGCAAGTGGCCCAATCCTTTCTAGAGCAAAGGACAAGCTGGTTGTGTAACTTATGATTACCAAACGTTCCTGAGGACACACGAGAGTTTCTGTCGAGAGCTTTCGCTTCACGCCGCTAAGTAATCTTCATTGGTTTGATAAGTGTTATAGGGGTGAACCTATGCTAGCATACTACCCTTACTAGGACTAATACACACTTGTGATTATACCCCTTGCAAGCATCCGCAAATACAAGAAAGTAATTAAGATAAATCTAACCACAACCTTAAACTCTAAGATCCTACGCTCCCTGGTGCAATGGTTTCCTAACAGGGGTTTAGGTTTCTGTCGCTCCGACGACCCCACAATTAGTAGCCAAATACAGAATGCATTCTACTAGGCCCATAAATGGTGAAGTATCATGTAGTCGACGTTCACATGACACCACTAGTAGAATAACACCACAACATAAATATCAAACCATTAAATATTACTCAATATAGTTTCACTACTAACATCTTGACTTCTCCCATGTCCTCAAGAACTAAACAAACTACTCACAAGACATCATATGGATCATGACCAGAGGTGAAATAATGGTAAATTACAATCTGAACATAAACCTTAATTCAATGGTTCCACTCAATAGCATCAACTACAAAGGTAATCAACATCGGGAAAGTTTCGCCTAAGAATTTGACAAGATTCAACCCAAGATGTTATAGCAGGACGGCATGGTGACGGTGGAGATGAAGGTGCTGGTGATGATGATGATGATCCTGATGAAGTCCAGTGTGATGATGATGGCGATGGCGACGATCTCCTCTCTCCGGGAAGGAATTTCCCCGGCAGATTTCTCCCTGCTGGAGAGCTTTTCTCTCTTTGTGTTTTCCACCCCGCAGAGGTGGCGGTGTCTATCTCTCAGCCCCTCTTCACTTAGGTTTTCGGGGACGACCATATACGCGAGAGGGCGATGGCAATAGTGGGCTAGGGTGGCCTCACCACAGGGCGGTGCGGCCAGGGGTGGGCCTGCGCCCTCTGGCGGTGAGCCCACCTTGCTGCTCCTCTCGCCTCCTCCTTCTAGCTACTTTCATCTTCTGATGTTATATGAATTACTAGGTATTTCTCTGGAATTGTTGATCTTCAAAAATATGGTATCTTGATGGTCCTTTTTCCAACAGAATTCTGACTCCGACAGCAAATTCTCGAACAATCATCAAACATGTAAAAACAGAGGAAACAACGTAAGTATCATCTCTAAATATGAAATATATCAATGAATAACAGTAAATTATGATACAAAATAGTGATGCAAAATGGACGTATCACTTAACTTTCCTGCAAATTTCCAAGTACCTATCCAATACTTGTGTAAATCGTGCATTTTGTACATACCTTGCTGAAAGAATCAACAAACATTTCAGCAAACATCAATTTATCAAGGTATGGACAAAATGCACGATTTACACAAGTATTGGATATGTACTTAGAATTTTGCAGGAAAATTAAGCTTCTGGACTATATGAGCATACTGAAAAGAAAAGCATTTACAGTTTCAAAAACCTCTCTCTGACATGCATGAGAGGGAAAAAAGGCTAGACAATACCTTTCTAGCAGCATGTTTAGAAATTTGTTCATTTGTTACTGCAGTGGGATGAATGACAGTTTGGGGAGCGGAAGCAACCTAAGTGTCGTCCATCTGCATTGAACAACTCATGTGCCACGGCGGGTGATACATCTCTAACGTATCCATAATTTTTGATGCTCCATGCTTGTTTTTACACCATTTTCTTAGTGTTTCGTTACACTTCGTGGCATTTTTATGCATTTTCTGGAACTAACCTATTAACGAGATGCCATAGTGCCAGTTCCCTATTTTCTGCTATTTTGTGTTTTAGAAAAGTTACACAGGAAATATTCTCAGAATTGGATGAAACAAAAGCCAGAAGTCCAGATATTCACAGGAGCTTCCAGAACACCAAAGGAGAGACGGAGAGGAGCCACTGGTGGGCCACACTACCAGGAGGCGTGGCCTGGGGCTAGCCCGCGCCCCTCTATGGTGAGCCCCACCAGGGCCACCTCTGATGCCGCCTCTTCGCCTATAAAGACCCCCCGATGGAAAAAAACCTAAACCCCAATCACTTTTCCAGAATACATCGTGATCCGCCGCCGCCGTCGACCCAAAGATCGGGAGGGTCTAGAAGCTCTTCCTGGCACCCTGTCGGAGAGGGGAATCGCCACTGGAGGTCTTTTTCATCACCATGCTTGCCTCCGGTGTGATGAGTGAGTAGTCTACCTTGGACTATGGGTCCATAGCAGTAGCTAGTTTGTTGTCTTCTCCACCATGTGCTTCATGTTTAGATCTCGTGAGCTGCCTTGATTGAGATCACCATTATGTAATTCTACATGTTATGTTTGTTGGGATCCGATGAATATTGGTGTTATGATTGAGTTGATGTACTGAATTTTATCTTTTATTATCTCTATGTTGTTTATAATCTTGCATGCTCTCTGTTGTTAGTAGCTATCTTGGCCGAGTAGTTGCTAGTGACTCCAAGAGGGGGTATTTATGCTCGATAGTGGATTCATGCCTCTATTTAATCTGGGGGTGTGACAAAAACCTCTAAGGTTGTAGATGTGCTATTGCTACTAGGGGGAAAACAACATTCATATGCTCGAGGGCATATGCTTTGTTTACATTACACACTTTGCTTAATGCAGTTATCTGTTGTTCGCAACTGAATACTTGTGGAGTTCTCGAATTGATTCGCCACAAGTGGATTATTAGTCATAGATGCAGTTGGATGGCGGTATATGTATCTTGTTGTAATGCCCAGAGTAAATCTTATAGTGATCCTCTTGACATATCAATTGTCTTTATTCTATCAATTGCCCAACTGTAATTTGTTTACCCAGCATGTGTTATTTTATCTTATGGAGAGACACCACTAGTGAACTATGGACCCCAGTTCTATTTCCTTTATATTGCTATCACCTATTTACCTTACTCCCACTATTTATTTTACTCGCATACTATTACTATTTTCCACTCGATACGCTCATTCCTTTGTTTATAGCAAACCGGTGAGATTGACAACCTCATCGTAAGTTAGGAGCAAAGTATTTGGTTGTGTTGTGTGCAGGTTCCATGTTGCTACTAATTGAAGACGCGCTAACTCGTTATATCATTAACGGCGCCCTTGTTGGAGTGTCACTAGGCTATCAAGCATCACCTTCAGTCGTTTGGCTTCTTCCCCTTTGGATCGATAAACCTTGGTTTCTTACTGAGGGAAAATCTTGCTGCTATATTCATCATACCTTCCTCTTGGGGTTCCCAACTGGACGGTGCTTTACATTATCAACACCGTGCCGCATCAAGCTCTTTTCTGGCGCCGTTGCCAGGGAGGAAAAAGAAGACTTCTGCAAGGGGAGTTTCACACGCATATCCTTTACTTTGTTTTAGTTTTGCTTTACTTTATTTTTGCTTGCATCGTTTTATCAAAAAGTACAAAAAAATTAGTTCCTACTATAGTTGTTATTTTTGTTGGTTTGTTATTTGCTTGCTTTATCATGCTTTCTATCAATGGTTGGTTTCTTTGAAACTAAATCTTTTTGGCAAGGTGGGTTCACGGAAGAGCAGCAAAATTATTATGAGGAACACCGCTTGTCACAAAAAGGGAAACACTTATGGGAACAAATCAATATATTGTATATCATTGCTAGAAATGTGTGCTCTACTTATAATGTTACTTATTGCTTTGATAGATCTTGTTGCTGTAGGAGGTATAAACACCTATCTTTTCAATGTGAGTATAATGATGATGTTACCATATCTTCTTATATTAATGGAAATTATGACTTTTATGATGTGGAACAAATTGAAGAATTTATTACTTGGAAGGGTGCATTCAAACTTGCTTATTTGCTTGAAAATACTGATGATGCACCTTATAAATATGATGTTTATGATATACTTACATTTTGCTTTGATAATTACAAGTAAGAAAATGGCTATATTCTTAAATATCTTAATAGATGCTATCCAACAGAAGAGACTAATGCCTTGAAGGAGCCTATGGAAGAAGAAATTGCTGAAACTGAAAGCTCATTGGATGAAAAAGAGGAGGAGAGTGATGATCAAGAGGAGGAAGAATGGAGCTACCCATGTCTACCTTCCAATAAGAGTAACTCTTTAACTAATACCTTATTTGATAGCCCTCCATGCTTAACAAAGGAGGGTGAGTGTGATATTTATATTGTTGAGTTTGTTTATGATGCTACTAAAAATTATTATGAGAGAGGAAAATATGGTTGTTGGAATTTTCATGTTACTAAAATACCTCTCTTTATATTGAAAGTTCCAAAGTTGCTCTTATCTTAACTACCCATACTTGTTACTATATGCTTCTTTGATTATTTTCTTACAAGATTCCTATGCATAGGAAGTGGGTTAGACTTAAATGATTTCATATTTGCTCCATGATGCTCTCTTTGCTTCAATTCATATTTCTTATGTGTGCATCTTCTAAAATTACTGAGCCTAGCTCAAAGGCGTTAAAGAAAAGCACTCTTGGGAGATAACCCGATGTTTTTACATACATTTTTTTCTTTTATTTAAGTCTTGGAAGTTATTACTACTGTAATGACCTCTCCTTATCATTTATATTTTGTATTTGTGCCAAGAGAAGCCTCTAATTTGAGCGAGGTAAGATTTGGGGATGTTGCTATCCTGAAACAGTTTTTGGTGCTGCACCGTAAAAATTCTTGAAAATTCTCTGTATATCTTTTGGACCTGCGATTTATTGTGTATATACCCCAGGTTATATCCAAACTTTTATTAGTTGAACACTTTTTGATTTGAGCAACAGATTACCCTCTAAAAATTCGACTTTTGTCAGCTGTTCTGTTTTGACAGATTTCTGCCAATATTTGTGTTTGCCGCTTTATCACTTTTTTTTGAGTTCTTTTGATCACGGAACTTTAAGGGAAGTTGCTACAGTAGTATATGCTTTATATGTGGCGGTTTTGAGTTGAAACCTGAAGCAAAAAGGGTTGATTCAATGTTATGCTTACACTAATATTGCTAATAGATTTGTGTTTAGTTTTGTATGAAGGAAGTTTTCAAGTGTAGGGATTGGAGAATGATGTGATGAGTTGAAGAATGGACAAAAGCTCAAGCTTGGGGATGCCCATGTCACCCCAAGAAATATCCAAGAAGTACAAGTGTCAAAGCTTAGGAATGCCCCCGAGGCACCCCTTCTTCATCGGAAAAAATCAGGTCACCTTTCAACGCACTATATTTTTATTGCTTCATGCATTATGCATTTCTCTTGGAGCATCAGTTGTTTTTAGTTTTCAGTTTTGTTTAGTTTTGTTTGCTGCAATAAATGGTTGGACCCCAACAAATTTCTTTTGGAGAAGTTGCCTTGTTTTTCATTTGCCAAGAACACTCTGTTTTCCTTCTTATAATTTCAACGAGTGTTCTCTTTTTCTAGAACTACGTTTAGCTTTCGATTTTCGCCTTGATTTTTGTTCAGATCTTGTTATATCTGTGCATCATGGTGTATTTTTGCCTCTGGTCCATGTTGGTTTTCATCAAAAGAGTTGTTTATAAAAAGTTCGAATGGTGTTGGAAAAGAGAAAAAGCTTTATGCAAAAAAGTGGTACAAGAAGGAGCTTGTGTAGACTGCGGCCTAGGCTTTTATATGTCGTGCTTGATATCTTTTTGATAGTATGCTTAGTGGTTTTTCTGTAGCATGACTTGTCTCAAATAACTAAGATTTCTTAATGATCCTTTGAAAAAAAATCATGTGTTGTTTTAAGTATTTGGAAGCATTATTTTGGTTTTCTCCTTGATGCTTTATTTGGGTTGACTTGGCGCATGCTCACACATGTTAGAATCATACAAAGTCGCCATTGCCTCTATGGTCATTTAGTTTTTGACTTTTGATGCCATCTTATGCTTCTTTTAATATCGCTTTATCGCTCTGCATGATTATGGCCGTTATTGCTCTCTTAGTTGGTCGCTCCCAGTCTTTTGCTAGCCCTCATTTTGTACTGAGTATGAGCTCTACTCGTGCATCCAACTCCTAAAAACCAAGTTTACCATTGTGTCCACTATAAATTCCTATGCATAGTATTTGTAAGCCATTCCAAGTAAATTTTCACATGCTACCTTTCAAAACCTTCAACTACTTCTCGTTTTGTGCCACTGTTTTTAGCTCATGGGGACGTAGTGGTCGGAATTGCTATCTTCCATATTAAATTAAGTACCCCTCGACTAGGCAGCTTCATCTGCTCATCATTAATTTTGCGTGAGAGCTGGTCAGACCATTACAATCTAATTTCTGAAAAAAGGCACTCCTCCATGGTATGTGAATGTTGGTGGGCACCCGATGTTATCGGTTAGCCATGGTTTGAGAAAGGAAAAAAGGTGGGGAGGAGTGCCAAAGCTTTATAAAAGAGCACCAATGTGCCAAATTTTCAAAAAACTCAGAACCGCTCTCACTTGTTTATTATGGAAGATAGTAAGACCCCATTGCCAGTCGTTGACATGAAACAACCACCTCTCAAAACCAAATTTTTATCTCTGTTTTACAAATGAAAAGCTCTAGCACATGTTTAATCACTGCTTCCCTCCGCGAAGAGCCTTTCTTTTACTTTTATGTTGAGTCACCACCTTCTACCTTTATGCACCATCTAAGAGAGCATAGTTGTTATTCTGAGTATAATGTGCATTGTCCCAAAGTTTTCATTGATTGATTCATATTGTTGGTTTCACTTGTTCTTAAATTTCTTGTATCTAGTCGCCCTCTTAAACTTGAAGGTGTCCTATACATTTATGTTTTGCTCTCTCATGAAGGACAAGCTGAAAACCATTTGTATGTTTTTCCTTATGACTTGAACACATGTTTGACTTTCATTGTTTCATTTTTATGATCTTTTGTTTGTGTTCATTTTCATGTTATAACATGGTTGCTAAGTTTCTTCTATCAATATTATATCTTTCATGCCCATGTTTTAAGTTCTTTTGATCCCAGTGCACAACACTTACATATATGATCAAGATTGTGTAGGTGCATGTTACCTCAAAAATTATTTATTTTGTTATCACTTACCTACTCAAGGACGAGTAGGAGTTAAGCTTGGGGATGCTGATACGTCTCCAACGTATCCATAATTTTTTATGCTCCATGCTTGTTTTTACACCATTTGCTTAGTGTTTTGTTACACTTCGTGGCATTTTTATGCATTTTCCGAAACTAACCTATTAACGAGATGCCACAGTGTCAGTTCCCTGTTTTCTGTTGTTTTTGTGTTTCAGAAAAGTTACACAGGAAATATTCTCGGAATTGGACAAAACAAAAGCCAGAAGTCCAGATATTCACAGGAGCTTCCAGAACACCGAAGGAGAGCTGGAGAGGAGCCAATGGTGGGCCACACCGCCAAGGGGCGTGGCCTGGGGCTGGCCCGCGCCCCCCTATGGTGAGCCCCACCAGGGTCACCTCTGACGCCGCCCCTTCGCCGATAAAGACCCCCCGACGGGAAAAACCTAAACCCCGATCACTTTTCCAGAATACATCACGATCCGCCACCGCCGTCGACCCGAAGATCGGGAGGGTCCAGAAGCTCTTCCCGGCACCCTGCCGGAGAGGGGAATCGCCACCGGATGTCTTCTTCATCGCCATGCTTGCCTCCGTCGCGATGAGTGAGTAGTCTACCTTGGACTATGGGTCCATAGCAGTAGCTAGTTGGTTGTCTTCTCCACCATGTGCTTCATGTTTAGATCTCGTGAGCTGCCTTACATGATCGAGATCACCGTTATGTAATTCTATATGTTGTGTTTGTTGGGATCCGATGAATATTGGTGTTATGATTGAGTTGATGTACTGAATTTTATCTTTTGTTATCTCTATGTTGTTTATGATCTTGCATGCTCTCCGTTGTTAGTAGCTATCTTGGCCGAGTAGTTGCTAGTGACTCCAAGAGGGGGTATTTATGCTCGATAGTGGGTTCATGCCTCCATTTAATCTGGGGGAGTGACAGAAACCTCTAAGGTTGTAGATGTGTTGTTGCTACTAGGGGGAAAACAACATTCAAATGCTCGAGGGAATATGCTTTGTTTACATTACACACTTTGCTTAATACAGTTATCTGTTGTTCACAACTTAATACTTGTGGAGTTCTCGGATTGATTCGCCACAAGTGGATTATTAGTCATAGATGAAGTTGGATGGCGGTCTATGTATCTTGTTGTAATGCCCAGAGTAAATCTCATAGTGGTCCTCTTGACATATCACGTTGTCTTTATTCTATCAATTGCCCAACTGTAATTTGTTTACCCAGCATGTGTTATTTTATCTTATGGAGAGACACCACTAGTGAACTGTGGACCCCGGTCCTATTTCCTTTATATTGCTATCACCTATTTACTTTACTCGCACTATTTATTTTACTCGCATACTATTACTATTTTCCACTCGATACACTCATTCCTCTATTTACAGCAAACCGGTGAGATTGACAACCTTATCGTAAGTTGGGAGCAAAGTATTTGGTTGTGTTGTGTGCAGGTTCCACGTTGCTACTAGTTGAATATGCGCTAACTCGTTATATCGTTAACGGCGCCCTTGTTGGAGTGTCACTAGGCTATCAAGCATCACCTTTAGTCGTTTGGCTTCTTCCCCTTCGGATCGATAAACCTTGGTTTCTTACTGAGGGAAAACCTTGCTGCTATATTCATCATACCTTCCTCTTGGGGTTCCCAACTGGATGGTGCTTTACATTATCAACACCGTGCCGCATTAGCGGGCATTAAGGAGGAAGATTGGAGATGAGGGTTTCCTCAGCGTTGACCGGTTCTGCATGAACTCGTCTCCCTCTCCTCTCGTATCTCTTTTGTCTTGGCAAAAGTCCCAGTACTACTCTCATGTTCTTCTCGCCTAATAAAAAGAAGTATACACATAAAGAATTGTAAGACCTATACATTCACTCTGAACAAAGTGTACTGATCACACAAAGATGCATAACAGTGCGTCACTGGATGATGTTTTTATTCTAAGCCACATTGCTGCTTACAAATCAAAGCAAGGCAGCATCAATGTCAGTCAGCTGACAACATTGGACTCTGCATCGTCACAAATTTAACAAATCTGAAGGAATTGGATCACTTGCAACCTACAGGGTTTGGATGGGTCAAGGATGGAGACCATCCAGATGGGCTCCTTGGGAAGATGATGCATGAGTGGCAAGGATGGGGAGGAACTCTGCAGGCCGCCTTGTCTGGGCGGTGCCTCCTCAGCTGCATCGGTATCTAGGAGGAGGAGGGCAGGGTAGTCTACATGCGCCATCGCCACCGCCGGGTTGATCTTCCTTCTCATCCCTCCCTCGTGACTCTCGTCCCCGGCCCTCTCATACCGAGAGTGGATCCGTGCGGCGGCCACTTCACGTGGAGCAGCAAGCCATGGCGGTGCGCGGGGGTGGCTCTGCGGCTAGATGGAGCACGACCACAAAAGGGTGACCCAGATGGAGCAGAGGCACGCCAAGCATCTCCCATGCCCTTAGGCACGGGGCGGACGTCAAGGTGCGGACGCATCAGAGACGTCGGCTAAGCCAAGGCGGCACTACAGAGTCAGAGAAGGAGACGCAGGCAACGTACATCCAGCAGGCAGCACATCGATCAGGCGACGGCCCGAGGAGGCAGCGGAGAAGAAGAACAGGGACACCTCCGGCCGGAACCAGCCTGATCCACCATCAATAGTCTGCATCAGAGAGATGGAATGAATTTGGAGAAACTGGAAACATAAATCAATCAGCTGGAATCAAGGAAGAAGGAGAGAGACCATCCACGCAGGCGTGGGGGAGTGGAGGTGGTGATTTGCATATTACTCCTGTCGCCAGATGCCCCGCCTCTTACCCCCAGATACGATGATTGATTGGGTGGCGCTAAAAATAGGATGCAGTGATTTCCGTATTAATTATGGTGATTTATTGTTTGTGTTTTAGATTTTTTGTTAGGGGTATATGGTGATTGATTGGGTAGCGCTAAAAATAGGATGCGGTGATTTGCGTATTAATTATGGTGATTTACTGTTTGTATTTCAGACTTTTTGTTAGGGATATTTATTGTTTGCGTTTCAGATTTTTTGTTACGGGTATTTTGGGCAATCAAATGATGTAGAGGCAAAGTGCCTTCACCAACTGAGAATCAATAGTAAAGATGTACGTATTTGTATAGGTTTCTTTGATAGTTTTCTTGTACGCCAAGGCTTGTAATCTGTATGCCTCCTATATATATACGTGACAGACGGCCCTATTGGAGCTGTGCAATCTCCCATAATCTCTCTACGTGGTATCAGCCTAAAACAGTTCCTAACCCTAGCACCCCCCCCGCCGAGCCGTCACCGCCTCCTTCGCACTGTCGCCGCCGCCGGCCCACCCCCGCCAACCCGCCGCCGTCGGCCCACCCCAACCCTAGCCGCACCGCCTCCTCTTGGCGCCGCCATGGCCCTCGCTTCCGCCCGCCATGGCCAACTTCTCCAGCTCTGGCCCCTCCAATCCCTTCAACTCCTCGCGATCTGGGAGCTCCAACCCCTTTGCTGGCCCCTTCGTCGCCGTCATCCGCGACGTTCCCGTCCTGGCGCGCGTGCCGATCAAGCTCTCCCACACCGCGGCCAACTTCTTCGCATGGAAGACGTACTTTGGCCTCCTCTTCCGCGAGTATGACCTCCTCAACCACATTGAGGGCACCATCGACCTCCTTGCCATGCCGCACGACCCTGACTGGAGCACCATCGACGCCACCATCATCCGCTGGTTCTTCCAAACCATCTCCACCGACATCTTTCAACACCATTGTTCGCGACGGTGACACCGCACGTGACGTGTGGAAGAAGATCACCGGCCTCTTCACTGACAACAAGATCCAGCACATCACCTTCCTCCAGCAGGAGTTCTTTGGTCTGCACCAGAACGACCACTCCCTCGACGCCTTCTGCCTGCGCCTCAAGACCCTCTCCGATGAGCTCCATGATTTGGAGTTTCCGATCACTGACGCCCTCCTCCTCTCGATGCTCGTGGCCGGCCTAGGCGAGGACCTCAGCCATGCCGCCTCCAACCTCACGCTGCTCACCACGCCGACCTACGAATAGGCTGTGGCCTACCTTCACAATGAGGACCGGCGGCTGAAACACCTCCGGGCTCATGGGGCTCACACCGCCTTCATCGATGGTTTCTTCCCCGGTGCGCCCGCGCCTTTGCCGACGGGTCTTCCACCTCGCACCATGGCTCCCTACTACTCGCCCCAGCAGCCGCCCACCGTCCTTTGGGCCAGCGGAAATAGCGTCCTTCCCAACGGCGGGGGGGGGGGGGGGCTCTGTGCGTGCCCGTGGTGGTGCGGTGTTGATGTAGGAGTTTTATATATATAACCACCCAGTTGGAAACCCCAAGAGAAGGTTATGATGAGCACAGCGGCAAGTCTTCCCTCAGTTGTGAAACCAAGGTTTATCGAACCAATAGGAGAAAGAACCAAACTTCCAAAGGTTGATGCCCGCTAGCTTTGCAACAGCTCTGGACAATGGTGCCAGAAAACTTGTCCAGGGTGTAGCTTTACACCAACAACAACGTGGAACCTGCACACAACACAACCAAGTACTTTGTCCCAACTTACGATGAGGTTGTCAATCTCACCGTATTGCTGTAAAAAAAAGGATTAAGCGTATCGAGTGGTAAAAGATAGTAGTTTGCAAGAATGTAAATAAAACGAGTAAATGGTAAACTGTAATAACAATGTAAAGGAATGGACCGGGGTCCAAAGTTCACTAGTGGTGTCTCTCCATAAAGTAAATAACATGCTGGGTAAACAAATTACAGTTGGGAAATTGATAGAATAAAGCAAGCATACAAATATCATGAGGATCACTATGAGATTCACTATGGGCATTACAACATAATACATAGACCGTAATCCAACTGCATCTATGACTAATAATCCACCCTCTGGATGCCATCCAAGCAACAATTGGGTATTAAGTTGCAAGCAATAGATTATCGCCTTAAGCAAAGTGCGTAATGTAAACAATACAAATATCTTTGAACACAAGATTGTTGTTTTCTCCCTAGTGGCAACAGCGCATCTACGGCCTTAGAGGTTTCTTTCACCCCCCAGATTACTGGAGGCATGAACCCACTATCGAGCATAAATACTCCCTCTTGGAGTCACTAACATCTACTCGGCCAAGATATCTACTAGCAACGGAGAGCATGCAAGATCATAAACAAAATAGAGATAACATAAAGATAATAATTTAGCACATCAACTTGACATAGTATCAATATTCATCAGATCCCAACAAACACAACATGTAGAATTACACAACGATGATCTTGATCATGATAGGCAGCTCACAAGATCTAAACATGAAGCACATGGAGGAGATGACAACCATCTAGCTACTGCTATGGACCCGTAGTCCAAGGTAGACTACTCATGCATCACTCTGGAGGCAGGCATGGTGATAAAGAAGGCCTCCGGCGGTGATTCCCCTCTCCGGTAGGGTGCCAGGAAGAGCTTCTGGACCCTCCCGATCTCACGTCGATGATGGCGGCAGCTTGCAGCATGTTTCGAGGAAAATTGATCGGTCCCTTTAGGTTTTCCCGTCGAGGGGAATATATAGGCGGAAGGGCGGCGCCAGAAGGTGGGTCAGGCGGCCACACCACCTGGTGGGGCGGCCAGGGGATGGGTCGCGCCACCCTATGGTGCACCTGGCCCCTGGTCCTCCTCTGTCTCAGCTTTGGACTCTGTGACGCTTCGGGAAAAATAGGAATTTTGGCTTTTGTTTCATCCAATTCCAAGAATATTTCCTATGTAGCTTTTCTGAAACACAAAAATAGCAGAAATAGGGAACTGGCACTGTGGCATCTCATTAGTAGGTTAGTTCTGGAAAATGCATAAAAATACCACAATGTTTAATGAAACACAAAGCAAATGGTGTATAAACAAGCATGGAGCATAAAAAATTATAGATACGTTTGAGACGTATCAGCCCGCTCCTCCTGCCACGGGCGGCAACGGCAGGAACGGCAGCAACGGCGGCCGCCAGCATCGACGCGGTCATGGCGGCAACGGCGGCCAGCGCAACGGCAACCCGCCTCCTCCCCAGCAGTCCATGCCTCTGCCGCCCTGGGCCACGGGACAACATCCCTGGACCGGAGTCGTCCACGCCTACACCATGCCGGTGCCTCGAGCCCCGTACCCCGGCGTCCTGGGGCCCCGACTAGCCACCCACTAGGCGTTCTTTGTGACTCCTCCACCTGGCGCGCCTCCGGTCTACACCACCCCACCCGGCTACCACGGCGCGCCTCCATCGCCGCATGTCGACCCCACGCTGATGCACGCCCTCCACTCCGCCCCCAACGCTAGCGTGACTGGCGGTACCGGTAACTTCTGGTTCATGGACAGTGGCGCCTCATCCCACATGACACCTTACCCTGGTAATCTCTTCGCTTCCACTCCCATCACCACTTCCTCCAGTATCGTCGTTGGTAACGGTCATACACTTCCTATCACCCATACCGGTTCTACCACTTTTCCATCTAACTCTCGCCCACTTTCTCTCCATAATGTCATTGTATCTCCTGCTCTCATTCAAAATTTAGTCTCTGTTAAACGTCTTGCTCATGATAATTCTGTAACTATGGAATTTGACGCAATCGGTTTTTCTGTGAAGGATGGTCGTACACGTATGCTTCTCCACCGATGTGACAGCCCTGGCGATGCAATGTACCCCATCCAGTCTACATCCGCTGCCACCAGTCACCTCGCTCTCTCCGCCGGTGTCGACCCCTGGCACACGCGCCTTGGCCATCCTAGCTCCATCGCACTTTGTCAAATCATGCAAGGATTTTCTTTTTCATGTAATAAAACAGAGTCTCACTCTTGTGAA
This sequence comes from Dactylis glomerata, assembly GCA_007115705.1. NCBI lineage: Eukaryota > Viridiplantae > Streptophyta > Magnoliopsida > Poales > Poaceae > Dactylis > Dactylis glomerata. The sequence goes on along the minus strand of QXEO01000450.1, from coordinate 509,221 downwards.
GCATGTCGTCTCGGCAAACATGTTTGTCTTCCCTTTCATTCATCCTCCACCGTAGCGCCTTTTCTGTTTCAGTTAATTTATAGTGATGTGTGGACCTCTCCAATTCCAAGTAATTCTGGTTTTCTTTACTATCTTGTGATATTGGATGATTATTCGCAATTTGTGTGGACTTTTCCTCTACGCTGTAAATCCGATGTTTCTGCCACCCTCACATCCTTTTTCTCCTACGTCTCCACCCAGTTCGATAGAACCATCCATGCCCTCTAGACCGATAAAGGCAACGAATTTGACAACCTTGCTGTTCGCACTCTCCTCGCTACTCATGGTACTATCTTCCATCTCACGTGTCCCTACACGTCTCAACAGAACGGCCATGCTGAATGCATCCTCCGCACCCTCAATGATTGCGTCCGCACACTCTTGTTCCATGCCTACATGCCACCATGCTTTTGGCCGGATGCACTCGCCACCGCCACTCTCCTCATTAACATCCGGCCTTGTCGGTCCCGCTGGCAGTATGCACCACACCACCTTCTCTTTGGCACACCGCCCTCCTACGATGATCTCCGCATCTTTGGCTGTCGCTGCTATCCCAGTATAGCCTCCACTGCTGCGTATAAGCTCAACCCTCGCTCCCTTCCGTGTGTGTTTATCGGCTATCCGTCTAACACCAAGGGCTATCGCTGCTATGATCCGGTCACTCATCGCGTGATCACCTCGCGACATGTTTCCTTTGACGAGCTATTGTTTCCATTTAAGTAGGGCATCTTGGAGACTCCTACAGCTCTGGTCGTCCCTCCGACGGGTGCCCCCAATCAACGGCACGCAGCAGCAGCCCCACCGGTGCCCGTGCTCTCTACGCCGGCAGCCGTGGCCCCGGCTGCGCCTGCCACACCCAGACCCTCGATGTCTGAGTCACTGCCGTTGACACCGGCCTCCGCCTCACCGGCTCCGACATCGCCGGCCTTCTCGTCGCCGGCCTTCTCATCGCCGGCCCCCTCGTCGCCACCTCCGTCGTTGCCGGCCTCATCGCCATCATCAAGCTCGGCCGCTGCTCCGCTGCCGCCTCCGCCAGTGGGTGTCACCACTCGTGCACATGCGGGAGTGCACCAGCCCTCCACGCGCTACCTCGCCGATGTCTACGTGTGCGCGGCCTCTACACCCTCGCTGGTACCCACCTCCATTTGAGCTGCTCTACACGATCCGCAGTGGCGTGCGGCTATGCAGGAAGAGTTTGGCGCTCTACAACGGAACCAGACTTGGGAGCTCATTCCGTGCCCTCCTCGCGCCAACGTCATCACTGGCAAGTGGGTGTTCAAGCACAAGCTACACTCCGATGGTACACTCGAGCGCTACAAGGTGTGCTGGGTGGTCCGAGGCTTTCGTCAACGCGCCGGTGATGCGGCACGGTGTGTTGATGTAAATCACCGTCCAGTTGGGAACTCCAAGAGGAAGGTATGATGAGCACAGCAGCAAGCTTTTCCCTCAGTAAGAAACCAAGGTTTCTCGTATCCAGGAAAAAGCCAAACTCCAGAAGGTGATGCTTGCTAGCCTAGTGACACTCCAACAAGGGCCCCGTTAACGATAACTTGTTAGTGCGTCTTCAACTAGTAGTAACGTGGAACCTGCACACAACACAACCAAATACTTTGCTCCCAACTTACGATGAGGTTGTCAATCTCACCGGTTTGCTGTAAGCAAAGGAATGAGCGTATCGAATGGAAAGCAATAGTAGTATGCGAGAAAGTAAACAGTGCGAGTAAAGTAAACAGGTGATAGCAATATAAAGGAAATAGGACCGGGGTCCACAGTTCACTAGTGGTGTCTCTCCATAAGATAAATAACAACATGCTGGGAAAACAAATTACAGTTGGGCAATTGATAGAATAAAGATAACGTGCATATGTCGAGAGGATCACTATGAGATTTACTCTGGGCATTACAACAAGATACATAGACCGCCATCCAACTGCATCTATGACTAATAATCCACTCGCGGGGAATCAATCTGAGGACCCCTCGAGTATTAAGTTGCGAACAACAGATAACTGCATTAAGCAAAGTGTGTAATGTAAACAAAGCATATGCCCTTGGACATAAGAATTTTGTTTTCTCCCTAGTGGCAATAGCACATCTACAACCTTAGAGGTTTCTGTCACTCCCCCAGATTAAATAGAGGCATGAACCCAACTATCGAGCATAAATACCCCCTCTTGGAGTCACTAGTATCTACTCGGCCAAGATAGCTACTAACAATGGAGAGCATGCAAGATCATAAACAACATAGAGATAACATAAGATAATATTCAGCACATCAACTCAATCATAACACCAATATTCATCGGATCCCAACAAACACAACATGTAGAATTACATAAAGGTAGTCTCAATCATGTAAAGTAGCTCATGAGATCTAAACATGAAGCACATGGTGGAGAAGACGACCAACTAGCTACTGCTATGGACCCATAGTCCAAGTTAGACTACTCACTCATCACGCCGGAGGCAAGCATGGCGATGAAGAAGACCTCCGGTGGCGATTCCCCTCTCCGGCAGGGTGCCGGCAAGAGCTTCTAGACCCTCCCCATCTCGGGTCGACGGCGGCGGTGGATCACAATGTGTTTCTAGAAAATTGTTCGGGCCTTTAGGTTTTTCCTGTCGGGGGGTCTTTATAGGCGAAGGGGCAGCGTCAGAAGTGGACCAGGTGGGGCTCACCACAGGGCGGCGCGGCCAGGCCCTGGGCCACACCCCCAGGTGGTGAGACCACCTCCTGGATCCGTTCCATCTCCTCTTCAGTTCTCTGGAAGCTTCGGTAAATTTCTGGATGTTCGGCTTTTATTTCGTCCAATTCTGAGAATATATCCTATGTAACTTTTCTGAAACACAAAATCAGCAGAAAATAGGGAACTGGCACTGTGGCATCTCGTTAATAGGTTAGTTTCGGAAAATGTATAAAAACACCACGAAGTGTAACGAAACACTAAGCAAATAGTGTAAAAACAAGCATGGGGCATCAAAAATTATAGATACGTTTGAGATGTATCAGCATCCCCAAACTTAACTCCTGCTCATCCTCGAGTAGGTAAGTGATAACAAAGAAATAATTTTTGAGGTGACATGCACCTACACAATCTTGACCATCTATGTAAGCGTTGTGCGCTGGGATCAAAAGAACTTAAAACATGGACATGAAAGATATAATCTTGATAGAAGAAACTTAGCAACCATGTTATAACATAAAAAAGAACACAAACAAAAGATCAAGAAAATGAAACAATGAAATTCAAACGTGTGTTCAAATCATAAGGAAAAATATAGCAAATGGTTTTCAGCTTGTCCTTCATGAGAGAGCAAAACATAAATGCATAGGACACCTTCAAGTTTAAGAGGGCGACTAGATACAAATAATTTAAGAACAAGTGAAACCAACATCATGAATCAATCAATGAAAACTTTGGGACAATGCACATTATACTAAGAATGACAACTATGCTCTCTTAGACGGTGCATAAAGATAGAAGGTGGTGACTCAACATAAAAGTAAAAGAAATGCCCTTCGCGGAGGGAAGCAATGATTAAACATGTGCTAGAGCTTTTCATTTGTAAAACAGAGAAATAAAAATTGGGTTTTGAGAGGTGGTTGTCTTCGTCAATGACTGGCAATGGGGTTCTTACTATCTTCCATACAAAAATAAAGCAAGTTTTTGAGAGAGTTTGGCACTTTTGTGCTCTTTTATAAAGCTTGGCACTCCTCCCCACCTTTTTTCCTTTCACAAACCATGGCTAGCCGATTCCATCGGGTACCCACCAACATTCACATACCATGGAGGAGTGCCTTTTTTTCTTTTCTTTTTTCTTTTTTTTTCTTTTTGGAATAAAACAATATAGAAGATAGCAAATCCGACCACTATGTCCCCATGAGCTGAAACAGTGTCACAAAATGAGAAGTATTTTGAAGGTTTTTTCAAAGGTAGCACATGAAAATTTACTTGGAATGGCTTGCAAATACCATGCATAGGAATTTATAGTGGACACAATGGAAAACTTGGTTTTTAGGAGTTGGATGCACGAGTAGAGCTTATACTCAGTACAAAATGAGGGCTAGCAAAAGACTGGGAGCGACCAACTAAGAGAGCAATAACGGTCATAATCATGCATAGCGACAAAACTTCATTAAGAGAAGCATAAGATGGCATCAAAAGTCAAAAACTAAATGATCATAGAGGCTTATGGCGACTTTGTATGAGTCAAACATATGTGAGCATGCGCCAAGTCAACCCAAATAAAGTATCAAGGAGAAAACCAAATTAATGCTTCCAAATAATTAAAACAACGCATGATTTTTTTCAAAAGCTCATTAAGCAATCTCAGTCATTTGAGACAAGTCATGCTACAGTAAAACCACTAAGCATACTATCAAAAAACCATCAAGCACGACATGCAAAAGCCTAGGCCGCAGTCTACACAATCTCCTTTTTGTACCACTTTTTTACATAAAGCTTTTTCTCTTTTCCAACACCATTTGAACTTTTTTGAAACAACTCTTTTGATGAATACCAACATGGACCAGAGGTCAAAATACACCTTGATGCAAAGATATAACAAGATCTGAACACAAATCAAGGCGAAAATCAAAAGTTAAACACAGTAGCAGAAAAAGAGAACACTCGTTGAACGATAAGAGTGAAAAACGGAGTGTTCTTGGCAAATAAAAAGTAAGGCAACTTCTCCAAAAAGAATTTGTTGGGGTCCAACTATTTATTGCAGCAAACAAAACTAAACAAAACTAAAAACTAAATAACTGACACTCCAAGAAAAACGCATAGTGCATAAAGCAATAAAAATATAGTGTGTTGAAAGGTGACCTGATTTTTGCCGATGAAGAAGGGGTGCCTCGGGGGCAACCCCAAGCTTTGACGCTTGTACCTCTTGGATATTTCTTGGGGTGTGTGGGCATCCCCAAGCTTGAGCTTTTGTCCATTCTTCAACTCATCTCATCATTCTCCAATCCCTACACTTGAAAACTTTCTTCATACAAAACTCAACACAATTCTATTAGCAACATTAGTGTAAGCATAATAATGAATCAACCCCTTTTTGCTTCATGTTTCAACTCAAAACCACCACACATAAAGCATATACTACTATAGCAACTTCCCCAAAAGTTCCGTGATCAAAAGAACTCAAAAAGAAAGCAATCGAGCGGCAAACACAAATAATGGCAGAAATCTGTAAAAACAGAATAGCTGACAAAGGTCGAATTTTTAGAGGGTTTTCTGTTGCTCAAATCAAAAAGTCTGCAACTAATGAAAGTTTGGATATAACATGGGGCATATGCACAAGAAATTGCAGGTCTGAAAGATATACAGAGAATTTCCACGAATTTTTACGGTGCAGCACCAAAATCTGTTTTAGGACAGCAACATGCCCAAATCTTACCTCGCTCAAATTAAAAGCTTCTCTTGGCACAAAAACGAAATAAAAATGATAAGGAGAGACTATTACAGTAGTAATAACTTCCAAGACTCAAATAAAAGAAAAAGAACTGAAAGTAAAAATATTGGGTTATCTCCCAAGAGTGCTTTTCTTTAACGCCTTTGAGCTAGGCGCAGAAAAGTGCAAATCAAGTAATATGAAAAGAGGCATCAAGATCAATTGTAGGAGTCTTTTCAACAATGAATTGAATTGTGTCCAAATGAGTTTTTGAAGATCCTTTATGATCACTCTTTGGTACACTACTTTCATCAAAAAGGTTTTCAGGACAAATCCAATTGAAATTCTTTTCCAAAGTATCATGAATTCCTACAAGTTTACAAGGTATTAGTACTCTAAAATCTTCATTGGTTGTACCAACAACCTCTACAGGCGAGCCAAGCTTATTAAAACGCTTAAAAACTTTCCTAGCTTCAATAGCAACATCTCTAAATTCTATACTCAAAGTTTCCAAGATAAAAGCTTTCTTTTCGGGATCCTCAATATCATGAAGCTTAAGAAACATGTGTTGCATAAAACGATTAAGGCTAGCAAACCTAGCTTCTAACATGTGAATTAAATAAGCAAAAGCAACTTCATAACTAGGAGCAAGCTCAGCCAAAGATTTTTCCTCAATATCTTTATGCATACTAATATGATTAAAGAACTCCTCAATATTACTTTTCCCAATAATAGAATCACTACCTACTGAGAGGTCCTCCAAAACGTACTTAGGGAACAACATAATGAACTAAAAGCAATAAAGTAACAACTATAAGGAAACTAATTTTTTTGTGTTTTTCATAAAATGAAGCAAGTACAAATAAAGCAAAGCAAATATTAAAACAAAGTAAAGGATGTGCGTGTGAAACTCCCCTTGTAGAAGTCTTCTTTTTCCCCGGCAATGGCGCCAGAAAAGAGTCTTGATGCGACATGGTGTGTTGATGTAAATCACCGTCCAGTTGGGAACCCCAAGAGGAAGGTAGGATGAGCACAGCAGCAAGCTTTTCCCTCAGTAAGAAACCAAGGTTTATCGTATCCAGGAAAAAGCCAAACTCCAGAAGGTGATGCTTGCTAGCCTAGTGACACTCCAACAAGGGCGCCGTTAACGATAACTTGTTAGCGCGTCTTCAACTAGTAGCAACATGGAACCTGCACACAACACAACCAAATACTTTGCTCCCAACTTACAATGAGGTTGTCAATCTCATCGGTTTGCTGTAAACAAAGGAATGAGCGTATCGAGTGGAATGCAATAGTAGTATGCGAGAAAGTAAACAGTGCGAGTAAAGTAAACAGGTGATAGCAATATAAAGGAAATAGGACCGGGGTCCATAGTTCACTAGTGGTGTCTCTCCATAAGATAAATAACGATATGCTGGGTAAACAAATTACAGTTGGACAATTGATAGAATAAAGATAATGTGCATATGTCGAGAGGATCACTATGAGATTTACTCTGGGCATTACAACAAGATACGTAGACCGCCATCCAACTGCATCTATGACTAATAATCCACTCGCGGGGAATCAATCCGAGGACCCCTCGAGTATTAAGTTGCGAACAATAGATAACTGCATTAAGCACAGTGTGTAATGTAAACAAAGCATATGCCCTTGGACATAAGAATGTTGTTTTCTCCCTAGTGGCAACAATACATCTACAACCTTAGAGGTTTCTGTCACTCCCCCAGATTAAATAGAGGCATGAACCCAACTATCGAGCATAAATACCCCCTCTTGGAGTCACTAGTATCTACTCGGCCAAGATAGCTACTAACAACGGAGAGCATGCAAGATCATAAACAACATAGAGATAACATAAGATAATATTCAGCACATCAACTCAATCATAAAACCAATATTCATCGGATCCCAACAAACACAACATGTAGAATTACATAAAGGTAGTCTCGATCATATAAAGTAGCTCACGAGATCTAAACATGAAGCACATGGTGGAGAAGATGACCAACTAGCTACTGCTATGGACCCATAGTCCAAGGTAGACTACTCACTCATCGCACTGGAGGCAAGCATGGCGATGAAGAAGACCTCCGGTGGCGATTCCCCTCTCCGGCTGGGTGCCGGGAAGAGCTTCTGGACCCTCCCGATCTTGGGTCGACGACGATGGCGGATCGCATTGTGTTTATAGAAAATTGATCAGGCCTTTAGGTTTTTCCCGTCGGGGGATTTTTATAGGCGAAGGGGCAGGGTCAGAAGTGGACCAGGTGGGGCTCACCATAGGGCGGCGTGGCCAGGCCCTGGGCCGCGCCCCCTGGTGGTGAGACCACCTCTTGGCTCCGTTCCGTTTCCTCTTTGGTTCTCTGGAAGCTTCGGTAAATTTCTGGATGTTCGGCTTTTGTTTCGTCCAATTCCGAGAATATTTCCTGTGTAACTTTTCTGAAATACAAAAACAGCAGAAAACAGGGAACTGGCACTGTGGCATCTCGTTAATAGGTTAGTTTCAGAAAATGCATAAAAACGCCACGAAGTGTAACAAAACACTAAGCAAATGGTGTAAAAACAAGCATGGAGCATCAAAAATTATAGATATGTTTGAGATATATCAGCCGGCGTCGACTTCACGGATACGTTCGCTTCAGTTATCAAACCGGCAAGATCCGGACTATTCTGGACCTTGCCGCTTCCCGAGCTTGGCCGGTGCACCAGATGGATGTCTCCGACGCCTTCCTCCATGGACATCTCTCTAAACAGGTGTACTGTCAGCAGCCCACCGGTTTCATCGATGTCGAGTATCCCAACCATGTGTGCCTGCTCTCCCGCTCCTTGTACGGACTGAAGCAAGCACCACGCGCCTGGTACAAGCGCATGGCGGCATTTCTTCATCAGCTTGGTTTTCACTCTATGCGCTCCGACGCCTCGTTGTTCGTCTTTCAATAGGGTTCTGATGTGGCTTACTTGCTGCTCTATGTCGACGACATCATCCTAACAGCCTGCAGCGATGCTCTTCTTCGATAGCTCACTGATCGTCTTCTCACTGAGTTCGCCATCAAAGACCTCGGCCCTCTTCACTACTTCCTTGGCCTTGAGGTAGTGCGCTGAGCGGACGGGTTCTTTCTCCATCAGCGCAAGTACGCTCAAGATATTCTAGAGCGTGCTAGGATGCTTAACTGCTCTGCTGCGGCCACTCCTGTCGACACGAACGCCAAGTTCTCCGCTATCGCTGGATCGCCGGCTACGAATGCGTCTCACTATCGCTCCATTGTTGGTGGTTTACAGTACTTGACTCTCACTCACCCAGAGCTGCAGTACGCCGTGTAGCAGGTCTGCCTCTACATGCATGCGCCTCGCGATGCTCACTAGACCGCGGTGAAACGGATTCTTCGGTACATCCGTGGCTCTATGGACCTTGGGCTCACGATCTCCGCCTCGCCCTCCATGGACATTGTGGCTTATTCAGATGCAGATTGGGCAGGGTGTCCTGACACTCGGCGCTCCACCTCGGGTTATTGCGTCTACCTTGGCTCGTCGCTAATCTCATGGTCATCCAAGCGCCAGCCCATCGTCTCCCGGTCTAGCGCTGAGGCTGAGTATCGTGTTGTGGCCAGTGCAGTTGCTGAGTGCACTTGGCTTCGTCAGCTTCTCTCTGAGTTAGCATGTCCTGTTGACAAGGCCACCGTTGTCTTCTGCGACAATGTCTCTGCTGTCTACCTCTCTGCCAACCCCGTTCATCATCATCACACCAAGCACATCGAGCTGGACATCCACTTTGTTCGTGAGAAGGTTGCTCTCGGTCACGTTTGAGTTCTTCACGTACCGACTTCCCAGCAATTTGTGGACATCATGACAAAGGGGCTCCCGACTTTGACTTTTTCTGAGTTTCGGTCCAGTCTTTGTGTCGCTGCCGACCCTTCGACTGCGGGGGGGGGGGGGGGGGGTGTTGAGATATACATATTTGTATAAGTTTCTTTGATAGTTTTCTTGTACGCCAAGGCTTGTAATCTGTATGCCTCCTATATATATACGTGACAGCCGGCCCTATTGAAGCTGTGCAATCTCCCATAATCTCTCTCCAGACCCCTTCCCCACGGCGGCTGTTTTTTGCCGTTGGCGCCTACGAACGGGGACGCCCCGCCGCGGTAGATCAGCTCCAACATCATCACCGGGATCCTAATCGAGGTCGGGGTGGTGGATGGCTACTGTGGGGCGTTGGCGCTTGCTGCAAGGGGAGGTCATGGATGCTCGCGTCGGTGGTCGCAGATGCTCCCGTCGATGGTTGTAGAGGCTACCAACATGTCAACGCTGGTGGTGCAAATACCTCGCCGGAGACTTCGCCAAAAAAACTGGTTGCAACGGTGCTACCATAGTCTATTATTTTTGCTACAATTGTTTTACATTTTGGCTACTAGAGTATAAATGTTTGCTTAGATATCCCAACGATAGTCCCCGTATTTTACTACATTAGCATAATATTTTTGCTACTTTCAATATGTTAATTTGCTATAATAGCAGAATTTTGTTGCTACAATGTTCTGGCGAAGTCTATCTTGGTACAATAGAATAACTTTTTTTTTGGCTTTGGCGAGATCTCCGGCGAGGTCAATTTTGCTACAATAGTACAAGTTTTTTGCTACAATGTCTCCGGCGAGGTCTCCAACGAAGTCTTCGACGAGATCATGTATTTTTTTTATATTTTATGACCGAACCATTTTTTGCTACAATAGTGATTAGTTTTGCTACTTTCGCGTTTATGGAAGCAAAAATGGAAGCGAGACTAGCAAATTTGATGAGACGGCCGAAAAATCGTCGAATCGGACGGGACGACCTGGGGGACCGGGGGATTTGATCCCGGGATGCTGAGCATGGCCCAGAAGATATCCGGTGCTACCATGACTTCAGGTGTTAGTTTAGCTACTACGTACAGTGTTCCGATCCGTATGTCTCTGTTCCAGGCAAGTTCCTTTCCGACTCAGACTCATATGCCTGGCGTCTTTAAATACCATCGAGAGTACTCCCTCATGTAACTATATACATACCGCGGTCCATACTCCATAGCACTACCAATCGAGAGTAACTCAGCTGGCGTAGCGCGATCGCACTTACGCAACCGGATTCGATCGATTAGACTTGAGCAATGGAGGACGCAAGGACAACAATAACCCCGTTGAACTGGAGAGGTACTCTGCAAACGGTCCTCGCAACAACGTCGGACCCCAGCCATGCTCAGCGAACGATTCTTGCACCAACGTCGTACACTAGGCGTACTCTGCGAAACATGCTTACAGTGCTAAACGAGGCGCACCGGCGGTTAGGAGGAGAGCCCGCTCGGTCGACCGACGATGACGACGAGCTTGATGCTGGCACCGCCGCTGCCAACATCGACGAGCCCACAGATGAGGATGATGACGACGACTACGGCGAGAACGACATACTCGAAGAAGAAGAAGAAGGAATGGTGGACTATGGGGACGCGTACCGTGCCGGCGGCTTCGGAGGCGTGCCGGCCTCGGCCGCGGCAATGGCCGACCGGATCAGGAAGAGGAAGTACCATGAGATGGAGGAAGGAGGAGACGACGAGGGCGGCTCTCCTCGGAGGACGACGGCCGCGGCAAGGTTGTGTATGATCTGCATCGAGGACTTTCAGGCCGGCGACGATCTCGGGGAGATGCCGTGCTCGCACAGGTTCCACCAAGGCTGCCTCCTCGAGTGGCTGGCACGCAGCCGTCTCTGCCCCTGCTGCCGCTACGCGCAGACTCGGCCGTGATTGTTTTTCTTCAAACTAGCACAGTGGCCCTCGCAAATGCGAGGGTATCATCTTTAGTGTGTCAATGTTAAGTATATGTGGTTTTATTTGGTCATATGTATGTCTCCTACTTACCCTAGTCACTGCAAACTACGTAGCAATTTACAAATCGATACATCTCTAGAAGTGTTACTTTGATCATTGCTTTTAGTAGCCTTGAGTGAAACATAAAGTAAAACTATGTTTTAAACCTTTCTTTCTTATTTCCTCTTATCTTTTGTAATAAAAATGTTGTTGTTCTGTGAACTAATCGATAATTGGATGATTAGGAGGGTGGTATACCTAATGGCCCAGTCCACCAGGGATCATAGCCTAGGTATACCTAATTGCACATATTTACAACTTATGTGGTGACTTCATCATTTTGGAACTTCGTAACTCTGATGTTTTATAAACTTATATGAGTGTTATGTCCTCTGGTGGTCGTAAAAGAATTTTGTCAACATTGATGTTGTCTGAATTCATTGTTTTCCAAAGACACTCTGTGAGTATATGAGTGTAGTGGTAGTGAAATCATGTTATCATTTTTGAATACTCACCTAATCTTCGTCAATCTTGAAACTACATGGCTCATCTGTTCTATGACGGTCCATATGGTTGTAGTCAAATAATGTTGGCTCTCCTTTATACTTAGCTATACATATGCATATACATGTACATTTCAACATTTATCATGATTTCCTTTCAATTTCTAAGCTGCATAGCCACGGTCTTGTTTAGGGGATTTGTGAGGGGCTTGTGTGTTTGGCAGTAGTAAAATAATAATATAACCATTAGTTTAGAGGACAATCTTCGAATTTCTTTATACTTACCTAAATATATGTCCTGATCAGTTTACATCGAGTTTTGTTTTCTCGGCCGCTATTTCCGCGATCTCATCGAAACTTGTTATTCCGGGTACCCCCAAAAAACCTTTCTACGGGGCAAAATGTACTGGTATTTATATAATTTGGTCAAATTTATAGACTTTTGATAATGTTGACAAATTTTGGGCGGTATCATGACATGTATTTCCAAAAACCGGAATGTTGGTACGCGCCGGTATTTTTTTCCAACAGAAAAACAGGGTTACACATATATCTTCATTATTAGTTTGGCAAAACACTTATTATTCTACTGCCTCTTTTTTTCTGAAGTGTTGCCAGCATGTCCTTGCATTTCCACCGGTGGCCAATATGTTCTAGATACAAATGGATCTAAACCTTATTCATTAGAATAGAGGTAGTAACTCAGTTTTGTCTAAATACATATAGATCTAACATATTTCAATGTATATATACACCCATATTTAGAGAGAAAAAAAACTCCCTCCGATCCATATTACTTTTTGCTAATACGGATACACATTTTAGAGCTAGATACATTCGTATTTGAGAAGAGTAATATGGGTTAGAGGGAGTAGAAGTATTTATTTTGCGATGGAAGGAGTAATATTTTTCCCATTATTAAATATTAAATTATTAATTAGCAGCTATTATTTGTATGCATATATTGCCTCAAAGTTCCTGGTGATCACTCATCGACGGGGCCTTCTTTTACATGTCCTTGACAGTCCTGGCGACACACGTAATAGCTGTTCTTCTCATTTTTAAACTGGAATCCGTATGTTTAAGTCTTCACGTATCAATTCGTGAAAAAAAAAACGGCCTTGACATATCAGTTTGGATAAGTTTGTTGGTTCGTGTCTAGATTGGTCTTCGGCAAAAAAAATTTGTGGCTAGATTCGTTTTGGAGCAACGCATATGTACCGTTTTGTATCTTGTGTTTTACTAGTCCTTTTTCATACGTGACATTGTTTTTCTAAGGGACCATACGTGACATTGTAGACTGATTTTGTACCAACTATAGTTTAACGTAATCTTTGTTATCTTTAAATCTTAGCCATACATACTAGATCTAACTGCTAAAAATTATTTGATGATGTGGATTAGCGTGGTGTCTCGAAAAGATAATCCCGTATTGTGCTTTTAGTATATAGTAGAAGTAGATGTTAATTATAGAGTTCGGTTTTACATCGACCAGCAATACAGAGTAGCTAGTAGAACTCAGGAAAAGGAGGCGTAACGCCGTAGTCAGTTGTTCATCATTTTCTGTCTTTTTTTATCCCATAACACTCCCACGATTGTTGAACTGGAAATATATTTGCAAGTCATCTGAAATTGGTTTAAATCTCAATCAGTTTTTCCGAAATTTTAGTACCGAAAAGTTGCTGCAGTTGAAAAAACATCTAGCGTAAAATAGGGAAGGAAAATGTTTTCCAGCGCTAACTAGGAATCAAAAGTCAAGTACGGTCAAATAAGGAATTCTTAGAAACAAATATGCCTACGGTTCCCTTGAATCGAAAGCAGTCAACAAAATACTGAGATGTACAACTGCCAAGAGACCTTGGTTTCCAAATTTGCACATGACATGATGGTTCAAATTTCGTTGGTCTTCATCAAACCAAATGAATCTAGCTATTTACTCCCTCCGTTCCATCCAAAATATAAGATGTTTTTGCTTTTTTCTTTGTAAACAAAATACACATTGTTTCAGTTATGTTTAAGCGAAACTACTATGCACACGATGAATGGATGTACGACTTTCGTACGATACCTTCCACGAGCCCACACCACTTGCACATTAATCGAAGTAAACAACTAGGAACGAATATTTCATTAGTTGGATACTTGTGGTAATGAACCCATGGACTTCGACACCTTACATTTTTTACCATTTGTTGACATCTGCACAATGCAACTAAGAACCAGCTCCAGTTAACAGCAATCCACCGTCCAATATCATATCCCCCAAACGTCTATACTTCCATCCCAGGGTGATAAAATAGTGCTAGTTTGCTGGAACAGAGGGTTGACTTTTAGCTCAAAGCCACTACATGAAGTATCTCCTTTTTTGGTAAAGATATGCTTAGAGTAGTTGCAGCTGAGCTGTTTTTTCCCATCTCTGGTCTTGAAATATTTAGTCGGCTCCTGCGACGCGAGTGGCGACGCGGGCCGCTCGTCGCTCCCCGGCCAGATCCTGCCAGGCCAGGCGACGCCCCGTGCTCCGCCCGCGGTGGGGAGCTTGGGATCTCGTTTCTGGGCGCTTGTGGAAGAGGATTCGGACTCCGGCGACGAGGTACGCGCCGGATCTGAGCAATCGATCGACGGGAGCCAGGGTGGCTCTCCCAGATCTCTCCCGACGCAGAGGACATTGGGGGATTTTCTTGGTCCCGGGTGGAAGCTGGTTACGGCGGCGGGGCGCCGGCGAGGTGGGAAGCGAGCCTCGCTTGCTCCGGGAGGGAGGTGTGCTGGGTTTTCTGCTAGGGCAGCGAGATCGGGGAGAAGCGGATCTCGGATGCGACGACGACCGTCAATTTTCCGCCTCTTCCTGCTCCGGCAATCGGTGTTGCGTTCCCTCCAGCGTCGAGTTGCGAGGTCCGGGTGGGTTCGTTGCTGATTCCGCTGGCGGTCTCGCCGGAGCCAGTGGGCTATCGGGTGGCGGCGGCGCCGGTGCTGGGAACGGAGCAGCAGGGGCCTCCTGTGTGTGGCGATGTGGACGCTTGTCATCCACTCGTGGAAGCGGTGGTGGTGGACCCCGTTGGCCAGTCTCAGCTGCGTCAGGACGATGCCGCTTCGGACCTTTCTAGGCCATTCTTGGTCCAGTCTCGGCCCAGCTCCTCCGCGGCCCAGGCCACTCACCCGACCGCACTACTGAAGTGGGCGTGGCGGCCGGTCGGAACCCTAGATCCCTCACTCCTCATTCCCACCCCCTTCTCAGATCGCGTTAGAGCCAATCTTCTTCACCTCACTGTCCTAGCGCCATAGATCTCCAGATCTGCTCTTCTCCTCGCCATGGATCGCTCCCGTCGCGAGGGCCGCGATGGCTGGGATGGGAGAGCTGGCTCCAAGCGCTCGTTTGAGGAGTCCCTGCCATTGGAGGAACGGCGTGTTGATACACTTTTGGAGAGCAAGCTGCGCCTCCTTCTTGAGCGTCGGGAGCGTGTAGGGTACCGCTCGCCGGTCAGGATGTTGGAGGGGGGCCGTTTCGACGGTGATTTGAGCCGCTTCCCTCAGGGCCAAAACTACCCAAGAGCTGGGGAGGGCAACCTTGGTCCACGACCGATTCGCCGGAAGGTTTCGGTCAGCAAGAACAAGCCTCGTCCTGCTCCAGAAGCACCTTCTTCTTCCTTGCAGCGCCCTTTTACGGGTGGCTCGTCGCAATCCGGGGTGCTGGAGGTAGAACCAATGGCATCCAAGCCAGTGATTACTTGTTTCAACTGTTCGAAGCCGGGGCACTACCAATCCAACTGTCTTGCACCTCCCCACTGTGCGCTCTGTGACATCGATGGTCACACTACTGGGATGTGCCCATCTGCTTCCAAGCCTCCAGCTCGGAAGTGGTATGGGGTTGCCATTGACAGAAAAGGTTTCTTTGCCATGGACAATGTTGCGCCGCTGCCTAGAATTCAACCTAAAAACCTCGCGTATGTCCTCGTAGACGACCCAAGGGCTAGCGTGGAGGTCATCGAGGATGGGCTCAAGAAGCTGGTGTGCGAGGATTGGAACTAGCAGGTTGAACGCCTCAGCGAGACAGATTTCTCGGTGGTCTTCCCGAACGCCATCAGTCTCCAGCTCTGCAAGAATGCCGCAGACCTGGCGCTTCCGGGCAACAAGATTAGAATCATCGTGCTTGATTCAATCTGCAACCCTCCAGGTGCTCCTCCGCCGCTCTCGGAAGTTTCAACTCGTGTGCACAGCCTACCTTCGTGCCTCCTTAAAGCAGAGCGCCTCAAGGCAGCACTGGAAATGGTGGGGAAACCGGTCTCTGTCGATGACGAGTCGCTGCGGCTAGACCCAAAAGTGGTTAGGGTGTTGTTCCTCGCCCATGTTCCTGTCTTCCCCAAGCTAGCTGTGAACCTCTTTGTCAATGGCAAGGGAGCCAAGGTGCTGGTGGTGCCAGAGCACTCTCCCTCAGGCTCGGGTGATGGTTCTTCGCCACCACCTCCCCACCAGGACAAGGACAAGGACAAGGATGACGAAGAGGAAAAGAAACAATCTGACCTCAATGATTCTGATAGTCACTGGAAGCACAGGAAGGCCAAAGTGGCTGATCCCTCTCCTGCCCAAGGACCTAAGGACAAGGCACCGGCGAATCAAGTGTTGGCGGAGTCAATCACCAAGAAGTTTGCAAGGAAGAAGAAGCCTGGGGTTAAGCCAGATAGGAAGAAGGGAGCAAGCAGTGTGCCGATCCCCAAGTCTTGTGCTATTCCTGTGGGCTCTTCGGCCTTTGCTCCGGCTCCGGCGATCGCTCAATATGGCTCTAATCTCCCTGCTAGACAATCCTTTGCCAAGAAGCTGGCAGAAGCCCTATCTCCTGATGCTGACACCCTGCTTGACATCTCCTCCGATGATGGTCCCCATGTGTCACCGGACAAAGCTCACAAGCTCTCAGCGGCGGTTCGCGAGGAGATTGGCTGGGAAAGCCCTAATGAGTGGGACTTCAAGAATGAAACTCTGGCACAGAGGTGCAAGAAACTCAAGGTGGGGCGCTCTTTCGAGGGGGTGGCAAAGAAGCTTGACTTAGCGGCAGAAGCTGCTGCTGGGATCTCAGTTTCCAAGGGTAAGCGCTCAGTGGCCGTGGCTGCTCAGTCCTCACCCTCCAAGTCGCCCTCCAAGGTCTCCAAGTTCGGCTCGGTGTCCTCTGTCATCACCACAACCACTCCAACCTCTAGCACCCGTCGTAGCTCAAGGTCCAAGACCCAGGATTCAGAATCTATGCTGGCAAAGGTGGTTCGTCTGCAACAGGCCAAGGACAATCCAGGTATCCCTCTGCCCTCCTCTGATTTTGTGCTTCTGTCATCTTTGTCGGATGATCATCTTCTTGCTGTTGCTTCGGATTCGGGTCTTGCATTGGTTTCGGGTGTGGGTTCTCCTGCTGAATTGCTCTATTTAGTTCATGCGAAAGAAGTTGCCCAAGCTGCGTTGGCGCAAGCTCAAGCCAAACTCGCAGAGCAAAAGGCTGCTGCGGATGCAGCGCTTGCAGAGGCTGCTCAGCCTGTTGATCCTGGACCAAGTGTGGTTCAGTCCCCTGGACCAAGTGTGGTTCAGTCACCTGTGGTTGCCGCTAGTCCTGGACCACTGCAATCTCCACCTGAGCCTAGAATTCCCGCTCCTAAGATCTCTCGCGCTAAATCTTGCAAGCTTCTGAAGCAAGTGTGCATGCGGACGCTTCAAAAAACTCTGGCTCGACAAGCATGAGTCTCTCTCTGGGTGTCCAAATGAAAGTGTTCATCTGGAACATTCGAGGGTTTGGGCGCAGAGGCCGCCGAAACCAGCTGAAAGATTTCCTTAGAATTAACAAAGTGGACATTATCTTCTTACAAGAAACGATTCGACAAGATTTCATCCTTGCAGAGCTGGATAGTTTGGAAGTTGGGGATAAATTCTTTTGGTCGTGGCTGCCTGCCAATGGCCACTCTGGGGGCATCCTAGTTGGTTTTAGAGATAGTGTGTTTGAAATTGGTTCGACGATGAAAGGTTCCTTTTTGGTGGCGACACAAGTGTGTGTCAAAGCCTCGAGATTTCTATTTGAATTTGTGGGAGTCTACGGACCGGCGGACCATAGTCGCTCGGGCGCTTTCTTGGCTGAGCTAGAAGATACAGTTAATCGCGCCCAGTACCGAGTGGTGGTTGCTAGTGACTTTAACTTGATCAGAGGGCGAGCCGACAAGAATAATAGGAACATTGACTGGCCGCGTGTTAATATTTTCAATGATTTTATTGCTCATTTACATCTGTCTAAAGTGGTCAGATCAGGTGCTAGATTCACATGGTCCAATAAACATCGCAATCCTGTTAGATGTGTTCTCGACAGGGTCTTGGTTTCTCCGGTTTGGGAAACCAAGTTTCCGCTGATGTCTTTGTGCGCCGAATCGAGTATTGGCTCTGACCACACGCCCCTAATCTTTTCCTCTGGAGAAGATTCCAGCCCCAGATTGTCTCGGTTTTGTTTTGAGAAGGGCTGGCTGGCACTCCCAGGCTTCTCTGACCTGTTGCTCCACAAATGGTTGGAGTTTGGAAGCGTCAGAGGTCACTGCTTTGACCTGATTGATGTTTGGCAGTGGCACTCTGGAAAATTGCGTGGTTTCCTCAAGGGTTGGAGTGCCAACTTACGGAAAGATGCCATGGCTGAGAAAAATGAGATTCTACAGCAGATTGCTATTCTTGATTCTATGGCTGATGGAGTAGGCCTAAATGATGATGGATGGGGCCTTCGGTATCACCTTGAGGAAAATTTGATTCTGATATATCAAAGAGAGGAGGATTACTGGCGTCAGAGGAGCAGAGTTCAGTGGACGCTCCAAGGGGATGCGAATACTGCGTATTTCCATGCCATAGCCAATGGCCAGAGGTGCAAGTGTGCGATTACGATGATGTCTGCTCCTTCTGGCCCAATCACTAACAAATTAGCAATTCAAGATCATATCTATAGTTTCTACAGAGAGCTAATGGGAATAAAGGAGCCCCAACTCCTAACTCTGGTCGAAGGCCTGTGGGCTCAAAACCAGAGAGTGTCGAATACTGAGAACCTTGAGATGGCGATCTCCTTTACTGCTCAGGAGCTAGATGCGGTTCTTGCCCTTACCAAAACTGACACAGCCCAGGTCCGGATGGTTTTCCGATAATTTTCTTCAGGATGGCTTGGAGTTGGCTCAAGCCTTTACTGCTAGCAATTCTAAACGAGTTTGCTCTTGGTAGATTAGATATTTCTAGACTCAACTTTGGTGTTTTGTCATTGATTCCCAAAGTGTCGGGGGCAGACTCTATCAAACAATTCCATCCAATTGCCTTAATTAACATAATCTTTAAGTTCATCGCAAAGGCTTATGCCATCAGACTGTCCCCGATAGTGCATCGGACGATATCTTTTGCTCAAACCACTTTCATTAATGGGAGACAAATTTTGGATGGAGCTCTGGCTCTGCATGAAATCTTAGATGAGCTACATGTTTCCCAGCAACTGTCGGTGATCCTAAAGCTTGATTTCGAAAAAGCGTATGATAGAGTTAATTGGGCTTTCCTGCGAACTGTTTTGACTCGGAAGGGTTTTGAGTCAGGCAATATTCATCGGCTTATGCAGCTAGTTTCTGGGGGCCAAACTGCAATCTGCATCAATGGAGAAATTGGCCCTTTCTTTAGAAACAAAAGGGGAGTTTGTCAGGGTGACCCTATCTCTCCACTCCTGTTTGACTTCATGGCAGATGCTCTGTCCGCCCTTATTGACGCTGCAGCTAGAGCGGGGAACCTCAGAAGAGTTGTTCCCCATCTTATTCAGGGTGGAGTTACCCACCTCCAATATGCAGACGACACTATCTTGTTGCTTGCCCTCGATGATTTGTGTATTGCTAACTTAAAATTCCTACTTATTGCCTTTGAAATTCTTTTGGGTTTAAAGATCAATTTTCTCAAGAGTGAGGTGATTGTTATCGGGGCTTCCCCTTCAGAGCAGACCAGGGTGGCCAATGCTTTGAATTGCAAGGAAGGTGCCTTCCCTTTTACTTATCTAGGGTTCCCAATGGCAGATAGGGCTCTCACGATGGCAGATTGGGAGGGTCTGATTGGTACAGTTGGGCATTGAGTTGACCCGTGGCAGGGGAGGTTCATGTCTTCAGCTGCGAGGCTTACTCTTATTAACTCTTGCTTATCCAGTTTGACCATCTTTAGTATGGGTCTATTCTTGTTGGCAGATGGTACCCATGCGGGTTTTGATAGACATCTGGCTAGATTTTTTTGGGAAGGAATTGGGGATAAAAGGAAATTACACTGGGTGAATTGGCCGGAAGTGTGCTGGCCAAATAACCAAGGGGGTCTGGGGATCATCAACAATAGGTTGCTGAACATTGCACTAATGACAAAATGGATTTGGAGACTTTTTGATCCTGCAGAGCATAACTCATTGTGGTTCAAGGTTTTACAAGCCAAATATTTGAACACAGACAACATCTTTGCTGCCACTAGTCAGGGAGGTTCCCAGTTCTGGTGCAACATCAATAAAATTAAGCACTTCTTTAAGCTGGGGGCTAGATACCATGTGGAAAATGGGGAGAAAATTTGTTTCTGGACTGATTGGTGGGTGGGAGATGCCCCACTTGCTGTCAGATTCCCAAGACTTTTTGATATTTCCTCTAACAAGAACATCTCGGTAGCGCTTGCGTTGCCAGTCTCGCCTATCTCTCTCCGTTTTCATCGTTCCTTTGGGCCTGAGGATCTGGAACTGTGGTCGGCACTGGTTCGTGAGACAAGTGCAATCTCCCTTTCTCTCCTCCCTGACTCGGTGTCCTGGGGTTTGGAGAGTAACGGCAAGTTCTCGGTGTCTTCTCTCTATTAGAAGATCAATCAGGGTCCTAGTCTTCCCCATGAGTCTCTGCTGTGGAGTGCTAAATTGCCGCTGAAAATTAAAATCTTCCTTTGGCAGTTGGCCAAAGGAAGATTACCCTCTAATGCTCAAATTAGCAGACGTCACGGCGCTTCTGATGGGAAATGTGTCCTGTGCGGCCAATCAGAGACAGTGGATCATATCTTCTTCACTTGTCATTTGGCAACTTTTGCTTGGAGTGGCCTCAGGGAAGCGTTGGGGGTTCAGTGGAACCCACAATGCTTCCAGGACTTTTTCTTGATTATAAACTCGCTTGCTCTGAGTTTTAAGTCCTCGATTTGGATGTTGTTTGCTGCCCAGAGCTGGGCTCTCTGGAACATTCGCAACAAAATGACTATCGAGCATAAGTTTCCGTCACAACCAGCTGATTGTTTCTTCAAAACCTCTCTCTCTCTGCAGCTGTGGCGTCCCCTGCTAAGGAATAAACTTAATTCGAAGATGGAGTGTCCGCTGGACTTACTTCGCTCGCTGTACCTCCAGATGCGCCTGCCCCCTTCAAGATCTCTGGCGGCTGTTTAAGCTCCTGTTTAAGTTCCTAGTTTAACTTTCCTGTGCTCTGGCAAGTGTTGCCAAGAAACTTTTTAGCTTGTATGGCCTGTAACTCCGTATGTTGCGTGGAACTTGTTGTTAAACTCTGCCCAGGGCTTTATTAATTTAAAGTCGGGCCCCTAGGCCTTTTATCTAAAAAAATGTAGTTGCAGCTTACAACTTGTGGACGATGCAATGTTCCGGGTCATGCATGTTCATTCTTATGGTTAATATGATATCTCCCTCATAGAGCATGTAAAATGGTTGATAAGACTGTCTATTTTTATAGATTCTACTCCACTTCAAGAAAACATGAAAACATATTATACAACAGATTGTTTTGTAGTATTATTTACACAATCATGATAGATAAGTAAAAATAAACTAGAAAGTATGCGATTAAAAGAAAGCATTCCGTAGAATGCAAAAGTCTTATCATTCTTATATGTAATAATATGCAACAATTCTAGTTTTACTTCTCTCTTCAAACTCAGCAATCATCCTACGCGACTTTGCTAAGTAACATCATTGTGTCTGCCATTAAGTTACTTTTCATCAGTTAAGTCATATGAATAAAAACCACATTGAATGGAGGCTCACACCAAGCATTGACCTCCTCGTAACAGGCTTTCACCCTGCTTTACAAACAAAGCCAAACGGCTAAACAAATACAACATAAAGAGAATACCCATTTGCAAACTAGATCAAAGATAAACAAAAAATTAAAAGAACTAAAACTTGGCATCAAAGACACCGAAACGAGATCGAGGGGTACCGAATCTCCACGACAACACCCCCAAAAGAAAGATATTGCTCTAGTATATAGGGTTCACATAGCATATTACTATTTCCATTCGAGCAGTTGCAGCTTGCAGCCTAGCAGATGGTGTCGAGCCAGCTTGTTGATCACGCCCTTATATTAAGAGAACCCATGCATGTACTTTGCAATTCACTGTTTTGTCGGTCAATTTGGAGACGATTGAGTGAGATGTATACATGCCGGATCAAACATCGACCTTTGACCTTCTATCTGGTGTTATTCAACAGGATGTTGCTATTGTTCGGTACCCCACTCTTATTTGGTTGGAATTTCAGTTTTGGCAGGTGTAATGAAATATTGTGTGATCATGCACAACATGTTTATCGAGAGTGAGCAGAAAACACCCGTGGTTGATGACCACGAGTTTGATCACCAAGGTCTTCTTGCCCAAGTTAATTTAGTGTTGGCCAAGTTTCCCAACTTTCCACGCAATCCGTCAGAAATCCGCGACGTACATGTTCACACTCAACTTCAAAATGATCTAGTGAAGCATCTGTTGGCACTCAAAGGAAACGTTGCGTGATTCTAGAAAAAGTTGAATTTGATTTTATTTGAACTACCGCATGAATAATTTTATTTTTTTATGTTTGGATTATTGTGTGAAACTATTTATGTGTTCAAACTATGTAATATGATTTGAATTATTGTTCTAAACTTTGCAAAATCTTGCTATTTGTTAAAAAGACAACCACTCAGTTTTGGGGGCAACCGTATTGAGAGTGTTAGTGTGGGACATCAATATCAATACTTAGACAACATGCACATGCAATCCCCAAAGCACAATGCCGACGTGTTGCCAACCACTATTTAGAATCGCAGGTGAAGATATTCTAAATCACCCCTTTATTTTGAAAGTAAAGCGATGAACGAGGCTTACATCCATAGCGCTTTTTTTTTTCTTAGCCTTGCCTCACATCCCTAGCTACACACCACCACTCTCCAACCAAGCGACCTCACTTGTTTCGTCACCAGATTTACATGTTTAAGTTCTGTTCAGACCACCGTGTGAAGTCAACGCTTAGATGAAATACAAACAATGTGTAGTTCCATTCATGGCCACACGCCATCCGCATCCCAGAACAACTTAATTAACCGGAGAGGAGAGTAACACTTACACATGTGCTGCTGAACTGAAGGATCGTGACACCTAAATGTTTAAATTACTGTCAAGATTAGCACACATCATAAGCGACAACCAGCAGCAAACTACCGTAGCAACGTCACACAATTACCTTTATATAAAAGCTTATACATTATAACAAAGTTAATATCTTCCTTCTACGCTTACTTTTTTTAACGGTCCTTCTACGCTTACTTGAGCGGAAGGAAGGTCTGCTCTAGTATATTAGGGGTGACATATTGCCAGTCTATTGCATATTATTACTCCCTCCGGCCTCCGATCTATATTATTTTTTACTAATACGAATATATGTAGATATATTTAAATGATAGATACATATTCCCTCCATTTTTAAATATAAGATATTTTAGGTTTGTGAAGCAAATGTATCTAGATATCTTTTAGTGTGTGTATTTGAATGAACCTATACACTAAAAAAGGTATAGATATATTTATTTCACAAAGCTAAAACATCTTATATTTAAAAATGGAGGAAGTATGTATTAGCGAAGAGTATTTCTTTTCGAGCAGCTGCAACTTACAGCCTAGCTAGCAATATCATATCTTCCTTTTATGTTTCCGGGAGCGAAAGGAATGTAGTAGTGCTCTAATCGATAGCGTTGACATATTGCCTGTGCATTGCATATTACTGTTTTTTATTTCCGAGCAGCTGCAACTTGCAGCCAAGCAGAGATGGCGCAGAGGCAGCTTGTTGATCTCGCCCATATATGAACCCGGCTAGACGTGTAATTTGCGCTCTTTATAATGTTTTGTTTGTCAACTTGCAGACGATATAGAGTGAACTGGATACAGGCCGGATCAAACGGAGGCTCGCTGCGGCAGTTGACCTTCGATCTGATGATGCAGATGCACATTATATGTAGTAGTATCTGCTACTCTGTCCAGGCATTTGACCTTCATCGCCTCCGTTCTTTGTCCCTGCAATGAGGAGGGAAGGCAACGGCAAGCGTCGTCCGGCGATCGTGGCCGCGCTACTCATTGCATGTGCGGCGCTCCTGGTCGAGCAAGCCTCCGGGGAAGAGGAGCCCGTGACGGAGCTGTCGAACGGCTTCACCGCGACGCACTCCGGTGACTCGCCGGGGCGGTTCGAGCCTTTTCTGTTCGCGCCCAACGGCGTCTTCGCCTTGGGCTTCCTCCGCGTCGGCACGTCCACGTTGGACCTCGCCGTGGTCCACCTCCCGTCGTCCTTCCCGCTCTGGCGCGCCACGCCGGCACGCGTCGCTGACTGGTCTAGCCCGGCCACGCTCTCCTTCGACGGCCGCCTGGTCCTTACCACAGGCCGCGGGGCAGGCACCGTGCTGTGGACCACCTCCAACGCCATCGGCGACACCGTCGCGCTGCTCAACTCCTCCGAGCTCGTCATCCGATTCTACGACCTGCGCAGCACGCCGTGGCGGAGCTTCGACAGCCCGTCGGACACGCTGGTGCTGGGCCAGAACTTCACCATGTCCTCACCGCCGCTCATCTCCCAGAACCGCCGCTTCGCGCTGCGGCTCGGCAAGACGTACATGGCGCTGTACATGGAGTTCTACGGCGGGCGCACGAGGCCCATGTACTGGCAGCACACCGCTCTCATGGCCCAGCCGGAGAACGGCACGGAGCCGCCGGTGTACGGCCGCCTGGACGGCCGGGGCTTCTTCGGGCTGTACTTCGAGGGCGGCAACGATAGCGTCGACACGCTCGCGTTCGATACCTTCGTCCAGAACCTTACCGGCGCCTTCCGGCGGATGACGATCGACGACGACGGCAACCTCCGCGCGTACTACTGGACTGCCGGCTCCAAGGCTTGGACCTCTGACTACCAGGCCATCTCGGGGCAGTGCGAGCTGCCAACCTCGTGCGGCGCCTACGGCCTGTGCGTTCCCGGAGAAGCTGCACGCCAGTGCCAGTGTATCGTCAACAGCACCACCGGTGGATCTACCTCCCAGCCATGTGCCGCCTTGGAGACCGCCGACCTCTGCGGCGGCGGCGGCACAGGGCAGCTGTTCGACGTCGTTCGGCGGAGACGGGTGTCGCTGGCGTACAAGGAGCGGGTGCCGTTCGAAACGTACAGGACGGCGGCGGAGTGCGAGACGTCGTGCGCGGCCGACTGCACCTGCTGGGGCGCGGTGTACAACGGCGCGAGCGGGTACTGCTACATCATCGGCTTCCCCGTGGAGACGCTGGTGTATGAGGCCGACGATAGGAAGGTGGGCTACTTCAAGGTCAGGAGGCCGCAGCAGAGCGCGGCGCGGGGGCGTGCCATGTCGCCCGGCGCGACCGCCGCGACGGTCGTGCTGTCCCTGGTTCTGGCCGTGGCCGGGGCGTACGTCGGGTACTGGCTGTGGGAGCGCCGGCGCCGGCGACGGGCCGGTGGTGTGGGGATGGAGCAGGAGCTGACGCCGCGACCGTACAGGGACCTCAAGTCCATGGACAGCTCGAACAACTCCTTCAAGACGTGATCTCCATCGATCGGTACCATGCCATGCGGGTTGCTGAACTGCAGAGCTGGACAAAGAGAATTAATGGGAGAGCGAGCTCTGCTCCTTTCAGAACTTCAGAGCTTACAGGAACGAATGGCTTGCAGACATTTTTTACGTACGGATGAAAATTGTCATCCATCCATTGTATAAGAGTTTTCCTCCCATTCCTTCCCCCTTCTCTGTTTGTGAACATGTATGTTCAATCAAAGTGTATACCTCTGTGAGTATTAGTGGTGAAGAACATAGCATATTCGATGACTCTTTTTGGACGTGAGTAGCTATTTTTCATGCCACTACTAACTACTACTACCTCTGTTGTAGGCGGAGCGAGAGCTGGTTCCTTGACCTCGAGCAGAGAGAGTTAAAGTAGACTAATGAAAGGTTGAAAGGAGTGAAAAGGAGAGTCTATTTCACACTCCATTATTTTTTAATTTGTCGTAAGTTTCTGGTATAAGATAAGAAGTAAATATTTGATTGTTTTCTATTTCGTCAAAAGTCAAAATTTGCCATGCAATTTACAACGTAACACGTATATACATGAAAATTATGAGCACATGTGTATTCGTGTTAAAACATATATACATGCAACTCCTACTCCCTCAGATCTATATTATCTTTCGCAAATATGAATGTAGTGTCTAGATACATCTATATTTGCGGAAGGTAATATGGGACAGAGGGAATACTTTTTCTTGAATACTCAATGCGTTCACGGGCTCTAGAAAAATCGAACTTCTAAAAATATACAGAAACCGGTTGTATTAAATAGCAGAAGTGTTGAAACGTGACCGCGATAGCAAAAATACTATACGATGCGAATGTTTGGAGTCTTGTCCTCAGGGTCTAGAGGACCCCAAAACCCCGGCTATATGAGATAAGCGAGAGTACCCATGGTGATGCTTCTCCAAGAGGTGAATACATCGAACACCATCATTAACATCGATCGAGATTGGGTCTGAGTTTCCACTAGGTCTCGGGCACTCCCTCAAGCAAGACCGTCGATGGGAAGGGCCATTTGCGCCTGCGCGACCGCACAAGGCCCGCAAAGCGCAAATCCTAAGCCCATTTAGTCAAGCACATGTTCTCCGCCTCTCCAACAGCTACCCTGAACAAATATTGTCAGTTCTTGGAAACATTAGTTGCGTCAAACATGAGTTATTCCTTGCACCTCAGGCTCTATGTACCGGATGTTGCGACATAATCATAAGAGCTGGGATAATTTAAATAGTGTAGAACCTATTCATTTCCTCCCCTAAGAGTGTAACAACACAACATGCCACCGCCGAGACTGAAGTATCACTTAAAAACTCATTTCCTGTGCCCGATAGATTTTGTAGCATGCACAAACAAAATTTCCCACTAAAATTATTTTCTCCAACGGATGGGCTTTCGAGGAGGCGCTCAAGGACGCCGTACCGATATTTGTCATGTTAGATCCCTTATCGGCAAATAATTATGTTGTGGTAGGTGGCAAGCAAGCCCACACGAGTTAATGACACGCTACATTAAAGGAGGAACATATAATTGCATCGTGGACTGATAGCAAATAAGTGGTCAACCACAGCCAGGGCTAGGCTTGTCTCACTAACTTGTAGGTTCCATGTTTTAGAATGGTTAATCACATCTGGCTGAGTGGTTGGCTTTATATCTTGCGCTCTACTCTGAACTATCTGGAGCGGCTAAGGCAGCGGCGACCGGAAGAGGAGACTATTGAGGTGGCCGGCAGAGGAGACTATTGAGGCGGCCGGCAGCGAGACGGGGGAGACTGTCAAGGCATCCGGCGGGGACAATATGGTGGACTATCATCAGACATGGGGTTAATTTTTAAGTTACGCATTTTCATGTCTTACCAATTTGGGTCTTTTTTCTCTCTGGATCTATTTTGGCTCTTCGATCCCAACACTAATTTCATAGTTTTCTGATCAGGAAAACAAAGTACCGCAATGGATCTATGATCTCAATTCGAATGGCATGCATATGACTTATCGCTTTGAAAAAAATATGTGGTTGCAATAGATTCCCTTGCAAATTGTTTGAATTCTAGGGCAAGGACACCGGGCGCATGTTCTACGGCTACAACTACGAAACGTTGAAGTGCGGTTACTTAGTATGGAAGCATCGGCCGCACTCGAAGCTCTTATAGCATGCTTTGGTCAAATAATGGGAAAAATCCCTCAACAAAGATAGGCATGATTTGTCCGAAGAAGAGGAGCTCAACGAGGAAGCATGGACTGGAGCCAAGGAAGAATTGCCCCATAATTAAGGGTGATTCACGATCTTTCTGTTAGTGTGTGTAAATCTCTAGACTCGGTTAGGGTTGTCCTTGATGAATCTTTAGGTATTATTTATGGCTTACTAGTATTATGTAAGTGAAAACCGTGTTTCTCATAGTGTGCATTAATCTCTAGATTCGCTCCTAAGTTTGCCAATTATTTGTGTGCCATTACTTGTAGTAGTTGACAAACTTGGCCCACTTCTTCTTTGGCCGAGTAAACAAACCCTAACCCTCACTTATCATCCCGTTTTAGCCACTTTGGGAATACTTTGCCCACTTCTTCTACGACCCACAATGTAACCCTAACCCATTTAGTATATAATATTCCCTTATATCTCAGATCCCAATCTCTCCGCTCTTAACCCTAGATCCCCACCCTTCACTTCTAATCCTTGATCCCCACTCCCATGCTATATGTATTGTCCACTTCTCCGTCTAATCCCCACTCACGCGAATAACATGGTTCTGGTGTCGGGGACGTCCCTAGCGCGCGATCCCGGGCCCAAGGTTTCTTATTCATTCCATCTACGTATACAAATCATGTTCCATCATGTTCTCTTTCTAATCAACCTCCATATGTTTTCAGATAAGCAGAGGTCTTGAGCCAAAGGTTGCGCACATCCACCCCGACATCATCATGCTCACTCAAGATTACCTGCAATCCACCCCTAACATCACCACGTTCGAGAAGGACGTCGTGCAGATCCACACCGCCATAATCAAACATGCAGTTAATAGCTTGCAGAATATGAAGGTTTTCAAGACATTAGTTAGCAATTAGGGCAGTTATTCTAATTAGAATTTCTCTTATTTTTGGAGGCAGGCCTCCTGAGTAGAGAGAAGCTCAAGATGCACCTCTTCAATTTTTAGCAGGCTTAGATCTAAGGTTATATTCCTTAAATAAGAGGTTGCAGTGTAATGTTAATTAATAAATATATTAATTACCTTTCATAGTGACTTGGATCATACTATCCAAATGTAATGGATGAACTGGTATTTAGCATTGACGGTGATTAATTTTTCTGTCTCTGAAGTCGGGCTAAACACGACAAAACTAATGGGCCACACTTATCTATTTCACAACATTAATTTTATGATGTATGTTAATGTACCACGGGCGATACCCGTAGCTGCCATGGTAGAACGAGCTCGGTATATCAGGATGCGCTGCGACATAAAAGGATCGGCTCAACACCTTCCATGATGCAGTTTTCTCTTCCTGCTTTTATTGTCAGGCTAGCGCGAGCCCAGAAATTAGGTGCGTTCCTTGGCGTATATAACCGCCACCGCTCGCCTTCTCTGTTGTAGTTTATGGTGAAGGTGAAGAAAATATGCCCTAGAGGAAAATAATAAAATATTTATTTCCATATTTTATTTAGTTCATAATAAGTTTAATACTGTGCTATAACTGTGTCAGTCGGAGAACACTGATACACGTGTGGTATTGAACAACCAGAGTCCCTAGTATACCTCTATTACTAGCTCATTGGTCAACTAATGACCAGTTTCTAGATCATGTAACATTTATGTCTAATTGACAATGAGGATCATGTCATTAAGCAAATGCCATGATGGACATACCCAACTTTAGTATTATAACACGATCATGTCACGATGTTCATGTTGCGATATTAAGAAACATTGTAACCTAAATTCTTAGACCGTGAGGTCACATCTAATCACTATATCATGCGGCTGCTCCGATGGTATCAACCATCATTCCATGAAGGGTGACTGAAAAGGTGTCTTCGGATATGCCAATGGAATAGGTTGAGGCATGTGCACCAAGAGTAGGATTTGTTCTTCCGCATGATGGAAAGATACTCTGGGCCCACTCGGTGATATTGCATCCAATGTTGCAACATGTGACTAGGTCACGTGGATGGAATATCATAGAACGAGTAAATGGCAATGTTGGTAACGAGATTGAACTAGGTATGGTGATACCGACGATCAAGTCTCAGATGTCGCAAGTATTGCAAAAAAAAGGGAATAGGACATCAACATTTATGGTGCAACGACAAAAGATCTTCATGAACATAGGGGTCATTACGGACATCCCGGTCTTGCTAATGAGCATTCACCGGAGAGAAGTCTCGGTGATGTCTGTAGTATTCTCGAACCATAGGGTAATACGCTTAAGGGTTCGATGATGTGTAAGAGGGTTTTGGTACATCCAGAATTATTGAAGTATTGACAATAGAGAGACAGAAAAGTTCCACGGTGATCCAAAAGGTATTTGGAGAGTTCCGGATGAAGTTTCGGAGCAACAGGGATTGAATAAATAGGTAATTAATATTAAGTAATGGAATTAATATTAAATATATTGATTTATTTAATTAATAAAGGAAACCCACCTTATTGGGGCCCTCCCGGAGGGAAGCCCAATAAGCCCTAGCCGCCCTTCCCTTATTGGATAAGGTGGAGCGGGTACCTAGGGTTTTGGGGTGGGCTGAAAGGGGCCCAAGAGGGAGGACGGCTAGGGATGACCTAGCCCTAGGCGCACGTGGCTATCCCCTTGGCCGCCGCCCTTGCCTTGGTGAAGGGGTAAGGGTGCCCCTCCCTCCTATATAAGGAGGCCCCTGGAGGAAGAGAGACACACAACCGGATGGAGGGAGTTCCTTTGAGGAGCTCTCCTCTCCTCCCCATGTGCCTCCTCTCTCTCACGTCTTTCCCTGTCGTGTGGCTCCCTAAAGGGCTGCATAGGAGTGAGGACTACTCCACCACTACACACCGTCATGCTGCGGAAATTCCGGATCTGATCCAAACCGATCTACTTCCGCAATATCGGCTAGATTAGAGATTCAGAGGTCATCATCATTCACCCTATGTGTACGAGTACTCGGAAGGTGCTGCCCTTTATGGCAATGGGTCGTTGCGCCGGTGTTGTCGCAACATCAAGTTCTACATGACCTTAAGGTCGGCTTTGTCGGCTTCATCATCAACGCTTTTGCGGGAGCGTAATCCCCGCGTTCGGTCTACGACGGTACATCACCGATCTCCAACTAATCATTACAGTATTACTAACAGATAGATCTTGGGCAATTCATGGTTGCATAAATATTTTTTTGCATCGAACCCCAACATAAGAGTTTTCACCTTGAGTCCTCGCGCAAGGACCACAATGACTCCCTCAAGAGGGACATGATAGCCATATGCATCGCCACCACTAGCAGAAGAGTGCTAGGCTTCCGAGTCTCACCGACGCCACATCGAGGTGCCACAATCACCACTCCACCGCGTGAGCAAGCCTGCCGCCACAAAAAATGGCCTCCATATCATGATGTGGTAGCCTCCATTGACAAAGCGCCGTTAGCATGAGGATCAACATCCACCCGATCCTTGCCATCCCAACCGCGAAGGAGAAAAACCACACTATCCGGAGTGAGGCATTCGGTGGCTCTTTCTGGCGATATCTTGTTGTGTAACTATGTTCGGTTGTATACAAGGAGGCATGGCTTCACCTTTAGTTGGTGGCCATGCCACTTTTTATTGGTTTGGGCATATGGTTTTACTTATAAAGTGGAGTGAAAGCCTATTTTGATAATACCGAAATAGGTTCATTTTTAACTCATGTATCACTTGCCACGATGAGCCATCTTACGTTCGTATTTTGTGTTTCACTCAGTAACTCAATGTCTGGAGACGACCCAGCCCTCAAACACCAGTGTGCAAGAATCATGCTGCATAGTGCACCCACTGCCTCCGCAAACTCACATTGTCAAGGTCGTGTGCCGTCTTAAACAGGTTGGAAACAATAGCGAGACTAGATGATGTGGTTGACACCTCTAGTCCTACTTTGATGGTGCTGCAGTCCTAGAGGCACGACTCTGTCGAGCACCAGCAATCATATTTCACCGCCCATGAGGCCAAGACGGTCGGTCTCTATCAAGGTCACTTGGTGAGTCACGGATCCTATGCTAGCGTAGGCGCCATAGGCCGGAATCACCCCCACAGCGTTAGGACGTGACCCCATGATCGCTGTCTATATCTCCTCTACATCAATTAGCAAATATCATTGGGCATATTTGTTAGTGTGATATCTGAGGCGTTAATTCTTAGACCATCACCTCCCATCAATGAAATGGCGAGAAGCGCAAGATGATCTGCTATATGATCCCTGGGCCTTAACCAAATATTTTAATTTTCCTTCCCTTTGACCCGATATAGGGGTTATTTTCAAAAAGTTTGGTGCATGTGGACCCGACAACCAGGGTTAGAGCATCCCTAGTCGCGTGCCTCAAACGGTGCTCCAAAGGGATATTGGGAGTAGCAGACATAAATCCGTGCCCAATCATGCATCCCAAAATTTCTTTTTGTCATGTGTGACCCAATAGCGTGTTCGGCGTGCCCCAGCATGCCTCGACCCATAGGGAGCATTGTGGGTGCTTGATACGTCTCAAACGTATCTATAATTTTTGATGCTCCATGCTTGTTCTTACACCATTTGCCTATTGTTTCGTTACACTTAGTGGCATTTTTATGCATTTTCCGGAACTAACTTATTAACGAAGTGCCACAGTGCCAGTTCCCTGTTTTCTGTTGTTTTTGTGTTCCAGAGTGATACACAGGAAATATTCTCAGAATTGGACGAAACAAGTTCCTGAAGTCTTATTTTACCCGGAAGCTTCCAGAGATCCGAAGGAGAGTAGGAGGTGAGGGACCAGGGGCCCACACACAGGGGTAGCGCGGCCAGCCCCTGGCCCGCGCCACCACCTTGTGAGGCCGCCTGGCCCCTCTTCTGACGACGCCCCTTCGTCTATAAATACCCCCCAATGAGAAAAACTTAAGTACCCAATCAGTTTTCCAGAACACATCGCGATCCACCGCCGCCGTCGACCCGAAGATCGGGAGGGTCCAGAAGCTCTTCCCGGCACCCTGCCGGAGAGGGGAATCGCCATCGGAGGTCTTCTTTATCGCCATGCTTGCCTCCGGAGCGATGAGTGAGTAGTCTACCTTGGACTATGGGTCCATAGCAGTAGCTAGATGGTTGTATCCTCCACTATGTGCTTCATGTTTAGATCTCATGAGCTGCCTTACATGATTGAGATCACCGTTATGTAATTCTACATGTTTGGTTTGTTGGGATCCGATGAATATTGGTATTTATGATTAAGTTACTGTACTGAATTATATCTTTTGTTATCTCTATGTTGTTTATGATCTTGCATGCTCTCCGTTGTTAGTAGCTATCTTGGCCGAGTAGTTGCTAGTGACTCCAAGAGGGGGTATTTATGCTCGATAGTGGGTTCATGCCTCTATTTCACCTGGGGGAGTGACAGAAACCTCTAAGGTGGTAGATGTGCTGTTGCTACTAGGGAGAAAACAACATTCATATGCTCAAGGGCATATGCTTTGTTTACATTACACACTTTGCTTAATGCAATTATCTGTTGTTCGCAACTTAATACTTCTAGGGTGTTCGGATTGATATCCCAGGGAGTGGATTATTAGTCATAGATGCAGTTGGATGGCGGTCTATGTATTTTGTTGTAATGCCTAGAGTAAATCTCATAGTGATCTTCTTGACATATCACGTTATCTTTATTCTATCAATTGCCCAACTGTAATTTGTTTACCCAGCATGTGTTATTTTATCTATGGAGAGACACCACTAGTGAACTGTGGACCCCGGTCCTATTTACATCATATTGCTATCACCTGTTTACTTTTCTCGTACTGTTTACTTTACTTGCATACTATATTGTTTTCCACTCGATACGCTCATAACCTTTGTTTCAAGCAAACCGGTGAGATTGACAACCTCATCGCAAGTTGGGAACAAAGTACTTGGTTGTGTGTGTGCAGGTTCCGCGTTGCTGCTGGCCGAAGACGAGTCAACAAGTATCGTTAACGGTGCCCTTGTTGGAGTGTTACTAAGCCAGTCTGCATCACCTTCAGTCATCATTATCTCTCCTCTCCTGACCGACATTAAACCTTGGTTTCTTAACTGAGGGAAAACCAGCTGCTATACTCATCACACCTTCCTCTTGGGGTTCCCAACGGGCTGGTCATTCACCACGCACAAGGATTGCTGCTGGGGGACGAAGAAGAATAATCTCCTTCATCAACTAGCCATCAGCTATTTTTCTGGCGCCGTTGCCGGGGAGGAGAGAAGACTTCTGCGAGGGGAGTTCTTCGCACACACATTCTTTACTTTGTTATTGTTTTGCTTTACTTTATTTATTTTACCTGCATTGCTTTTTATCAAAAACCCAAAAAAATTAGAATCCTTGGTAGTTGTTATTTCTTTACTTTAGTTTATCATGTTGATCCCTAAGTTCGTTCTGGAGGACCTCTCAGTAGGTAGTGGTTCGATTATTGGCAAAAGTAACATTGAGGAGTTCTTTAATCACATTAGTATGCATGAGAAAGATGAGGAAAAGTCTTGGGTTGAGCTTGCTCCTAGTATTGAAGTTGCTTCTGTTATATTAATTGACATGTTGGAAACTAGGTTTGCTAGTCTAAATCCTTTTATGCAATATATGTTCCTTAAGCTTCATGAAATTGAGGATCCCGAAAAGAAAGCTTTTATCTTGGAAACTTTGCGCCTAGAATTTAAGGATGTCGTTGTTGAAGCTAGGAAAGTTCTTAAACTTTTTAATAAACTCGGTTCCCCTATAAAGGTTATTGATACTAATGATGAGGGGACCGAGATACCTATACCTTGCAAGCTTTTGAGATTGAGTGAAGCCTTCGAAAATAATTTTGCCTGGATTTGTTCTGAAAATCTTTTTGATGAGAATAGTGTACCAAAGCATGATCACAAAGGGTCTTCAAAAACTTATGTGGATGAAATACAATGCCTTATTGACAAGACCTATTCTGTTGATCTTAATGCATCATCTGATATTACTTGATTCACAATTTTCTGCGCCT
Source organism: Dactylis glomerata (assembly GCA_007115705.1). NCBI lineage: Eukaryota > Viridiplantae > Streptophyta > Magnoliopsida > Poales > Poaceae > Dactylis > Dactylis glomerata. The sequence continues at coordinate 474,460 of QXEO01000450.1, read as the reverse complement.
AGCTCAAAGGCGTTAAAGAAAAGCACTCTTGGGAGATAACCCAATGTTTTCTTTTCAGTACTTCTTCTTTTATTTGAGTCTTGGAAGTCATTACTACTGTAATGACCGCTCCTTATCTTGTTTATTTCGTTTTTGTGCCAAGAGAAGCCTCTAATTTGAGTGAGGTAAAGATTTGGGGATGTTGCTGTCCTGAAACTGTTTTCGGTACTGCACCGTAAAAATTCGTGAAAATTCTCTGTTTATCTTTTGGACCTGCGATTTCTTGTGCATATGCCCCAGGTTATATCCAAACTTTTCTTAGTTGAACACTTTTTTATTTGAGCAACAGAAAATCCCTCAAAAATTCGACCTTTGTCAGCTGTTCAGTTTTGACAGATTTCTGCCAATATTTGTGTTTGCCACTTTATCGCTTCTTTTGAGTTCTTTTGATCATGGAACTTTTGGGGAGGTTGCTACAGTAGTATATGCTATATATGTGGTGGTTTTGAGTTGAAATCTGAAGCAAATAGAGGATTGATTATATGTTATGCTTGCACTAATGTTGCTAATAGAATTGTGTTTAGTTTTGTATGAAGGAAGTTTTCAAGTGTAGGGATTGGAGAATGATGAGATGAGTTGAAGAATGGACAAAAGCTCAAGATTGGGGATGCCCATGCATCACCCCAAGAAATATCCAAGAAGTACAAGCGTCAAAGCTTGGGGATGCCCCCGAGGCACCCCTTCTTCATCGGCAAAAATCAGGTCACCTTTCAAAACACTATATTTTTATTGCTTCATGCACTATGTGTTTTTCTTGGAGCGTCAGTTGTTTTAGTTTTCTTAGTTGGTTTAGTTTGTTTGTTTGCTGCAATAAATGGTTGGACCCCAACAAATTTCTTTTGGAGAAGTTGCTTGTTTTCATTTGCAAAGAACGCTCAGTTTTTCACTCTTATCGTTCATCGATGCGTTCTTCTTTTTCTGCTACTGCTTTTAGTTTTCATTTTCGCCTTGATTTGCGTTCAGATCTTGTCATATATTTTCATCAAGGTATATTTTTGCCTCTGATCTTTATTGGTTTTCATCAAAAGAGGTGTTTATAAAATTTTCAAATGGTGTTGCAAAAGAGAAAAAGCTTTGTGCAAAATAGTGGTACAAGAAGGAGCTTGTGTAGACTGCGGCTTAGGCTTTTTCATGTCATGCTTGATGTCTTTTTGATAGTATGCTTAGTGGTTTTGCTGTAGCATTACTTGTCTCAAATAATTGAGATTGCTTAATGAGCCTTTGAAAAAATCATGCGTTGTTTTTATTGTATGGAAGCATTATTTTGGTTTTCTCCTTGATGCTTTATTTGGGTTGACTTGGCGCATGCTCACACATGTTAGACTCTTACAAAGTCGCCAATAGCCTTCATGATCATTTAGTTTTTGACTTTTGATGCTATCTTATGCTTCTTTTAATGTCGCTTTGTCGCTTTGCATGATTATGGCCATTATTGCTCTCTTAGTTGGTCGCTCCCAGTCTTTTGCTAGCCCTCGCCTTGTACTGAGTATGAGCTCTACTCGTGCATCCAACTCCTAAAAGCCAAAGTTTTCCAAAGTGTCCACCATACATACCTACTAGCAATTTGCTATTCCAAGTAAATTTGACTTGCTTTTATTTTCTCTTCAAATTAAACTCTTACCAGTGTTATGCGAAATTCGGTCAGTAAAGCTCTCACGAACCGGAAGGCACACTTTACTTTTTCCTGTTCTTAAAAATTTGACATTGTGGTCTCTTATGTTGAGTTGTTATGCTTGCAAGTTGTAAGTTGGATTCTAGCCCAGCCATGCTGTCATGGGGCAAGCTTTCAACATTGCACTTCTTATTTGAGTTGATATCGTGATCTTTTGTTTATGGATGCCCGCGGTGTGAAATGAATTGGGAATCTTGTGGGGATCATGGAGTTTGTATATGTGTTAGGGATACGCCGGGCCACCAATCTAAGCCATGCATAATTCATGGTGGAAATTTGCAGCATACCCATGGTGAACATTCGATGACGCATCTCACAATAAAAAGCTAAACAAAAGGCAAATAAAAGAGATGTTGAGGTGTTCATTGTCTGCTTGTCCTGTCATTTTGGTGTGGGCTTGTTCCATGTCATCGGGCATGGAGGTACCCCATTGGCGGTTCTCAATGATATGCATATACTTACAATGACAAGAGCCTTGCTTGGGACTCTAAGTAAAGTAGCATGAGGTTTGGGTACTCGTATTCACGGGGCACGAGGTTTTCAACTTATGATTTGTCAAGCATATGCATCATAATTGTTCTTGCATTAACTTTAACTATTCAAGATGCTTATGATGGGGGCAATGAGATCTCAAAGCCGGTAAGTACCATAATTTTTGAAGGTTATAAAACTTGCAATCACTGCTTCCCTCTGTGAAGGGCCTTTCTTTTACTTTTATGTTGAGTCACCACCTTCTTTCTTTATGCACCATTAAGAGAGCATAGTTGTCATTCTTAGTGTGATATGCATTGTCCCAAAGTTCATTGATTGATTCATATTGTTGGTTTCACTTGTTCTTAAATTATTTGTATCTAGTCGCCCTCTTAAACTTGAAGGTGTCCTATGCATTTATGTTTTGCTCTCTTTGAAGGACAAGCTGAAAACCATTTGTATGTTTTTCCTTATGATTTGAACACACGTTTGACTTTCATTGTTTCATTATCATGATCTTTTGTTTGTGTTCATTTGCATGTTTATAACATGGTTGCTAAGTTCTTATTGTCATGATTATATCTTCATGCCCATGTTTTAAGTTCTATTGATCCCAGCTCACCAATGCTTACATATATGATCAAGTTTGTGTAGGTGCATGTCACCTCAAAAATTATTCTTTTGTTATCACTTACCTACTCGAGGACGAGTAGGAGTTAAGCTTGGGGATGCTTGATACGTCTCAAACGTATCTATAATTTTTGATGCTCCATGCTTGTTTTTACACCATTTGCCTATTGTTTCGTTACACTTAGTGGCATTTTTATGCATTTTCCGAAACTAACTTATTAACGAAGTGCCACAGTGCCAGTTCCATGTTTTCTGCTATTTTTGTGTTCCAGAGTGATACACAGGAAATATTCTCGGAATTGGACGAAACAAGTTCCTGAAGTCTTATTTTACCCGGAAGCTTCCAGAGATCCGAAGGAGAGTAGGAGGTGAGGGACCAGGGGCCCACACATAGGGGAGGCGCGGCCAGCCCCTGGCCCGCGCCACCACCTTGTGAGGCCGCCTGGCCCCTCTTCTGACGACGCCCCTTCGTCTATAAATACACCCCGACGAGAAAAACCTAAGTACCCAGTTTTCCAGAACACATCGTGATCCGCCGCCGCCGTCGACCCGAAGATCGGGAGGGTCCAGATGCTCTTCCCGACACCCTGCCAGAGAGGGGAATCACCACCAGAGGTCTTCTTCATCGCCATGCTTGCCTCCGGAGCGATGAGTGAGTAGTCTACCTTGGACTATGGGTTCATAGTAGTAGCTAGATGGTTGTCTCCTCCACTATGTGCTTCATGTTTAGATCTCATGAGCTGCCTTACATGATTGAGATCACCGTTATTCTACATGTTTGGTTTGTTGGGATCCGATGAATATTGGTGTTTATGATTAAGTTGCTGTACTGAATTATATCTTTTGTTATCTCTATGTTGTTTATGATCTTGCATGCTCCCCGTTGTTAGTAGCTATCTTGGTCGAGTAGTTGCTAGTGACTCCAAGAGGGGGTATTTATGCTCGATAGTGGGTTCATGCCTCTATTTCACCTGGGGGAGTGACAGAAACCTCTAAGGTGGTAGATGTGCTGTTGCTACTAGGGAGAAAACAACATTCATATGCTCAAGGGCATATGCTTTGTTTACATTACACACTTTGCTTAATGCAATTATCTGTTGTTCGCAACTTAATACTTCTAGGGTGTTCGGATTGATATCCCAGGGAGTGGATTATTAGTCATAGATGCAGTTGGATGGCGGTCTATGTATTTTGTTGTAATGCCCAGAGTAAATCTCATAGTGATCTTCTTGACATATCACGTTATCTTTATTCTATCAATTGCCCAACTGTAATTTGTTTACCCAGCATGTGTTATTTTATCTATGGAGAGACACCACTAGTGAACTGTGGACCCCGGTCCTATTTACATCATATTGCTATCACCTGTTTACTTTTCTCGTACTGTTTACTTTACTCGCATACTATATTGTTTTCCACTCGATACGCTCATAACCTTTGTTTCAAGCAAACCGGTGAGATTGACAACCTCATCGCAAGTTGGGAACAAAGTACTTGGTTGTGTGTGTGCAGGTTCCGCGTTGCTGCTGGCCGAAGACGAGTCAACAAGTATCGTTAACGGTGCCCTTGTTGGAGTGTTACTAAGCCAGTCTGCATCACCTTCAGTTATCATTGTCTCTCCTCTCCTGACCGACATTAAACCTTGGTTTCTTAACTGAGGGAAAACCAGTTGCTATACTCATCACACCTTCCTCTTGGTGTTCCCAACGGGCTGGTCATTCACCACGCACAAGGATTGCTGCTGGGGGACGAAGAAGAATAATCTCCTTCATCAACTAGCCATCAGTGCTCTAGACACAAGCCGTGAACAAATCCACGTAGGATGCCGATAGTTGGATTCCACATGCGAGTGACCCAGTGCATTTTGCCCACCACATCGCCTCTCCTCTAGCTCGAGGCGGCCCCTCCCACCTTGCAAAATCTCCACTGCCACTTTTTTGACGCAGGCCATGCACCAGACTTGTAGCAAAATTGCAAACTACACCTCTCCTCTCTCATCTCCCCTGCATCAGCTTCAACGAGAACATGGGGCAACCTCAGGAGCCAACCTTGCAGTCAGGTGTTCATCTGTTTGACAATATAGCTTTGTCTGCCTATCTCACCGCCATTCAGTCATTTGATTTATTTGTTGTTTGATTTATAGCTCAAAGATGGATAGTGACAACGATATGAAGTTATATCAATTCTTGGAGAAGGAATCCAATGTCACTGCCGATGAAGAGGAGCACTTCATGATTCTCGCTTGTCTTTAACCGTTAAAATCAGATGAGCTCAAGACCTAAATGTGGAGGTTCAAAGTTTGCGAGAAACAAATCAAAGCCAAGGAAAAGGATGGAGGTTCTTGCCATCCTATACGCCGACTATTTCACCTATGATACATCATATACCACCAAAGGAATTTCACTGACGATATAGGATGATCAAGAAGTTGTACCTGACGTTGGTGCATGGTGTAAAAAAGTACGATTACTACTTTGTGATGAAGAAAGGATGCACCAGAATGGTTGTTTTCTCATCAGTTTGGAATTGCATTGTTGCAATGAGGGTGCTTGCATATGGAGCTCCTAGAGATTCAAAACATGAGTATTAGTCCATGATGACCCACATGTATAGGGGATCGCAACAGTCTTCGAGGGAAGTAAAGCCCAAATTTATTGATTCGACACAAGGGGAGCCAAAGAATATATGTAAGCCTTAACAGCTGAGTTGTCAATTCAGCTGCACCTGGAAACAGTCTTGCTCGCAGTGGTTTATCAGTAGCAACAGTTTTATAGTGGTGATAGTAGTGAAACAGTAACAGAAGTAGTAAAATAGCAGTGGTAATAGTAATAGTAGTAAACAGTAGGAACAAATAATGTAGGCATAGGGATGGATGTACGGGCGTTGCATGGATAAGATAATTCATGAAATCAATGAGACATGGGCATTGCAGATAAATAATGATAAAGCATCCTAGTACAAACAATCATAGGCATGTGTTCCGTATATAGTCGTACGTGCTCGCAAGGAGAAACTTGCACGACATCTTTTGTCCTACCAGCCTGTTGCAGCAGGGCCTCAAGGAAAACTACTGGTAATTAAGGTACTCCTTTTAATAAAGTACCGGAGCAAAGCATTAGCACTCGGTGAACACATGTGATCCTCACATCATAGCCATCCCCTCCAGTTATCCCAATTTCTGTCACTTTGGGGCCTCGGGTTCCGGACAACAATATGTGTATACAACTTGTAGGTAAGACCATAAACAACAAGTATCATCATAGAAATAATAACATATTCAGATCTGAAATCATGGCACTCAGGCCCAAAGTGACAAGCATTAAGCACAACAAGTTGCAACAATCTCATAGGCACTAAATAAAGATACTAGGCACTATGCCCTAACAATCTCATATCAAATTACATGAACAATCTCATCCAATCCCTACCATCCCCTCACCTACAGCAGGGGAATTACTCACACATGGATGGGGGAGTCATGGATGGTTGATGGAGGAGCGTCGGTGATGATGGTGATGAAGATCTCCTCCAAATCCCCGTCCCGGCAGGGTGCCAGAACAGAGTTTCTGGTTCCGAATCGTGGTTTCTGATGGCGGCGGTGCAGCGGAAGTCTATCTGGGAAAAACGCCGTCTCCCTGATATAATCGAGTCAGGGGGTATATGTAGGCGAAAGGAGCGGTCGAGAGGACTGCTGAGGCACCCTCACACCAGGTGGGCGCGGCCAGGGCTGGGCCGCGCCCCCTGTGTGTGTGGGGCCCTTGAGCCTTCCCTCCGACTCGTCTTCTGGCTCCGTGGGTCTTCTGGTGAAATAGGATTTATGATGATTTTTACCAAATTTTTACTAAAAGTTGGATTTCTGCACAAAAACAAGACACCAGAGCAATTCTGCTTAAAATAGCATCAGTCCATGTTCGTTGTATTCAAAACACACAAATTAGAGGAGAAACAATAGCAAAAGTGTTTGGAAAAGTAGATACGTTTTGGACGTATCAACTCCCCCCAAGCTTAGCTATTTGCTTGTCCTCAAACAATTCAGTTAACAACTGAGAGCGATAAAAGAAACTTTCATGAACACATTTGCTCGTATGATGTATATATACTAACTATGTGATCAAGTGCTTAGGCAATTCATAATAAGAAATATGCAACTAATGTCACCTCATAGTCAAGCAAGCTATGAAAGAGTGCCAATGCACTAATAACAAGTAACATGTACATAAGAAGCTACAAGATTGTAATATGTATAAATGATATGAAAGAGTGGTATCCAGCTTGCCTTTATTTGTGGAGCAAAACATAAATGCTGAGGCACCTCTGAAGTCCAAGGGAAGACTAGAAGTTAAAAATATCAAAGATACAAGCATTAAAGTTATATCACAATTAACCGTGTTCTGGGACAAGCACATTACACTAAGAATAACAGCTATGCTCTCAAGAAGTGCTTTAAAGTTAGAAGATGATGACTCAACATAAAAGTAAACGAATGGCCCTTCGCAGAGGGAAGCAGGGATTTAACATGTGCTAGAACTTTTCATTTGTAAAATAGAGATAAAAATTTATTTTGAGAGGTGGTTGTTTCATGTCAACGATTGGCAATGGGGACTTGCTATCTTCCATAATAAACAAGTGAGAGCGGTTCCGAGTTCTTTGAATTTTGGCACATTGGTGCTCTTTTTATAAAGCTTTGGCACTCCTCCCCACATTTTTCCTTTCTCAAATTGTCATCGTGGTGAAACAACATATGCCACAGGGTGGCTTAAATGGGGGCCGACTATACACTGGCGGATCCGGGAGAGGGGAGGCTCGGTAGAGACCGGGCACAGAACTCACTGCTAACACATCGAGCTACCCAGGTTCGGGGCCCTCGTGAGGAGGTAACACCCCTACTCCTGCATGTCTGATCTATATGAGCTTCACATGAGAGCTACAATGGTGCTCCTTGAGCTGTTCATCTGCCTATCTGAGGCTGGACTGGGCAGGAGCTGGAGAGCTAGTGCTAGAGAGCTCCCATGGAGCGAGAGAGAATGAGCCTCCTCCGGAGGCTGGGCTGCTCGTTCCCCCTGGTGCCCTTTATATAGGGTGCCCAGGGGACAAGGTGAGGCCCACTACATAGTGCACATATACTGTAGCTGAGCTTGACTACTGGGGTCTTGTCATACTGTGGCTTGCATCATCCTGGTACCGTACTTGGTACTGTGGCTGGTGTCATGGTCATGGGCTTGTCCCATCGTGCTTGTACTTGGAATCCTTGGTCTTCGTCTTCTAGCGTCTGTCTTCAGGATCACCATGTCATCAGTCTTATTCTCCTCCTGAGGATAAGACTGACTAGGAGAGGATGGATATGCCGGTCTGAGCCAAGAGGCGTCCCAAGACCAGCATATGACGATGGAGGATGTGCCAGTCCGAGCCTGGAGGCGTCCCAGGACTGGCACAAGGCGCTGGAGTTGATGCTGGACGGGTAAAGTATGCCGGAGGAGGTGAATATCGACCTGGGAGAGGAGTAATTCGGCCTACAAGGGGATAACCCGGCCTGGGCCAGGGGAGCACCGACCTGGCCCAGCCGGAATGGCCTAACCCGGCCCAGCCGGGGCTGCAAGGAGGCGGCCTGGAGAGGATTCCCGGCCAGGCCGGATTCTCCTAATCTGGCCTAGCCAGGGCACGCTGGAGGAGGAGGCCTGGGTGTGGCCGCAGGAGCGGCCCGGCCGGGGGCGGAATCCCGGCCCAGCCGGGTGACGGAATCCCGGCCCAGCCGGGGGAAGACAGCGTGGCGGGGGTGACAGCCCGACTAGGCACGCCGGCCCAGCCGGGGCGGCGGGCGAGGAGGCCTGGCCGGGGGCGCACCGGCCCAGCCGGGGCTTGACGGGAGTCCGACCCAGCCGGGGCGGCCCAGCCGGGAAGCTGGCTTGGCCGGGGCGGAGCAGGAAGCCCAGCCGGGCAAGGGAGGCTGGCCCAGGCGGGAAAGAATAAGTCGGCCCAGCCGGGAAGAGCTTTTATCCCGGCCCAGACTAGGATATTCCGGCATGAGCTCCTATAATCCGGCCCACCCCTGCTATATAGCTGCTTTTTAATATTCCTGCATGTTTAACTTGATACATAACTCATACGTTAGTCATAGTGAAGAGGTACTTTGGTATACCTGGGGTTATATCCCCGACATTAGCCCCCGAGGCTGTGGGGGACTCGCAGAGTCGCGCACAGGCTTCAACAAAATATACCAAAGTCCCAAACTCACAAAGTCCCAAACTCACATACTCATAAAAGTAATATGCTGGCCTGCACAGGCCAATTCTATCTCATGCCATCATAGGCCATGTCCTGTTTGACATGTACTCATATACAGGATATGCTAGTCTTCGCGGGCTATCATAGAATACTATTGTGCCCTCTTTGGCTATATCGACACTTTGCCTCTTAGGCTATGTCTCATCGACATCGTCTGCGACAATGCCGGAATACTGCTTTGCCTTCTTTGGCCATATCGATACTTTACCTCTTTGAGCTATTTGCCTCTTGGGCTACTCTGCCTCTTTTGCCTCTTGGGCTACCTTTGCCTCTTAGGCTACTTTTGCCTCTTGGGCTTTATATCTACACTTAGCCTCTCAGGCTATGTCTCATCGACATTGTCTGCTTTGACAATGCCGGTATACTGATATGCCTCTTGGGCTACTTTGCCTCTTTTGCCTCTTGGGCTACCTTTGCCTCTTGAGATTTATATCGACACTTTGCCTTTCAGGCTATGTCTCATCGACATTGTCTGCTTTGACAATGCTGGTATACTGATATGCCTCTCATGCTATTTCAACATGTTGCCACTTGGGCCATGTCTCATCGACATTGTCTGCTTTGACAATGCCGGTATACTGATATGCCTCTTGGGCTATTTCAACATGTTGCCACTTGGGCCATGTCTCATCGACATTGTCTGCTTTGACAATGCCGGTATACTGATATGCCTCTTGGGCTACTTTTGCCTTTTGAGCTATTTCGCCTCTTTGGGCTTTATATCGACACTTTGCCTTTCAGGCTATGTCTCATCGACATCGTCTGCTTTGACAATGCCGGTATACTGATATGCCTCTTGGGCTGTGCCATCACTGGGCACTTGTTAGTATGCAAAAATGATAAGATATGTTAATATGCCAAACCGGGATACTCTGTGAAACCAGATATGATAAGAGATATGATGCTTGTTAGCTTTGAGATTGATGTCTCGATATATTACAGAGCCAGAACTGGCGATAACTGAAAGGATTATAGAATGCCGTGATATGTTGGCATGCCGAAATAAACGGCGATATGAGTTATTGATAGATGCCTTGATATGCTGGCAAACCGAAATAAACGGTGATTGGGGATTTTGGTCGATGCCATGATATGCTGGCATACTAAAATTTTGCTCTTGCCATGATATGTTGGCATACTGAAATTTTGCTCTTGCCATGATATGCCGGCATACTGAAATCTTACTCTTGCCATGATATGCCGGCATACTGAAATCTTACTCTTGCCCTGATATGCTGGTATACTGAAATCTTACTCTTGCCTTGACATGCTGGCATACTGACATTTTGCTCTTTGCCATGATATGCTGGCATACTGACATTTTGCTCTTTGCCATGATATGCTGGCATACTGACATTTTGCTCTTTGCCATGATATGCTGGCATACTGACATTTTGCTCTTTGCCATGATATGCCGGCATACTGACATTTTGCTCTTTGCCATGATATACCGGCATACTGACATTTTGCTTTTTGCCATGATATGCTGGCATACTGACATTTTGCTCTTTGCCATGATATGCTGGCATACTGACATTTTGCTCTTTGCCATGATATGCCGGCATACTGACATTTTGCTCTTTGCCATGATATGCCGGCATACTGACATTTTGCTCTTTGCCATGATATGCTGGCATGCTAAAATACATGTTACTTAAGATATTACTTGATATCCTGATATGCTGACAAAGTGAAATACCTGAGACCTGAGATATAAGCTGAAGCCATAGTGATATAATAGTAATTTCCTCTTTGTAATGGCAATATGGAGAGTCATAGCCCGGTAATAGACATATATATAATGAGATATCCAACCTGTTCTGTAGTCATACTAAAAGACATAGGAATGGTCATAGCATTTGGCATATAGCAATCTAGCATATGGAGTTTGGCATAAAGCCCATAGCACTCGGTATATTACTCTTGAAACAAAGCACTTGGCATATAGACTGAGATATGGCAATTTGACATATATGCTAACTTGGCAACTCACAAGGAAGAACTAGGCACTCATGTGCCGGCATATAAATGTAGACATACTGCAACTGGCATATAAGCAAACTTGGCATCTCACAACAGATATTCGGCACTCATGTGCCGGCATATAAATGCAAGTATACTGTAACTGGCATGTGAGATCTGGCATAGAGCATGCATAAACTGGTACTGAGATAGGCATATAACTGATCTGACTGTAAACTTGTAACAACTAGCACATGGCATTCAACATATAAAAACTGGCATATGAGCCTTGGCATATGACAGCCGGCATACTGACACATAGCATATGGGATAAAGCATTTGGCATACAAGCAGATACTGAACTTGATATGTTAACTGGCATACTGAATCTAGCACTGTAGCAGATATAAAGATTGGCACATACAAAGACATATAACTTGACATAACATCTTGCTGTTGGCATATAAAACCGGCATATAACATGCCCAGATGAAACTTTGCATAAGACTGTATACATACAAACTGATACTAAGGATGCTATCTGTAGCAGGCATATGTAGCAATTTGTCATATAGATAGGCATACAGGAGGAAACTGGGAAGCTGATATGCTATCATGCAAACTAATATATACTGAAACAGTACTTGAGAAGCAACTTGCTGGGCTTTAGCCTAGCCCCCGAGCTATTTTTTCTATTACGGGGACATTAACTTTCAGATAAGCTGACCAGGATATGGAGTAAACCAGCATAAATACTTACTTGCACCGTTGAGGAAGTTTGAAGTACCAGCAGATGCTCGAGGCGAAGGCGGAACAGTCCCTGGTACGACAAACATAGAATATGCCGGCCGGGACATAAGATATGCTGGCCAGAACACAGGATATGCTGGCCAGAACGCAGGATATGCTGGCGAGGACACAGAATATGCTGGCCAGGACACAGAATATGCTGGCCAGGACACAGGATATGCTGGCCGGGACACAGGATATGCTGGCCGGGACACAGGATATGCTGGCCAGGACACAGGATATGCTGGCCGGAACACAGGATATGCTGGCCAGGACACAGGATAGATATGCTGGCCGGGACACAGGATATGCTGGCCGGGACATAGGATATGCTGGCCAGGACACATGATATGTTGGCCGGGACACAGGATATGCTGGCCGGGACGCAGGATATGCCGGCCAGGACATAAAATATGCCGGCCAGAGGAAGCCGAGTGCCAGCCCGGAGATGCCGATGTAGATCCGGGACAGCCATATTCTGGCCCGGGCGAGTTGAGGTCAGCCCGGGAGTTGAAGAAGACCTGCTGTGCTCGAAGGCGTTGCTGATGTCGAGCCCCCGAGCAGATGAAGAAGATCCCGTCCGGATGTACTCCTACCAGTGCCTTGATCTGCCCCACGGTGGGCGCCAAATGTCGTCGTGGTGAAACAACATATGCCACATGGTGGCTTAAATGGGGGCCGACTGTACACTGGTGGATCCGGGAGAGGGGAGGCTCGGTAGAGACCGGGCACAGAACTCACTGCTAACACATCGAGCTACCCAGGTTCGGGGCCCTCGTGAGGAGGTAACACCCCTACTCCTGCATGTCTGATCTATATGAGCTTCACATGAGAGCTACAATGGTGCTCCTTGAGCTGTTCATCTGCCTATCTGAGGCTGCACTGGGCAGGAGCTGGAGAGCTAGTGCTAGAGAGCTCCCATGGAGCGAGAGAGAATGAGCCTCCTCCGGAGGCTGGGCTGCTCGTTCCCCCTGGTGCCCTTTATATAGGGTGCCCAGGGGACAAGGTGAGGCCCACTACATAGTGCACATATACTGTAGCTGAGCTTGACTACTGGGGTCTTGTCATACTGTGGCTTGCATCATCCTGGTACCGTACTTGGTACTGTGGCTGGTGTCATGGTCATGGGCTTGTCCCATCGTGCTTGTACTTGGAGTCCTTGGTCTTCGTCTTCTAGCGTCTGTCTTCAGGATCACCATGTCATCAGTCTTATCCTCCTCCTGAGGATAAGACTGACTAGGAGAGGATAGATATGCCGGTCTGAGCCAAGAGGCGTCCCAAGACCAGCATATGACGATGGAGGATGTGCCAGTCCGAGCCTGGAGGCGTCCCAGGACTGGCACAAGGCGCTGGAGTTGATACTGGACGGGTAAAGTATGCCGGAGGAGGTGAATATCGACCTGGGAGAGGAGTAATTCGGCCTACAAGGGGATAACCCGGCCTGGGCTAGGGGAGCACCGACCTGGCCCAGCCGGAATGGCCTAACCCGGCCCAGCCGGGGCTGCAAGGAGGCGGCCTGGAGAGGATTCCCGGCCAGGCCGGATTCTCCTAATCCGGCCCAGCCGGGGTGCGCTGGAGGAGGAGGCCTGGGTGTGGCCGCAGGAGCGGCCCGGCCGGGGGCTGTGATAACCCAGATTTTCAGGCTATTAACTAATTTGATTTGGAAAATAATTAGCTTCTGATTACTTTGATTTTTGCTAATCATCCCTGTTTAAAATAGAGAAGTTCTAACCTAACTTGGGTATGCATGTTTTACTAACTGGCTAGTACTGGTACATCCATCGTGCTAACTAGAAGTACTTGTCGTAGTATTGTATCTACGCATGGAAATGAGGAAGAAGAATAGAAGTGGCATTTGACCCATGTCGGACAGGTTCATGCATGGCATTCGATCATGAAGACCAACGTGGCCATGTATGGCTGTGCTGGCAGCACAAGAGAGACTACAAGATCTAAGTTTTCTACGTGAGTGTATGCATGGCGTTCAAGATGCAACAAGTGATCATTTTGTCCAATCTCAAGGGACGTCGGCCGAAGATATTTATCAGCTCCATGGAGACTCGAAGGGTCAAGCGACAAGGGTCAAGACGGCTAGATATTTTTCTAGTGTTGCTGCGGCGCTCGGATGCTATAAAAGGAGCGTTCCTGCTGCGACTGAAGCGTATGACTTCAGACCATCACTTGGAGGCCAGAGCGTGTGAGAGAAATTCAGAAAGTGTTCGAGTGAGGACAGACGTCGATGATCATACAAGACATACTGAGAGATCCTGTCGTGGAGGAGATGCTACTATCTACATGTATCTGATATGAAGGAACGTAGCAGGAGGGACGATTGTATATTTAGAAGTTATTCATTTGATGTCGTGTGGTTCATCGACTGAGAAGGATGGCGGATATGGTTTATGGAATTTCTATCAAGGCAAGTAGATCGTCTCCTAAACCTCTACTGCAAGTAGACTTTCTTTGAATCTTTGATATCCTGTAAGTAGTACCTATGCTACTTATAATCTTGAGTTTGATATTCCTCCGCTGTGGTGCTAGTACTTCTACTAGTACTAGACTTGATCTTACCATTGGCATAGCATTGTTGGAGAGATATTCCTTTGATTCCATCTCTTCATAGCTCATAATATTATGGATGAGTAATCTCAGCACTTGTTATCCGATGGGATATTGCACATGATTCTGGATCATGGTGCTATTAGAGAGACGGTGGTGCTCTCAGTTTTGCAGGGGCTCTTGTGTAGATATCTGTCTAAATATCATGTTCCATTTATATGTATTGGTGTCACGACTGCGATCGTATTGTACCGATCACGGTTCAGGTATGGGACTGTCTGAGTTCTCCAATGGGAGCGATGCTTGGTCCGAACAGGGCACCGGTGATGGATCCTTGGGAGCGACCCATGCTAGTAAGTCAAGTTGTCGTGTCTCGGCGGGCTAAAGAGCTCTGCTCTTCTGGAGCCTTCGTGGTTTTAGTTGAGGCTGTTGATGTCGGAGTACCCCTCTGCAGAGTGTAAAAGTGTGGAATTTCACCCCTGTGACTCCCGGGTAGGGAAGCTTGCGGTCATATGTGACGCCGATACATTTCCAATTATCATCTTTATATCCAGCTTCCTTGTTTAATTATGTTCCCTTGATATATTGCTTATTTCCATTTGATTTCAGATAATCCTTTGATCATCTATCCTTTTTGTTGTATCTACTTGCTGAGTATGATTTATTGTACTCACCCCAGCTCCCTTTATTTTTTTAGTTGCAGCGGATTCTAACGTATGCGCGTGATGGAGCTGGTGTCGTTCGAGGAATAGGCTGGACCGGCGGGTGGGAAGCGAATTAGAGAAATTATAATTCTTTGTAATTGTAAAGGAACTTGTAGAATTAATTAATGAGCTGATTGTGATCCACTGTGCTGGTTTATGCCTGCAATTTAGCCTTGCGCGTGTATATGCCACTAGGTCTATAGGCGCGCGGCGGCTGTCATTCTACCGGGCCGGGTCTCGGGGCATGACAGTTAAAGTGGTATGAGAGCTCAAGACTTAGGGCACGTGGGCAATGGGTAGATCGTTAGTTAAATTTTTGAATAATCCCCGTTTTCTTGTTTTGAAGCACTTAATTTTTTTTTTGATATATTTGCTAAGTTATTTGTTTTGATCGCATGAAAAAATATTGTGCTTATCTAAAAGTTGATAAGGACTTATGCATGTTTTTATAGAAAAAGTAAATTTGTTTTAGTTTTGAATTTCGAGGACGAAATTCTTATAAGGTGGGGAGGATGTGATAACCCAGATTTTCAGGCTATTAACTAATTTGATTTGGAAAATAATTAGCTTCTGATTACTTTGATTTTTGCTAATCATCCCTGTTTAAAATAGAGAAGTTCTAACCTAACTTGGGTATGCATGTTTTACTAACTGGCTAGTACTGGTACATCCATCGTGCTAACTAGAAGTACTAGTCGTAGTATTGTATCTACGCATGGAAATGAGAAAGAAGAATAGAAGTGGCATTTGACCCATGTCGGACAGGTTCATGCATGGCATTCGATCATGAAGACCAACGTGGCCATGTATGGCTGTGCTGGCAGCACAAGAGAGACTACAAGATCTAAGTTTTCTACGTGAGTGTATGCATGGCGTCCAAGATGCAACAAGTGATCATTTTGTCCAATCTCAAGGGACGTCGGCCGAAGATATTTATCAGCTCCATGGAGACTCGAAGGGTCAAGCGACAAGGGTCAAGACGGCTAGATATTTTTCTAGTGTTGCTGCGGCGCTCGGATGCTATAAAAGGAGCGTTCCTGCTGCGACTGAAGCGTATGACTTCAGACCATCACTTGGAGGTCAGAGCGTGTGAGAGAAATTCAGAAAGTGTTCGAGTGAGGACAGACGTCGATGATCATACAAGACATACTGAGAGATCCTGTCGTGGAGGAGATGCTACTATCTACATGTATCTGATATGAAGGAACGTAGCAGGAGGGATGATTGTATATTTAGAAGTTATTCATTTGATGTCGTGTGGTTCATCGACTGAGAAGGATGGCGGATATGGTTTATGGAATTTCTATCAAGGCAAGTAGATCGTCTCCTAAACCTCTACTGCAAGTAGACTTTCTTTGAATCTTTGATATCCTGTAAGTAGTACCTATGCTACTTATAATCTTGAGTTTGATATTCCTCCGCTGTGGTGCTAGTACTTCTACTAGTACTAGACTTGATCTTACCATTGGCATAGCATTGTTGGAGAGATATTCCTTTGATTCCATCTCTTCATAGCTCATAATATTATGGATGAGTAATCTCAGCACTTGTTATCCGATGGGATATTGCACATGATTCTGGATCATGGTGCTATTAGAGAGACGGTGGTGCTCTCAGTTTTGCAGGGGCTCTTGTGTAGATATCTGTCTAAATATCATGTTCCATTTATATGTATTGGTGTCACGACTGCGATCGTATTGTACCGATCACGGTTCAGGTATGGGACTGTCTGAGTTCTCCAATGGGAGCGATGCTTGGTCCGAACAGGGCACCGGTGATGGATCCTTGGGAGCGACCCATGCTAGTAAGTCAAGTTGTCGTGTCTCGGCGGGCTAAAGAGCTCTGCTCTTCTGGAGCCTTCGTGGTTTTAGTTGAGGCTGTTGATGTCGGAGTACCCCTCTGCAGAGTGTAAAAGTGTGGAATTTCACCCCTGTGACTCCCGGGTAGGGAAGCTTGCGGTCATATGTGACGCCGATACATTTCCAATTATCATCTTTATATCCAGCTTCCTTGTTTAATTATGTTCCCTTGATATATTGCTTATTTCCATTTGATTTCAGATAATCCTTTGATCATCTATCCTTTTTGTTGTATCTACTTGCTGAGTATGATTTATTGTACTCACCCCAGCTCCCTTTATTTTTTTAGTTGCAGCGGATTCTAACGTATGCGCGTGATGGAGCTGGTGTCGTTCGAGGAATAGGCTGGACCGGCGGGTGGGAAGCGAATTAGAGAAATTATAATTCTTTGTAATTGTAAAGGAACTTGTAGAATTAATTAATGAGCTGATTGTGATCCACTGTGCTGGTTTATGCCTGCAATTTAGCCTTGCGCGTGTATATGCCTCTCGGTCTATAGGCGCGCGGCGGCTGTCATTCTACCGGGCCGGGTCTCGGGGCGTGACAGGGGCGGAATCCCGGCCCAGCCGGGGGAAGACAGCGTGGCGGGGGTGACAGCCCGACTAGGCACGCCGGCCCAGCCGGGGCGGCGGGCGAGGAGGCCTGGCCGGGGGCGCACCGGCCCAGCCGGGGCTTGACGGGAGTCCGGCCCAGCCGGGGCGGCCCAGCCGGGAAGCTGGCTTGGCCGGGGTGGAGCAGGAAGCCCAGCCGGGCAAGGGAGGCTGGCCCAGGCGGGAAAGAATAAGCCGGCCCAGACTAGGATATTCCGGCCTGAGCTCCTATAATCCGGCCTACCCCTGCTATATAGCTGCTTTTTAATATTCCTGCATGTTTAACTTGATACATAACTCATACGTTAGTCATAGTAAAGAGGTACTTTGGTATACCCGGGGTTATATCCCCGACACAAACCATGGCTAACCGATTCTATCGGGTGCCCACCAACTTTCACATTCCACGGAGGAGCGCCTTTTTTTCTTTCTTTTTAGAATTAGATTACAATGGTCTGACCAGCTCTCTTGCAAAATTAATGATGAGCAGATGAAGCTGTCTAGTCGAGGGGTACTCAATTTAATATGGAAGATAGCAATTCTGACCACTACGTCCCCATGAGCTAAAAACAGTGGCACAAAATGAGAAGTATTTGAAAGTTTTGAAAGGTAGCACATGAAAATTTACTTAGAATGGCTTACAAATACCATGCATAGGAATTTATAGTGGACTCTTTGGAAGACTTGGTTTTTTTGGTAATTGGATGCACGAGTAGAGCTCATACTCAGTACAAGTGAAGGCTAGCAAAAGACTGGGAAGCGACAATCGAGAGAGCAATAACTATCATAATCATGCTTGCGACAAAACAAAATTAATATAGGCATAAAAATGATACAAGAACTCTGAGGCAAAGTAAATCATCGAGGCTTAATTGACTTTTTGTTCAGTCATATGCATGCTTGAGCATGTGCCAAGTCGGTTCAATTGAAGCTTTCAGAGGAGGATACCACAATAACATACCATATTATGAATAAAACAATGCATGCAAGCATCTACATGATATGCTACAAACTATTAGCAAATTGGAACTAATCATATGAGAGCAAGAACTACAAAGCATCCATTAGATAACATATACCTTACATGAACCGACTAAGCATGTCCACATAAATGAGTATATGTACAAAAATGAAAACAAATAGAGCTCATACCAGCCTTTTACCACATCTCGAATTGTCATATGTCGTCATTATTGCTCTTCACTTGTGTGGCTTGAATAATATAAAGTGAATACCAAGCTCCAATGGAGTAACGGGGGACTGAACTCTGCAACAAACTTTATAAAACCGAAGAAGAACAACAAATATTTTTGGGGTTTTTGATTTTTGAAATAAGAGCAGAAGGAAATAGCAAACAAAGCAAAATATTTTTGGATTTTTCAAATAGAAACCGAAAATAGCAAATAAAGCAAACCAAAGGTAGCAAACTAAAAAGAGAAACAAAGAGAAACAACGGAAATGTTTTTGGTCTTTTTGTGTTTTGGAGAGAAGAAATAAGAATAAGGGCAATAAATAGAGCGAAATATGGATATACAAAGGACCGACAAAATATGATATGTAGATGAGTGAATCGTCGGCGTACCTCCCCCCAAGCTTAGGCTTTTGGCCTAAGTGGAGATCAATTCCGGCCCTGGTAGCTGCTCCAGGCTGGTGGGTCATCATAGGTGTAATCGTACTCCGGCTCTCGTGAAGATGAAGCTGATGGCGCATAATCATAATAAGGTTGCTCGTATGGGAAATTCGCAATGTTGGAGGGCTGACACGACTCCTTGGCGCCCTCCTCATCATGGACAGGCAGCGGGTGCTCCTCTATGTACGCATCGAGCTCATCGACCGTGAGCGACCATCCATTCCTGCGATCAAGGTTAAACAAAAGAGGTGTAGGCAAACGGACTGATCGATCAGTCTTTACTACCTTCCAGGTAGTCTTCTTGAAAAAGGTTAGCTCAAATGTTAAATTAATCAAACTAGCAGGAGAAGAAATAAACTTATGATGAATCATAGAACTAAGATCAAGTTTCTCCTCAGGGAACTGCAGATCTAGAAAATGAGGCATTACACCATGCAAAGCTAACAGGCGTGAAGCTATAAGTCCCCCACAGATTCCCCCTTTCTCACGATTAACATCAAGACGGAAAGCTATTAAGGCACCCAAATGGTAAGTCCTATCACGCCTCAAAGCAGCAGCAATAAAAGCTAGATCATGGAGAGATAATTTACTTGCAGACTTCCTAGCAAGAACACATTTGGTAATAAAGAAGGCAAAATATCGAATGGATGGGAAATGAATATTTTGAGTTTTACCACCCTCTCCTGTGAAGCTTCTTCCTTGACAAATCTCCTCATATAGTTCCAACAATGGCCTAGGTTGTCCCCTTATCTTCTCGAGCGATCCCCATTGTGGTACTCTAATAGCTGTACAGAAAACATCAAGAGGCAAGTCCACAGATTTGTTATAAATTTTATAATGAACCATGGGGTTAGAAGTGGACCAACTAAATCTGAAATCCTGCACCATAGACATTGTTAGTTTAACATATTGGGAAGGTTCACCCTCAGTAAAATGTTCCAATCCTGCATTAGAGAGTAAGGTTTGGAAATCCTGCAGAATCCCGGCAGCATTCATGAACTCTGAGCATGGATAGTGTGAGGAAAAGACCCTCTCTTCATGGTGAACTTTCATAACTTCATGCACTTCTAGTTCATGTTGAGAGAGTTGATATGCATTCCCCTCCATTTCTGAAATTTTTAACAAACCTCATAAAATATGATTTTTGAGACAAGCAAATGTAGGAAACTACTGTAGTGAGTTACTAGAGAGCTACCATGCATCAAAATATCATTTCTAAGCAATAGAACAAGCATGTGTACTCATTTATCCTTCCACCTACAATGCTAAAATACTCAAGAAATAATTCACCAAAAGAAATTCTACTTGGACAAGCGGAGGAGTCACATACCGAAGAACAAATGCTCCAAATCTCAGCAGAAATGTTGGGCTGAGCAAGGAGATCGAAAAATCAAGGTGAAGAACAGCAAGAGCTCGGGTTTGAGCTGGGTGTGTCATTGTTTTCGGGAGAGAGAAAGAGCAGGGGAGGAAGAGATAAGTGAGAGGCCAGGTGGGGCCCTCTCACACCAGGTGGGCGCGGCCAGGGCTGGGCCGTGCCCCCTGTGTGGGAGGTGGCGTGGCAGCCCCTCCTGGTGTCTCCCAGGTGCCTCTCTGCCCCATTTTTGACATAAAAATTTATAAAGAATTTTCTTGAATTTTTTGAGAAACTTTATTTTCGAGGATTTTTCAGAAATTGGCATATTGATAAAAACTCAGAAAAACAAAGATGAAATGATTTCAAGCAAATCAAAACCAAGTATGCAGCAGCTCTGAGATACTCTTAATCATGTAACTAGACTAAAGGAACAAAATTGATGAAAGTAAATATAAGTTAGGCGTAGTGGATGCGGTGAAAACGAAGTTTCATTCATATAAAATCACTTTGTTAACAAGGTTGATCAAGTCTTGTTCCCAAACTAACTTTATATGAGGCAAAACTTTGCACTTCACTAGAATGCTTATGTTACCTCAACTTTGATAGGCATAGTCCTAATCATAACAATTTTATATTCTTCCTTGGGCTTTCGCTCTGAACAAATGATTTGACCAACTTTGATGGTCTCAACATGCTTGATTGAATTTAGAGCATTCTTCCTATCAATCTTCTTGGGAAAATAAACCATGTACTCTTTATCATTGACATTGAAAGTTACTTTTCCTTGATTGCAATTAATAACAGCACCTGCAGTGTTTAGAAAAGGTCTTCCAAGAATAATAGACATATTATCATCTTCAGGCATTTCCAACACAACAAAATCAGTTAAAATCAAACAACTGTTAGCAACTTGAACAGAACATTTTCACATATACCAATAGGAATAGTAGTAGACTTATCAGCCATCTGCAAAGATATATCAGTTGATACTAATTTTTCTAGATCAAGTCTCTTATAAAGAGAAAAAGGCATGACACTAACTCCGGCTCCTAAATCACATAAAGCAGTTCTAACATAGTTATTTTTAATGGAGCAAGGAATAGTTGGTATACCTGGATCTCCAAGCTTCTCCAGAACTTTACCATCAAAAGAATAATTAGCAAGTAGAGTGGAAATTTCCTCATTAGGAATTTTCCTTTTGTTAGTGACAATATCTTTCATATATTTTGCATAACGAGGCATTCTAATAGCATCAGTCAAAGGAATTTGCAAAAATAAAGGCCTCATCCATTCACAAAACATGTTGTAGTGTTCTTCTTCCTTGGACTTGTGTTTCTTACCAGGAAAAGGCATTGGTTTCTATACCCAAGGTTCTCTATCTTTACCATGCCTGTTGGCAATGAAGTCTTCTTTGGTGTACTTTGCATTCTTATCAATCTTTTTTGGTTCCTCTTCAACTTCTTCTTTATCGGAAGCATCTCCTGGTTCAGTTTCAGCATTAGAAATAGAAACACTGTTAGGATCTTTACCTGCATCAGATGATTCTGTAGTTGTTTTATGCTTCTTCTTCTTCTTAGAAGGAATATCATCACTTGAAGTGCGTTGAGAATCTTGCTCGACCCTCTTAGGATGTCCTTCAGGATATAATGGATCTTGAGTAGCAGCGCCACTTCTTGTGCGTATTTCACATGCTTGCTTCTCTCTTGCAGCATTAACTAGCAAGTCTTTTTGCACCTTGGTAAGCTGATCAATTTGTGTTTGAACCATTTGAAAATGTTTAACAAGTATCTTCACATCATTGGCGGTTATCTCCACAATATCCTGCAACTTGTTAATAGCTCTAGAATTTTCCAACAAATGATTATGCACCATTCTATTAAAATTTTCTTGCTTAACAATAAAATTATCAAATTCATCTAAGCATTGATCAGAAGGTTTAGTATAAGGAATATCTCTTTCATCAAAGCGTTGGAGAGAGTGTACCTCAATAGTAGATGAGTGAGGGATTGGCTTACATAATTCTTCTATAGGAGATAAATTTTTCACATCTTCGGCCTTAATACCTTTCTCCTTAAGAGATTTCTTAGCTTCCTTCATCACTTCATCATTTAGTTCAATCATCCCTCTCTTCTTCGGTGTAGGCTCTGTAGATGGTGCAGGTGTTGGTGCTGGTGTTGGCTCAACTAAAGTCCAATCATCATGATTTTGGCTTATTTTAGCCATTAATTCTTCAGCTTCGGCCGGAGTTCTTTCCCTGAAAACACAACCAGCACAACTATCCAAATATGACTTAGATTCATCTGTTAGTCCATTATAAAATATATCAAGGAGTTCATTTTTAGGCAATGGTTCTTTAGGCAAAGCTCTAATTAAAGAATAAAACCTTGTCCAAGATTCAGGCAATATCTCTCCTTTTCTCTGTTCAAAATCAAAGATTTTCTGCACAGCAGCATGTTGAGCACTAGTAGGAAAATATTTTTGAAAGAAAGCATTAACCAAAGCAATAGGACTAGTAAGAGATCCAGGAGACAAGCTATTAAACCAAGTCTTAGCAGCATCTTTCAACTAGAAAGGAAAAAATCTTAGCAACAAAGTAAGTGCGGAGCTTAATATCATCAGAAAACAAATTACTCAAAGTAGAAAGCTCATTCATGTGCCCCATAGCACTCTCATCTTTAGTACCACAAAAAGGAGTTTTCTCAACAATAGATATGTAAGATAAATCCAAAGAGATATCATAATCCTTGTCTCTAATATTTATGGGAGAAGCAGAAAACTTAGGATCAGGAGACAAATTATATCTAACAGAACATCTTGCAAGAAGTTCTTTAACATTACCAGCATTACGAGCAGCACGTGCTTCAGCAATAAAATCATCATTAAGCTTAATATAAGCATCATCATCATAATCATCACTAGGACATTCCCTAGACTCAGGTGAACTAACAGGTGTAACAGTGGTGTTTCCCAACTTAGCTCTAGCAATAGTAGCATCTAAAAAAGGAACCTAGTGAACCACTCTCATCAAGCACAGTAGAAGCATCATCTAAATTATCAGTGGCATTTTCAAACTCAGCAGAAGTAGTAGCAGTAGCGTGTGGGTGTGGTGGTGTAAGCAACTTACTCATAACAGATGGCGAATCAAGAGCAACAGAGGTGTTGAGAGTCGTACCTCTTCTTATAGTGGATGGCAATCTAGGAACTTTTCCATCACGAGGTTTACCCATGATGAAAGGATTGCAGCGAACAATAGGAATACCAAGTAAACTTACAAATAAAGCTATGCTCCCCGGCAATGGCGCCAGAAAATAGTCTTGATGACCCACAAGTATAGGGGATCGCAACAGTCTTCGAGGGAAGTAAAGCCCAAATTTATTGATTCGACACAAGGGGAGCCAAAGAATATATGTAAGCCTTATTAGCTGAGTTGTCAATTCAGCTGTACCTGGAAACAGTCTTGCTCATAGTGGTTTATCAGTAGCAACAGTTTTATAGTGGTGATAGTAGTGAAACAGTAACTGCAGTAGTAAAATAACAGCGGTAATAGTAACAGTAGTAAACATTAGGAACAAATACTGTAGGCCTAGGGATGGATGTATGGGCGTTGCATGGATAAGATAATTCATGAAATCAATGAGACATGGGCATTGCAGATAAATAATGATAAAGCATCCTAGTACAAATAATCATAGGCATGTATTCTGTATATAGTCGTACGTGCTCACAAGGAGAAACTTGCACGACATCTTTTGTCCTACCAGCCTGTTGTAGCAGGGCCTCAAGGGAAACTACTGGTAATTAAGGTACTCCTTTTAATAAAGTACTGGAGCAAAGCATTAGCACTCGGTGAACACATGTGATCCTCACATCATAGCCATCCCCTCCGGTTATCCCAATTTCTGTCACTTTGGGGCCTCGGGTTCCGGACAACAATATGTGTATACAACTTGTTGGTAAGACCATAAACAACAAGTATCATCATAGAAATAATAACATATTCAGATCTAAAATCATGGCACTTGGGCCCAAAGTGACAAGCATTAAGCACAACAAGTTGCAACAATGTCATAGGCACTAAATAAAGATACTAGGCACTATGCCCTAACAATCTTATATCAAATTACATGAATAATCTCATCCAATCCCTACCATCCCCTCACCTACAGCGGGGGAATTACTCACACATGGATGGGGGAGTCATGGATGGTTGATGGAGGAGCGTCGGTGATGATGGTGATGAAGATCTCCTCTAAATCCCCGTCCCGGCAGGGTGCCAGAACGGAGTTTCTGGTTTCGAATCGCGGTTTCTGATGGCGGCGGCGCAGCGAAAGTCTATCTGGGAAAACACCATCTCCCTGATATAATCGAGTCAGGGGGTATATGTAGGTGAAAGGATGGGTCGAGAGGACTGCCGAGGCGCCCTCACACCAGGTGGGCGCGGCCAGGGCTAGGCCACGCCCCCTGTGTGTGTGGGGCCCTCGAGCCTCCCCTCCGACTCGTCTTCTGGCTCCGTGGGTCTTCTGGTGAAATAGGATTTATGATGATTTTTCCCGAATTTTTACTGAAAGTTGGATTTCTGTACAAAAATGAGACACCAGAGCAATTCTGCTGAAAACAGCGTCAGTCTGTGTTAGTTGTATTCAAAACACATAAATTAGAGGAGAAACAATAGCAAAAGTGTTCGGGAAAGTAGATACGTTTTGGACGTATCAGTCCACAACCATCTAATCAATGTAGAGGTTTAGCAAGGTAGTGGTGTGGGCCAAACTATTTTGAGAGGGGGAAATGAAGAAGAGACGCCTCATATCATGGCACAAAATAAAGCAAGAGGAATTCATGGGATGCTAGGAAGCATCCATTGCATGCACTGGCTATTAAAGAATTGTCCATTTTCTTGGCAAGGTTTGTTCAAAGGGCATCATGGATATTGCAATATGGTACTTGAAGTTGTGGCCGATTATAACCTTTGGATTTGGCACCCTTTTTTTTGGCATGGTGGGATCTCTTGATGACATCAATGTCCTAAAGAGATCGCCAGTGTTTGGGAGGCTTGTTGAAGGCCATGCTCCACCTATGAGATAAGGGGCCACCAATATACCAAAGGATAATACCTAGAAGATTACATCTACCCAAGATGGATGACATTTTTTAACACAATCAGCGACCATCTAGGTCTTAAGAATTCTCACTTTTCTTCATGCCAGGAGAGTACAAGGTAGGACGTCGAGCGGGCATTTGGTGTGCTACAATCCCAATTCTGTTCTTACTTGGTCTCAACCAACATGAGATGTGGGAGGTGATGAGTTCTTTCTTGATCATGCACAACATGATCATTGAGAGTGAGCACAGGTCTCCATCATTTGACGATCATCCTATGATCATTAGGTTCCTCTTATCAGTGTTGATCACCAGTTGTCATGGATTTTACTGATTTTCTCGCCATGCATGCGGAAATCTATGATGTACATGCTCATGCTCAACACCAAAAATGATATGAATTGGATAGAGTAGATTATTAAGAAACATCATTGAATTTGCAACTAAAAGGAAGAATCTATTGGGATCGACCGAATAGGGGCACAACTAGACACAGGCGGCCTCCAAACATGGCAACAAGTGTCGGTGTCCTTGACGAGGGTATAGCTAATAAGGCCCATTATCTTAGTATCCCTGGGCCCGTTAGAATAAGCTCAAGTTGAGATGTAGTCGAAATACGAGATGACATTGTATACAGACATTGTAATTTGTATTGAACCCGACCGGTTCCTCGAGACCTGGCCACCTATATAAAGGGGCCAGGAGAGGCCGGCCAGGGATAGATTGAGATTGAGCCAATTGAGTACTACGCTTATTGCTGCGTTTGATGGAGTGTATTTGACGTGGGAGCAGATTGTCCTTGTACGTGGTGGATAACCAGCCCGTTGGGAACCCCAAGAGGAAGGTATGATGAATATAACGGCTAGTTTTTCCTCAGTTAAGAAACCAAGGTTTAATGTCGGTCAGGAGAGGAGAGACAATGACGACTGAAGGGATGCGGAACCTGCACACACACAAACAAATACTTTGTTCCCAACTTGCGATGAGGTTGTCAATCTCACCGGTTTGCTTAAAACAAAGGTTATGAGCGTATCGAGTAGAAAACAATATAGTATGCGAGTAAAGTAAACAGTACGAGTAAAGTAAACAGGTGATAGCAATATGATGGAAATAGGACCGGGGTCCACAGTTCACTAGTGGTGTCTCTCCATAGATAAAATAACACATGCTGGGTAAACAAATTACAGTTGGGCAATTGATAGAATACAGATAACGTGATATGTCAAGAAGATCACTATGAGATTTACTCTGGGCATTACAACAAAATACATAGACCGCCATCCAACTGCATCTATGACTAATAATCCACTCCCGGGGATATCAATCCGAACACCCTAGAAGTATTAAGTTGCGAACAACAGATAATTGCATAAAGCAAAGTGTGTAATGTAAACAAAGCATATGCCCTTGAGCATATGAATGTTGTTTTCTCCCTAGTAGCAACAGACATCTACCACCTTAGAGGTTTCTGTCACTCCCCCAGGTGAAATAGAGGCATGAACCCACTATCGAGCATAAATACCCCCTCTTGGAGTCACTAGCAACTACTCGGCCAAGATAGCTACTAACAACGGAGAGCATGCAAGATCATAAACAACATAGAGATAACAAAAGATAATATTCAGTATAGCAACTTAATCATAAAAACCAATATTCATCGGATCCCAACAAACCAAACATGTAGAATTACATAACGGTGATCTCAATCATGTAAGGCAGCTCATGAGATCTAAACATGAAGCACATGGTGGAGGAGACAACCATCTAGCTACTGCTATGGACCCATAGTCCAAGGTAGACTACTCACTCATCGCTCCGGAGGCAAGCATGGCCATGAAGAAGACCTCCGGTGGCGATTCCCCTCTCCGGCAGGGTGCCGGGAAGAGCTTCTGGACCCTCCCGATCTTCGGGTCGACGGTGGCGGCGGATCGCGATGTGTTCTGGAAAATTGATCGGGTACTTAGGTTTTTTCCATCGGGGGGTCTTTATAGGCGAAGGGGCGATGTCAGAGGAGGGGCTAGGCGCCCTCACACGGGCCCGGCATGGCCAGGGGGCTGGCCGCGCCACCCCTGCGTGTGGGGCCCTGGTGGCCCCCCTCCTACTCCTCTTCGGATCTCTGGAAGCTTCCGGGTAAAATAAGACTTCAGGATGTGGTTTCGTCCAATTCCGAGAATATTTCCTGTGTATCACTCTGAAACACAAAAACAGCAGAAAACAGGGAACTGGCACTGTGGCACTTCGTTAATAGGTTAGTTCCGGAAAATGCATAAAAGTGCCACTAAGTGTAACGAAACAATAGGCAAATGGTGTAAAAACAAGCATGGAGCATCAAAAATTATAGATACGTTTGAGACGTATCACTTATTCTTGATACACCTCAAACCTCACCATGTTTGTCTGATCTTTACCTTTGAGTTCATCCGATGCCCTCTTCCCCCGATCCTAAGTCCTTCATCTAGGACATTTTCCGAGTTAACCCTCATCAATTGGCACTGATCGTGGGGACCTTGGGCATTGGAATTATGAATTCGATAGCTTTTTTGCTTCCAGCCAATAGCAACTCGAAAGTTGACGGAAACCAGATATCCTTTAGGACCATAGATTTTCAACCTCATCCACCAACCTTTACTCTGGTCTTCGAAAGCCTGGATCAGGAGATGGACCTGACATTTGGAAGCATAAACTTTCGCGTTGGTTCCTCGGGTTCAATTTGCCTCTCCGATCTGACAGAATGGGGTCTGTCGGCAGGAAAAACCACGACCGCGGTAATGTCAGGATCATCGGTAGGCTCTTCCAGCGAGGTAAACTCGACAATCAGCTTCACGACGATGAAAAACATAGAAGACAAAATCTAAGAACTCGATGAAACCATGGAGAGCCTTGACTTAGGAGAGAAATTAGGAGATTTCATGATCTGTTGTGGCAGCATCTCAGACAAGTCCATAGATACATGGAAAACGGGATTGGAGCTTCATGAGGACAACCAAACTATCTTCTCAAGCTGCGGCAGCAAATTCGACAATCAGTATCAAGTACTCGCAATCATAGGAGACAACTCAGAAGAATTTGATGACAACAACAACCCAGTACTCAACCCAGCAAACATAATAAGAGGAGCAAACCACCTAGCGGAAGGGGATACTATAGAATCCTTGACAACCAGAGCAAAAATTTGGCTATCGGCCGATGAGTGGAACACAATTAAAGCAGCCATCAAACACGGCACAACCATCCTAGTGGATGCAAGCAAAGAGGTACTTCAAGGATACCACTACGTCCTACATCGACAATCAAGACAGCTAGCAAAAGAGAGAAGTGAAATAAGGAAAAGGAGGGAATCAACAAGTGCAGCAAGTAAAGCTATGCACAAAGCGCGCAGCAACGCATCACATACAAATAGCAGGAGGCACAACAAGCACGGCTCACGAGTCAAAAAATTTGAGCACTCAGATAGACGAAACCTCTCTAGAAACCTTGACTCATCTTTCTTATCAGTCGATGAGCAAGGAAATATCATGCCAAGGAAATATGTATACTATGCAGCCAAACCTAGGGGACCCAAGAGAACACATGCATTGAGCAACACTGCAGGGGTTAAGATAAGTAGGAAACAAGTTGACAGCCAAAGAAGAGGAGGCACATCGCAACAAAGGTACGCACAAACCTAGATCACCGCACCGTCACAATAGTCCTCGGCGCAGAAGCAGAAGTCGACGATCAAGATAACCATCACCAAAGTACTACAAAAGCCCAAGGAACGGAGGAACCCGAAGATCCCAGTCTCCCAGTAAGGCATACAATTACGAAGAATGAAAAAGAGACGGGAGCACCATGCTTTACTCGCAGAGTTTGCACCACCCCTGTGCCCAAAGGATTCCAACTGCCCCCATGATCAGCATAAATACAACGGATCTCAGGAGCCACAGTCATGGCTCTTAGATTATCTACAAGCAGTCAGAATATTAGGGTGCTCGAAAGAGACAGCAATGCAAAGTCTGCAGCTCCAGCTCACCGGTGCGGCACGGTCATGGTTGGGTAAGCTAGAAAGAGAAACAATTGGAAGCTGGGATGAACTCACAAAGGAGTTCACAAGCAACTTCAAGTCAACATACAAGCGACCAGCATCAATAGAGGAAGTCAAAGCTTGCATACAATAGCGCAATGAGACACTTAGATCATACATACAAAGATGGAGCATTATTGAAAATTCCACAGTCGATGTTTCCAACGAGAGAGCAATTGATGCCTTCACACTTGGGCTGCGACGAGGAGACTTAGTCGAAGAAATGGGGCAGATTAAGCCAAGGACAGTATTAGATCTAATGGATATAGCAAACAGATTCGCGGACGGTGAAGATGCTTGTAACAATAAAAGGACGCGGTCACCTAAAGACGATGGAGAAAACAGGTACTGTAGTCAAAGAAGAAGATCCCGCAATTATGACAATTATGGTTCTCATAGTCAAGTAGCCATGGGATATAAAGACAACACCTACCAAGGAGACGACCGCAGAAATTCAGGGTATCGCAACTACGGTAGAGAGGATTCAAGCAACAGTAAAAAGTTCCAGTCAAGAGGATCAAGAGAGTATAATCAATCACCAGATGATATGCTAAACAGACCATGCCATATACAATATGCATTCATCGACGACAAAAGAGTGTCCAGGCAAGCAATGAAGGATTGCAAGACGTTCTTGAAACTTCAGGAAGTAGCAGGAAATACACAAGCCGAAGCAAGGAGGCAAGGCTATGAGGGAAACACAAACAATGCACCTCCAGCAAGCCATCAAGCAAACAACAGAGCGGCTCAAGGACAAAGTCAGCCAAATCAAGGAAACGACAATGATGGAGGATACATCCCATCCAAAGGACACATCGCCGCAATGATGCAACTTGTACCAAAGTCACGCAAAGAGGAAAAAAGCATCTCTCAACAAGTCAGTTTAGCAATAATATCGCCTCCAGTGACTACAAAATATTTGCACTGGTCCGAGCAGCCAATAGAATTCAATAGAGAAGACCACCCAATAAGAGTACCTCGACCAGGAAATGCGCCCCTGGTACTCAAAGCTTAGATAAGAGGATATGACGTAGAAAGAGTATTTATGGATGCAGGAAGTAGAATAAACTTGGTATACGCAAAAATGCTTCGAGCGATGCGTATATCACTAGAGTTCCTCAAACCAACAGATTGTTCCTTCCATGGAATCATACCTGGCAGCGCAAACTACCCATTGGGTCGAATAGCACTTGATGTTTGTTTCGACAACCGCCAGAACTATAAAAAGAGAGGCTAGATTTTGAAGTCATGGATTGGCCCTCTCAGTATCACGCGGTACTCGGGCGACCAGCATTTTTGCATTTCATGGCAGTACCTCACTAAACCTATCTAGTACTCAAGATGGCAGGACCCAGAGGAACAATTACAGTAAAAGGAAGCTTCGAGCACTCAGATCTATGCGATAAGGAATTGCACAAGATGGCGCAAACATTTTGGATGATAGCCGAATACGGGCAACTTAAAGGAAAAACAGACAAGGAGACCGCAGCGGCCATGGAGCAACCTGAAGGAAACAAAGCAGGTAGCATCGAGCCAGAAGCGAAGAAACCACAAGAGCAAGAGGAGAGCCCGGGCGGATCCACGACGAACGAATCAAGGTCTCCCGCCACCTAGGAAAAGAAGCCCTCTCGGGACAAATAATTAGAGTTAGTAAAATAAGGCTATTCAGCCACAAGTTATAAGGGAAAAGACCCCCTGGATCCAGAACACAGGCCACCGGTCGGATCCCTTGGGCCACCCCTATGTATCTTTACATTCAGTACAATAAATAAAAGACAAGTTCCTCATATCTTTGAGTTTACAAGTCTATTCTACGCACAATATGCTAACAATACCACAACATCGCAAGAAACATGCAAATATATACAACATTCAAAGCGCTTTGGGTAAAATATTATGGTAACAACATCAGAGTAGTTAAAACCCTCGCGCTCACCAAAATAGGAAAAGCAAGCTGCAACAAGCAAAACCTCGCCTACAATTCCACTTGATCTGATGAATCAACCAAGAGAGGATTTAAGTAATGGTACTCATGAAAGAATACAACATCAGCTCAAGAATTTTCGTGATCATCCTTCTTGCAGGTTGAAGTGTGGCATCCATATGAACTTGCAGCGCCACTGATCTTGTTCTTGGTGGAGGAGGCAAACCCAGAGACATAGTACTAAAGTTCAGCTTTGGGTGCCACTTCTGTACCCAGCCGAGAGCGAAATTGGTGCCAGCTACCAGGTTATGCTCTATCAGTCGATGAATACATCGGCTCGTCCTGAAAACTTTAAGTAGCTGGACAAAATTCTTAGGAGGAGGATTCTTGGGAAGCATAATAGAATACATGGTTGTCAAGGATTTTCAACAACCATCAGCAGATTCTTCAATGTGCTGAACGCGGTCTTGTAGAAGAACAATGGCGCTACGATGACGAGTATCAACCCAAAATGTATTGGAATCCAAAGATAACCTCTCAAGAGCTATGACTCACTCAGAAACTCGGCGGTCCTCGACAGCAGGATCCAAGAAAATACTTGGAGAATAAGAGATTAAGGCATATGAAACTAAAAAGGCACTACAAAAGACACTCGAGGGGCTCCAAGAAGCTTACATTGCAACTGCTCACATGCTGACTCAATAATTCAGATGAGGTAAGCATCACACTCTTCAAGGTGAATAATCCTTGCCATCAGATCAGACACCTGACTTTCGAGAGAGGACACCTTCTTCATTAAACTAAAAGACTTCCCAGCTTGATCCATGGCAGTCTTTGTTTATCATTTCAAAAGGGACAACCGACCCTCAAGATCAGCAATCATCAATAAATGTTCAGCACAACGGCAAGAAGGATGATGACCAGAGGGAACACCAGAATCTTATATGTTCATGGGCAGCAAACCACACTCAAATTCTGGAGGTTCGACATCACAACCAGGCTGGACAAACAAAGTAGGATAAACTTCAAATATAAGACATAGTGAAAGTCACGAATTCTAGCACAAAGTATTTACAACATACAGAATCTGAGCAAAAGACTACCAAAGGATAATGTTTCGAGTTACAGCAGAATGGGACTAAACATAATACTATTCTACAAGGGTAGGCAAAAGTCTACGCCACGTCAGCAACAGCGGGATCTGTGGGAGCAGGTGTACTCGAGGTAGGTGCAGAAGTCCTAGGTGCAGAAGTCGAAGGAGTCAGCGCAGGGAGAATTAGAGACACAAGTCAAGGCGCATACTCCTTTGCCTTCTTGAAAAACTCCTTCATCTCCGCTGGAGGTTGAGCATAAGAAGAGCCCACTTTCTCCCAGACCACTTCCTCTCCATGCGATTGGGCAAGAGCAATCGTACCTTCGACACCATGTTTCACTGACGTAAGCTTCATCGCAAGAATGGGGTCTTCGATAGTGTCAAAGGCTTCAACTCTCTTCCTGAGATTGCCGACAGGCAGCTCATCCTTCTTCCTTAGAAATAACCTGACAAACATGCGAGTCAGAACATGGCGAGTTCGCTGGAGGACATCTCGAGCAAAGCCTCCAGTTTGACTCCAAAACCTCCACCGTGTCCAGCAGAGGGTCTTTGGCGCTTTCTTGCCGAAGTTTCCTTACTTCTCCAAGTTTCTCTGATGCATCACAGAAGTACAAATAAGCCAAGAGAAGCATATCGACAGATGTAACTTTAGCAAGACACAAGCATAAGACGAAGCACTTATTGCCAACAGACGTGCAAATCGCATCAAGCCACTCAACGACAGCTCCTTCGCGGTTGGATTGCTTCTGAGCAATCTCAGCCAACGCTTTCTCAGCCTTTTTAGCCTTGGCTTCTACTGTTTTGGCAGCCTTTTCAGCAGAATTTTTGGCAATATTGGCATCCTTGAGAGCCTGAGAGGTGGTCTTCAGTTCAGCTTCCAAAGAAGCCACGCGAGCAAGGGCTTTGTTCAGAGCGACTGCAAATAAGAAAGTGATACAATAAAGTGCAAGTAAGAAGAAATCAACAAAGGAAAACAAGATAAGAGCAAAAACAGCATGGGAAATCACCTTTGGATTCTGTCGTCGTGGTGAAACAACATATGCCATAGGATGGCTTAAATGGGGGCCGAACTAGATGCTGGAGGATTCGGGAGAAGGGAACGAGCTAAAAAGCATGACAGAAAGGAACACAGATCTACCCAGGTTCGGGGCTCTCGAAAGGAGATAACACCCCTACTCCTGCTCTACTTGGTTATATACTTGGATCGATGGAGTACACAACAAAGGTGCTTCCAAGCTCTTTGCTAGAGGAGGAAGATGAACTGCTAAGTGTAGGAACCTAGAGTGACCAACCCTTGCTAGGGCTCCCTGTGCCACCTTATATAGTGGTGGCCAGGGTTACAGCAGACACGAGCTACACTCCAAATAGGACTTGTTGTCGAGGGCAGACGCCCACGACTTTCTCCCTGATTGCTCTCGATGGGACTCACCCTTGCTGTACCTTGTACTTCCAGGACTGTGACCTTACCACTCTGAGGTAAGCTTGTACTGGTGCACAGTGAGGGTAGGTAACCTCCACTGTGCACCCTGCCATCATACTCTGCTACCATGCTTGGATGTTTTCTTCCTTGATTGTAGGGATGTGACATATTAGCTGACTTCTGTGTCCCGGATACGACCGTTGGCCATATCCCGGACCTATATGCCGGACCAACGACCTACGAGGGTCGGGTAATCCGGCCTCCCCTGCTCCTGCACAACACACCAAATGGTTAGGCCGGCATATCTAAGTATATGCCGGCACTCCTATACAAGTATTCTGGCTATACCGGCATATCCAAACACCAGCCGGGATATACTCATATACCGGACTAGCCGATGCTCTTATATTCCGGCCAGTCCCTTCATTGATAATCCGGCATAAGTCACCCATAGTCCTTGTATCTTTCTAGTCTCTTGACCCTACCGGGGTTCATCCCCCCGACACTAGTCCCCGAAGCTGCCGAGGTTCCCCAGTCATAACTGTGGAGCCTTGACAGGTTCAACATATCTTCTTTTCATTATACTCCGGTTCTCCGGTATATCCCGACGATCGGATTATATGTCGGGACATCCGCACCTATCCCCGGCCGCTGTTACTTCTCCAAATGTTATTCCGGACAGTCCCGAGGGGTATTCCGGACGGAACATATACATCGGGCAGTTATTCCGACATATAGATGAGTCTTCCTCGAGAAGCCACGCCTGACTGTTTGCATCGAAACTTGTAACTTCCCTACCACCTCGAACGGTCACACGATGTGACGGTTCACAGTGCAGTTACTCCTCGCCATCATGGCATCATGGCACGGTTACAGGAACCGCCGCCCCACTCCGTGCCGCCACGTGGCGCCTCGCCGCAGAAACGGTCGGGGGAGTGGAGCACTATCCTCCCCACGACCCCTACCTGGCAGGCATATAAATAGGGCGGCGGGGGTAAACTTCTCTTTTTACCCCACACCATCGTCTTCCTCCCCTGCTCTTCTGCCTCCTGCGCTTCACCGCCGGTCTGAAGAACAGCATCGCCGCCGCAGCCGACCTGCTCCCCGCTGACGCCGACGCTCGACGACGCCCGACATCTCTGTCGACGACGCCGCCGCCGCCGCTTCTCTCCCCCGCGACATTGCAGGGGGATTGGAACTTCTCCTGCACGCTCGCCGCCGCTCCAGTGCCGCCGACCAAGCTCCGGTGAGACCTCCCTCTGTTCTTCCTCTTCCATGCTTTTTTATAACTTCCCACTGGTAGTCATATTCGCATAGATCTACTGCAGTTCCTCTGCTTGTTATTCTTTGGATTTGACTAGCATTGCTAACAACG
The DNA here is from genome assembly GCA_007115705.1 of Dactylis glomerata. Classification (NCBI taxonomy): domain Eukaryota; kingdom Viridiplantae; phylum Streptophyta; class Magnoliopsida; order Poales; family Poaceae; genus Dactylis; species Dactylis glomerata. The sequence goes on along the minus strand of QXEO01000450.1, from coordinate 438,947 downwards.
TTCTCGGGTGTTCTTCCTTAGAAGTTTTACCCTTATTTGTTTCCTGTTTTAACTGGCTCGGTAGATCTTCTATCTCTGCTAACATTGGTGAGAGCTGTATGCCGGAGAGACTAACTTCCCTCTTTTCTCCGGTTTTTGATAGGATTATCATCACGGGACACCGGCTCTCACGCCTTGTCCCGGCCATTAAGATGGCATCTTCAAGCATGACGGGTACCTCGGCCTCAGAGGAAGATAACTCGGCCCGGGTCCAAGGACGCTCCGGCTGGGAGGGGTCGGAGGTCACCCCGGCCGACATATCCTGGGTCACCTCCACCAGGAGAGTCCCGGAGGGCGTGGCATGCCGGCTACCGGCGGGAGAGACTACGCCGGCACCCGAACCCGGCGAACGCGTCGTCTTCATCGCCCACTTCGAGCGGGGTTTCGGCCTGCCGGTGTCGGACTTCTTCCGGGACATCCTCGACACCTACGATCTACAACCTCATCATATCCCGGCTAATGCCGTGATGATCCTCTCCGCCTTCACTGCTTTTTGCGAAGGCTATGCCGGCATAGAGCCCCTATCCCAAGGCTAGGCGAAGTACTTTCAGCTCCGGAAACAAGTCGTCCAGGAGCCGCCCCGGAGCAAGGACGACCCGCCGGAGACTGCCCAGGAAAAGAAGGACCGCCCCATGACCCTCTGTGGTGCGGCCACCATCATGTCCCGGAAGGGCTCGGACTTCCCCAAGGTGGAGCTCCTTGAGTCTTGCAAGAAGTGGCAAAAAAGCTTCTTCTACGTCAAGAACACCACCGACGAGGATCTGCTCAACCTGCCGCCATTTGTGGACGAGCCACCTTTGGCCATGAAGAATTGGACTTACAACCCGAAAAACTCGGTGATGCCGGTGAACGCGCTTCACCGGGTTAAGGGCGAGCTCCGGGATGCCGGCCTTACCCCCCAGGACCTGGTGGCCTGCTATATAAGCCGGCGCGTCTCCCCTCTGCAGCACCGGTCGCACAAGATCTGCCAGATGAGCGGGCCCATGGACCCCACCCGGCATTCCACACATGAGCTGACTCCGGCCGACATTCTGCGGCGGATCAAGGACGTCTGCAAGTCCTCTCAGGCCACTTTTGCCTGGGGGCTAGAACCATACAGCCGGGATAGGCCCGCCCCAACGGTAAACCCTCTTGTCCGATATATAAACTCTAGGTCCGGCATATAGATCCTTAAGCCGACACATGTCTATTTACCGACACATATCCTGCTTGGCCCGAGATATTGTTACTTGCCGCCATATTCCCTTGTTTGATCATTTGACTTTGCTTTTATACAGAAATTCAGCTTCCAAGCCATGGAGAACTCCCGGATCAAGATCGCGGCGGACCGCACTGTTGCGGACGTTGAAGATCCGGATCACTGGGACAAGTTACCCCGGAACACCCGTGCTGCAGCTGCCGCGGGTAAGGCCTCTTCATCCCGGCATTATACTCAAGACCGGAGTGAGATTGATTCTGATGAGGAGATCCCGGTGTACTATGATCCGATGCCACTTGCATATGCCTATCCAGAAACACCTATTGCTTACGAGTTTCCAATGCCGTCCTCAGCTATCCCGGACGACATGGTTGTCGATGCCGCCCCTCTGAACCAGGGACCTCCTTCCACCGGCGGACGTGCTGGCCGGAAGCGAGGGGTGAAGCCCCAGCCCGACACACCCCAGAAGCCAAAGAGGCAGAAGGTCGGCGTGCCTATCCAGAAGAAACAGAGGCCTGTTGCCTCGGGGTAAGTTTTCTTTTCTTTGCATCTCCTCCGACATATCTCTTACTTATATTATTGACTTGGTGTTCTTCTCTTTCAGAGCTCCTCTTGCGCCGGAACAAGCTTCTGGCTCGAGTGGCGGCCCGAAGGTTACCAAGCCCGCGGCCCCTGCTACCTCCGACACACCGTCAGCTAGTCATACGACCTCCCCGGCGCCGGCATCTTCGCCTGCGCCTGACAAGACCACCTCCCCGGCGAAGGACGTTCCTCCGCCGGAACAAGATACCTCTACCCCCGACGTCCATATGGACTCGGGGGCTCAACAGGAACCCTCGGCTCCTGATGTCCACATGGACACAGGAGTCCACCAAGAAGCACCACACTCCGGCGCGCCCACCAGCGACGCCGGCACAACTGAAGACGCCGGCACAGACACCAAGGGCAAAGGCCCTTTAGTGCCGGAAGTCCGGACTATTCCGGATCCTGCTCCTGCTGGCCAAGATGCACCGGCCGCGCTGGAACAGCCCGCGCCCAAGACTCCTTCTGCTGACAAGACTCCTGCACCGGCCAAGACCTCGGTCCCGGACAAGACCTCTGCCCCGGTCTGGTCCGACACTCTCAAGGTCCAGAAGACCAAGTCCGGCACACCATCTGCCGCCACTGCTCCTCCTAAAGCAGCGTCCCGGACCAGCTCTGCCTTGGCCCTGCACCTTGGCAGGGCAGCAGCCCGGCCTGGCTACCGGCGCAACTTCTTCGACACGCCAGAACTTGAGGGCATCGTCCCCCTGGTGACGAAGAGTGACCAAAGCCTCGGGTCTCTCAAGGAGCATTGCACCAAGTGGAACGACGCTGGCTGCATGGACACCGCGGACTCCAGCAGCAAGAAGATGGCCGAAGCCGCGGCTACTGGCAATCCAGCAGATATCCTGGCCACTAAGCCCCTACCGATCGCCTGCGAGCTCCTCAGCCTCCAGCAGAGACTTCACCGATTGGCCGATGCCACCAACGTAAGTCCTTTCTGCCTATACACATATCCCCAGTCCCCGAAAATGTCGGCTGTCCGGGATACAGACATCCGGGATTTTCTCATAGCCTTTTAGTTAGCTTCTTTTGACTTATCTGCCGACACATGAGCTCAATCCGAGCTTCAAATCCTAGTCACCGAGGGCCGGGATAGGTGCGCAGCACCTGTGCTGGGTCTTCAAAAAGAATGATCACTTGATAGAATCTTCAACTTAATTATCATGCCAAATTTCTCTGCTGACATTTCAAATCCTGGCACTCTTGCAGCGCATGAACAACACCCGGGCCGACATGTTTCATGACTTGGTATGCGAGCATCGGAAGTTATCCGACGAGCATAGCAAGCTTCAGCTGGAGCTGTCCAAGAAAGGTAATCCTCGCCGATATACCGCTATATGCCGGACATACTTCCTCCTCTTTGCCGACACACCTTAATATGCCGACACATGACCTTTTTCCGTCAATCCGCAGCTGGTGCCGAAGCCCAAGTCACCGAGCTTGTCAAGAGAGTGAAGGAGCTGACAGGTATGCCGGATCCTCTTAATCTTCAACTAATCCGTCTGTACTTCAAATCCTTTAATCTTTTCACTGTTTTCTTTCTTCAAATCCTTTTAACTTCAATCTGTTGCAGATGAGAAGGCTGGACTGGAGGCACGCCACCAGGACTGTATGTCGTCCGTGGATGTGGCCAAGCAACTGGATGACCGGGATACCGCTCACAAGGCTGAAGTTGAGCAGCTGAAGGGCCGGATTGCCGATCTCCTGGATGAGAAGGAGCAAAGGGAGGGCCAACTGAAGAAAACTCAGGACTCGCTTGTTGCCTCCGAGACTGATGCCTCCACTGCCCATGCCGAACTATCCAGCCTGAGGGAGCAGGCGACCAAATGGGAGGTTACCGTCGCCCAGCTTAATGCTGACCTTGCCAGTAAGCTTCAAATCACTCAAATCCCTTTTTTCCTTATCCTGCCCGACATATCATGTTCTCTTTCGGCATACCCTCTATGCCGGCATATTCTCCTTTTGCTAACATCATCTATTTTTCTCAGACATGTTCCCCGCTTCCGTCGAAGACGTTGAGAGGGCTCTGCAGTTGGATCGAGAGGACCGGGGTGTTCCGGTTGACTCGGCCAATTGGGACATGTCGGAGCAGCTGCTGGCTCTGCAGTCCCGGAAGAACGCCATGACCTTCTATACTGAAGAACTCTTTTATGGCACCCAGGAGGCATTCTCTGCCCTCTGGCCGGGACAAAGGACGCCCACCGATCCTGTTGATCTCGGCAACGATCTGCAGCTTGCCAAGGTTCGCCTCCGGGAGTGGCGGGATTCCGGCGCGAGGGTAGGAGCTGATGAAGCTCTCAGCTACTTCCTCTCCTGGTATGAAAAGGCTGACTTGGAGACTTTGCGCACTGTGCGCGAGGGATCCATCTGGACCACGGATCCGGAACACATCCGGCGTCGGCGGGAGCTGGCCCACAGCTATGTGGACTATGCCGACACCGATGTCTTTGTCCGGGACATCCGTGAGCCGGAAAAGACAGCGGAAGACGCCGCCAAGGAAGCTGCTGATGCTGAGGGCTCGGACTCCAGCCAGGACGAAGGGGAAACCAAAGAGGCCGACACTAGATGCTCCGGAACAGGCGTCTGTCCCGGGCGGAGGTGACGGCTCCATTCCTTCTGCTGGATCCGGCACTCCCGAGGCCGACATCTCCACCGCTACAGCTCCTCCAGCCGGTGGCTCTGCTTCTGCTGCTGCTCCTTGACTTTGCAGCACAAAAACTTTAAGTTTTATCAGATCCCCGGTATGCCGGGTGCAGATGTAATATACACGTTTAATTTCCTTTGGTTTGCTACCTGAACAAGTTTTATTTCGGTTTGCTTGTTATCAACGCCGGATCATCTTTGGCTAAGTCACCGAGTTTGTTTTCCTGTTTCCCCAACTTCACAACCTTGGCTACTTGTCTACCTTTTTTGGCTTTCGACGTATGAGTCTCAAGGTTGCTTCATTGAACATACAGTACTTTAACTTTGAAACTTAGACTTCAGATCATCCGACACTTCAAATTTTAACTTTAGCTTTAACAAAAATGTCGGTTCGCTTGCTCTACACTTCCTTAGCCGTTTTCCATGTGTAGACAATCTCCGGCATCTACTCTTGCTAGCCATGAAGCCGGGTTTCGGACAGCAGCTGAGTCGAAGAGTGGCCTTTGGTGCCGACACACTACTAGGCCGACATAGGAAACATTCGAATCAAGCCAGCCGGCATATAACAAAAACTATAAATAAACAACATAATATCTCGGAGGCAGTGCCCGCTCTCCTCGGGATGCCGGCACTTCATTCATTAGTCCTGTGCCGGCATAACGCGCCGGCACTCAAAGCAAAATATGGAAATACATACATTGTGTTGCTCAGGAGTAAAAGGGGCGGAGTAGAGCTATGTTCCATGGCCTCTTGGTTTCTTCTCCGGACCTGTCCGCCTTATCCTTCTTGGGGTCCTGCGCATCTATAAGATAGTAGGCATCATTGTGCAGAGCTCTGCTCACAATGAATGGCCCCTCCCATGGAGGAGTTAACTTATGCCGGCCTTCTGTTCCTTGCTTTAGCCGGAGTACTAGATCTCCCTCTTGAAATCTCCTTGGATTTACCTTCTGCGCATGATAGCGTCTGAGGTTCTGCTGATATACTGTTGTTCTTGACAGAGTTATTTCTCTTGCTTCCTCTAGCAGATCCACATCATTTTCCCTGGCTTCTTTAGCCTCTTCCTCAGTATATAGCACTACTCTTGGTGCATCATGTACATCTGTTGGAAGCACAGCTTCTGCTCCATACACCAAGAAAAATGGTCTGTAGCCTGTTGATCTATTCGGAGTTGTCCTTAAACTCCAAAGCACTGCCGGCAATTCATCTAGCCAACACCCCGGCGTTTTTTCTAGTGGCTCTATCAGCCGGGGTTTTATGCCGGATAACACTAGCCCATTTGATCTCTCTACTTGGCCATTGGCACATGGGTGAGCAACCGACGCAATGTCCAGCCGGATTCCCACCTCTTCACAAAATCTAGCAAATGGCCCTTGGGCGAAGTTCGACCCATTGTCAGTGATGATGCCGTGGGGAACACCATATCTCAAGATTATATCTTTCAAGAATTTCACTGCTGTGTGACCATCACACTTGCTTATGGGCTTTACTTCAATCCACTTGGTGAACTTGTCCACCATGACCAGGATATGGGTCATCTTTCCTCTGGCCGGCTTAAAAACCCCGACCATATCCAGGCCCCAAACAGCAAAGGGCCAGGTTATTGGGATAGTTTTCAAGGCAGATGCCGGCTGATGAATTTGGTGGGCATACCTCTGACACCCATTGCATTTCCGGACCAAGTTTTCTGCCTCTTGCAGTGCCGTCGGCCAATAAAACCCATGCCGGAATACCTTTGCCACCAATGCTCTGGATGAAGCGTGGTGACCACACTCCCCCTGATGAATTTCCCGGAGCATCTCCAGACCTTCCGCAGATTCGACACATCTCTGCAATACTCCGGTGACACTTCTCTTGTACATTTCTTTGTTTATGATGGTATACCCTTTGGATCTCCTTGCAATCCGGCGTGCCTCGGCTTCATCCGCCGGCACCTGACTATCTACCAAGAAATTCATAATAGGACGTGCCCATGAGGGCACTTCCCTGACAGTGAACACTGCCTGATCTATCTCCATCATTTCGACCGACATATAATCGATCTCCATGGGCTGCGAAGTCCCCGGGACTGAAGGGTCAGTCCCCGGGTATGCCGAAGCAGTCCCCGGGTATATCGGCACAACCTCTTGGTACATTTTACCCTTGCCCTTAGTCTTGCTCCGGAATACTGCACTCACAGCATATGCCGGCGCAGTCCCCGGGACTGAGGAATCAGTCCCCGGGTTATCTGACCTGGCTCCGGCATCTATCTCCATAGGAACTGCTTCCTCCGGACCTAGCGGGACATAAATGGAAGATGACTCCGGCGAGGGTTTGATCGATGGCTTCCTCAGATGCTCCAGCGAAATGCCGGGCGGGATTGAATCTCTGGAAGATCCCAGCTTGGACAATGCATCGGCTGCATCGTTCTGAGCCCGGGGAACATGCCGGAACTCACAACCTTCGAAATAACCGCTCAACTGCTGCACCAGAAAACGGTAGGATCCCATGTTTGCATCATGAGCATCCCATATGCCGGAACACTGCTGGATTACCAAGTCAGAATCACCGAAACACATGATCCGGCGAATTCCTATGTCCTTAGACACCTTCAGGCCATGCACAAGTGCCTCATACTCCGCCACATTATTTGACGCTGCGAAATGAATCTGCAGGACATATCTCAGTTGGTCATTTTTCGGCGAACTGAGAACTATGCCGGCACCCAAGCCATGGATTGTCTTGGACCCATCGAAATGCATCCTCCAATAATTTGCATCAGGCAATGGCGGCTCGTATTGTATCTCGGCCCAGTCAATAAAGAAATCAGCCAACACCTGGGACTTGATTGTATCCCTCTTATCATACTGAGGTGTATATGGCGAAAGCTCTATTGCCCACTTTGCTATCCGGCCGCTGGCATCTTTGTTACTTATGATTTCCGAGATAGGGGCCTCGGCCACTACCCGGATTGGATGCTCTTGGAAATAATGCTTGAGCTTCTTGGCCGCCATATATACACCATAAGTCATCTTCTGATAGTGGGGGTAGTTTTGCTTTGAGGTGGAGAGGACTTCACTCAGATAGTATACCGGCCGCTGCACGGTTTTGCCTCCTTCCTCTCGCTCTACTACCACCACTGCACTGACAACTCGGTTGGTTGCCGCTATATAGAGCAGCATTGGCTCACGGGGCATCGGAGACGCTAATACCGGCGTTGTTGACAACATCTGCTTCAATTCCTTGAAAGCTGCATCTGCTTGCGTCGTCCAGACAAATGTGTCGGACTTCTTCATCAACTGGTATAACGGCAAAGCTTTTTCTCCAAGCCGGCTTATGAAACGGCTTAGGGATGCAAGGCACCCAGTGAACTTCTGTACTTCCCTCAAATCTGTCGGCGGCTTCATCCTTTCTATGGCACGAATCTTGCCGGGATTCACCTCAATACCCCGGCTGGAGACAAGGAAGCCGAGCAACTTGCCCGCCGGCACACCAAAGGTACATTTAGCCGGATTCAACTTCATCCGGAATCTCCTCAGGTTCCCAAAGGTTTCCCGGAGATCATCTATGAGAGTCTTACTCTCCTTGGTTTTTATGACGATATCGTCGACATATACCTGCACATTTTTATCTATCTGATCGTGCAAACACTTTTGCATACATCTTTGGTAAGTTGCGCCGGCATTTCTTAAACCGAACGGCATAGTGAGATAGCAATAAGCCCCGTACGGGGTAATAAAGGATGTCTTTATTTGATCCGGCTCATACAAAGGGATCTGGTGGAAACTAGAATAGGCATCTACAAAGGATAACAGTTCACATCCAGCTGTGGAATCAATCACTTGATCGATCCGAGGGAGCGGGAATGGATCTTTAGGACATGCCTTATTCAAGTTGGTGTAATCAACACACATCCGCCATACTTTCACTATGGCGGGCTCATCTTTCTTCTTTTCCACCAAAACCGGATTAGACACCCAATCCGGATGAAGCACTTCTTTGATAAAGCCAGAGGCTAAGAGCCTGGCCACTTCGTCCCAAATGGCTTTCCTTCTATCGCCGGCATTCCGCCGGAGCGGCTGCTTCACCGGCTTAGCATCCGGTCTCACATGCAATGCGTGCTCAGCCAGCTCCCTCGGCACACCTTGCAAGTCCGAAGTAGACCATGCAAAGATATCCCGATTCTCACGGAGGAAGCTGATAAGCTCGCTTTCCTATTTGGGATCCAAACTTGCCCCAACCAGGGCATGGCGCTCCGGGAAAGCTTCATCCAGAGGCACCCTTTTAACTTCCTTGCCTACTTGAAAAGAAGCACTGCCACCGGGGTTTGACATGCCCGGCATAGATTTGCCGGTCACAACCGTCTCAGCAATTTCCACTGCTCGCTTGAGTCTTTTCCGCTCCTCAGCAATGATCAGAGTCTCGGCCAGGTTAGACCCGGCTGTAGCACATGCCATCGAACGCTTGTAATCACCAATGATGGTAATTGCCCCTCCGGATCCTGGCATCTTCATCTTCAGGTACGCAACATGCGTAGAGGCCATGAACTTTGCTAATGCCGGCCTCCCCAGCAAAGCATGGTAAGGACTCTCCAGATCAACCACCTCGAACATGAGGTTCTCCACCCTGCAGTTATCCCGGCTGCCAAACATGACATCCATCCGGATCTTGCCCATCGGCGCACATGAAAGTCCCGGCACAATGCCGTGGAACGTGGTCTTGCTTGGCTCCAGCATATTCTCCTTGATTCCCAGCTTCTGCATCGTATCTCTGTACATGATGTTGATGCTGCTACCATTGTCAATGAGGACCTTGCTGAACCTCACGTTATTAGCCGGCCCGACGAATGTCGGATCCATGACCAGAGCATACCCGCCGGGGTTTGGCATGATCCTGGGATGATCTGCTCTGTCCCAGCCAATGGCCTGGTCAGACCAATGCATCATCTTTGGAACTGCCGACATAACGGCGTTTACCTCCAAACTCCGCCGGTACAAGCTCTGCTTGTCTGTTCTCTCGGTCTCAAAGACCATGTAGCTCTGATCGTGCTCTTTGTATTCATTTCGGCCCGCTCCTGGGCCTCCGACATTATATTCCGGATTATAGCTCTGGTCTATCTGATTTACGCCGGCATTTCCGGCATTGCTCTGACTCCCGGGATTAGCCGGCCTAGGCGGGACTGCAATTGTATTGGCACCTGTCAACGGCGATGGAGCTGCCGGCACAGATGGTCTAGCCGGTCCCCAGGGACCTGCCCGACCTGCTAATATGTCGTCCAGCCATGAACAATTTCTTGTCAAATGATTTGCCGGCTTACCCGGCTGGAATGTGTGAAACACACAAGGCTTGTCCATGGCCAAACCCACTGTATACTTCGGCCACTGCTTCTTCTGGCCGGCGGCTCCGCCGGCATTCTTGTTGACCCAGACATTCTTTTTCTGGAAGGGCTGCGCTTGCTGCTGCGGTTGTTGCTGCTGAGGCTGCTGATAGCCCTCATATCTCGGACGCTGGCTACTGCCGGCGCCCTCTTGCTCTTCCTCTACAGCTGCTACTTGTGCTGCCCCATACCGGTGATCCGGCCTTTCATCTCTTCTCTTGTTCCGGTTATCAGTGCGATAGTATTGCCCTGGTCTCCCGACGCTGTTGTTGTTCCCCTGGGTCTGCCCCTGTCCTTGTGAATCAAGGGTGGGCTGCATAGGATCTCCCAGAGCATAACTATCAGCAATCTTGATTGTCTCGGCCAACGTGGCCGGCATTTCCCTCTGAAGCTTTTGCCACAACATGGTGCCGTGCCGGCACCCATGAGCGAACCACATGATGGCTTGCTGCTCCACAACTCCTTCGCAGGAATTGCGCAAGGTGCACCACCTAGTCAGATAGTCTCGGTCGGTCTCATTCACTCCCTGCCGGCAGTTAGCCAGCTGCTGAGGACGATTCGGCCTCTTATATGTACTGGTGAAGTTTGACACAAACTGCTCTTCAAAATCAACCCAACCGTTGATACTTCCGGTCGGCAGATTATTCAGCCATATCCTGGCTGGTCCTTCTAGCATTTGCGGTACATATCGTACCGCCCATCTGAGGTTTCCTCCGGCAATGTTCACCGCTGTGGAGTAATCCTCCAACCAATCTTCCGGCTTGGTACTGCCGTTGTATGTCCTCGCGCCACGCGCGAGCTGGAAGAAGTAAGGTACCGGCTCACCCATGATCCGGGGTCCAAAGCACATAGGACCCGGAGCTCCTTGCCTTTCCACCAACTCCGTTTGGTGAATCCTGTCCAGCTTGAAGCGCGCATCACTTGCTGCTAAGGACCGAGGTCCTAGCCGGGATGCAATTGGGCCCGCGATCACTTTCTCCTGCTGCTGCTCCGGCTGATACTGCTTAGTATGCCGGCCTTGTTGATGCTGCTGCTGATATCCTGCCCTGACCAGGGCGGAATTCCCATCATCCTCTCGATGTCCCGGTTGACCTGCACCTTGCTGCTGCGCTGTTCCTCCGGTGCCCTGCTGCTGACGCCGGGCCGCACTATTACTCCGGCCACCACCGGCCGAAACTGCCCCTTGCCCGGCCGGCGCATTCTGGCCAGCCTTCTTGCTGCCGACATACTTGTCGGCTTGGCCGGCATTCTTCTGAACTACTGCCTGCTTTCCGGCAATTGCCGGATCATACACTTGGATCTGCTTGTCCCGGCGGCCAGAGGTCACACTTCCGGCACGCCGAGCGCTTGGATGCGGGGACGAAGCTTGGCCCCTTGACCTTGCGCCGGCACCTCCTACCGACGCAATGTACTGGGATGCCCCGGCACCTGGGTTTGCCTTCTTAAAGGCCTCCTGCTGCTTAGTTGCTTCAGACAAAAGATGGTTAAGCCGGGCTTGCTACTCATGTAGTGCTTCACCGGACAAATTAGATAAGTCCTTAGCTACCTCTGCTGCTGCTCTAAGGTTCTTTACCGGTGAGCTATAAATTACCTTAGGCATAGTACTAGTTGCAGTATGACCCTTACCACTAGCACCTTTCTCTAGCTCAGTGTTAAGATCTCTACCTCTAGTTCTAACCTCTTCTATCCGGCTAGGCCGGGTTACCACATGAGTAAAACCATGAGCTGCTTCATACTCACGGAGTTGCCGGTTGAACCGTTCGCGCTCCTGATTCATGGCCAGGGCCTCGTCGACGAGGGCCTGCCGAGATCCCTCCAGGACCCCCCTTGTTTGCTCCGGATCATCGCCGGATCGCACCGGCTCAAGAAGCCGATCAAGGATGGGAAGAAGCACCTCGCCCCTAGCTGGCACGCCGGAAGTGCCGGCCAGGTTCTCCGCACGCTCCAACGGAGGACGCGCCGACCTTTTGACCTTCGGCGGCTCCAAGGGAGAAGCTCCGGCCGCTGCCGCTGCTTTGCCGGCATTTTCCGCCGGCGGCACAGATGTGCCAGCCATCATCACCTCGGCCGACTCTACTGAGCGAGCGCTACGCCCAGCGTGAGCCAACCGATGTGACGGAGGATCCGACGCCACCAGTACCTTTTCCCTGCAAACTCTCTCAGTCCCCACGTACACCCCGTGGGAGCCGAAAGACATGATCCGGCCATCCCTGGGGAACGGCCGGCCGCCGAGACATCCGGCGTTGTCGCTGACGAAGCTGAGCGAGCCTAGCCTCTGGACGAGGCCAGAGACCACGCGCACTCCCGAAGCTGCTATCACAGACCCCGTCCGAATAAACACTCCGCCCAGCATATCGATAGGCCCCACGGTGGGCGCCAAATGTCGTCGTGGTGAAACAACATATGCCATAGGATGGCTTAAATGGGGGCCGAACTAGATGCTGGAGGATTCGGGAGAAGGGAATGAGCTAAAAAGCACGACAGAAAGGAACACAGATCTACCCAGGTTCGGGGCTCTCGGAAGGAGATAACACCCCTACTCCTGCTCTACTTGGTTATATACTTGGATCGATGGAGTACACAACAAAGGTGCTTCCAAGCTCTTTGCTAGAGGAGGAAGATGAACTGCTAAGTGTAGGAACCTAGAGTGACCAACCCTTGCTAGGGCTCCCTGTGCCACCTTATATAGTGGTGGCCAGGGTTACAGCAGACACGAGCTACACTCCAAATAGGACTTGCTGTCGAGGGCAGACGCCCACGACTTTCTCCCTGATTGCTCTCGATGGGACTCACCCTTGTTGTACCTTGTACTTCCAGGACTGTGACCTTACCACTCTGAGGTAAGCTTGTACTGGTGCACAGTGAGGGTAGGTAACCTCCACTGTGCACCCTGCCATCATACTCTGCTACCATGCTTGGATGTTTTCTTCCTTGATTGTAGGGATGTGACATATTAGCTGACTTCTGTGTCCCGGATACGACCGTTGGCCATATCCCGGACCTATATGCCGGACCAACGACCTACGAGTGTCGGGTAATCCGGCCTCCCCTGCTCCTGCACAACACACCAAATGGTTAGGCCGGCATATCTAAGTATATGCCGGCACTCCTATACAAGTATTCCGGCTATACCGGCATATCCAAACACCAGCCGGGATATACTCATATACCGGACTGGCCGATGCTCTTATATTCCGGCCAGTCCCTTCATTGATAATCCGGCATAAGTCACCCATAGTCCTTGTATCTTTCTAGTCTCTTGACCCTACCGGGGGTCATCCCCCCGACAGATTCATCAGCAGCTTCCTGAATCTTAACATAATCAGTGCCAAGAGACATAAATCTCTGCATCAAGGGCTGCAGAGCAAGATTATATAAGAAACAGATAGAGCGCATGAGTAAAAAGTTAGAGTAAAGAAAGTTGCACTTACATGATCAGAAGAAGAGGGATACTGATGGACCTCAAGAGAATCACATGCAGCCGCCACTATCACCTTCTTTTGGCGCTTTGCGGGTTGCACACCAACGACTTTCTCCAGGATGTCATGTGATGGATTGTTCACCACAGCCTCGTCTTGCGAGCCCTTCTTCGGAGCAGTTGGAGTTGTCGAAGGAAGCACCACAGTGGTGGTTTTCTTTGGCATGTCATCATCACTAGAAGAAATTCATTTGAGTTAAAGAACAGGAAAAGATCAAATAAAAAACATTTGGAAACAAAAGTCAAATCACTTACGAGTCAAGTAATTCAAACATGCCAAGGACAGAATCCCAGGAAGATGTCCGTTCCCGTGGTACATCTTTTGGATTAGACGTACCCGAGGAAGTCAAGTCCTCCATGCGTTTATGCTTCTTCTTTGCACCTTGAACCTCATACTCAGCGAGGGGAGGCGACAAAGTGGAATCGCTTCCCTCCAGACAACCCTCGGCTTAATCCCCATCCTGGTTCTCACAAGCCTCAGGGGCTCCGGAGTCCGCAGGGGCGACTTTAGCATTGATAGGTCCTTCCTCGGGAAGAGGAGGGCGTGAAGCCAAAAATTGGTGGTCCTTTAAAGAATGCAAAGTATAGAGCATCAACAACACATAGTTAAAGGAAAAATAAGCGAGTGAAATATTTCTTCGGATTGCAAGTGGCGTACCTGTGGCAAGGGGTGCGAGGAGTCGAAGAAAGTAGCCGGACACGCAGGAACTTCTATTTTGGCAATGAGGGTAGTCAATGATCTAACCCTCTTATCGAGATCCTTTTTCTTTGGATCCTGAGACGACACTCGAGAAGGATCGGTCGAGCCAGAATAAGTCCATAACTTGGAAATTCGAGCTTGTAGCGGTTGAATGCATATTTGAAGAAAGAATGCCATAAGCTGCATTCCCGTTAGTCCGCTCCCCGCTGCATTCTTGATCTCTTGAATACGAGCTAACAATGGCCTGATGCTTTTGACTTCAGCTTCAGATGTCAAAGCATCCCATGTAGTCAGCTTTGTCAGGCCCTTGCTGGCATCAAAGGGAGCAAGTCCGTATTGATTAAAGTCAGAAAATTTCTGGTCCTTGATGTAGAGCCATTTTTGTCTCCAACCTTGAACTGACTGGGCCATCTTAAATTCAAGATATTGCGACTCTGATCGCACAGAGGCAATGGCACCACCAAGCTCAGGAATTTTGGCTAAGGAACCACTAGGACGAAGGCGAAAAAGATACTTCCAAAGAATCCAGTGGGGGTCGTGCCCAAGAATGCTTTATAGAGAGTGATGAAGCAAGCAATGTGTAATAGAGAATTTGGCGTGAGCTGATGCAGCTACATGCCATACACAAAGAGAAGCCCACGAAGGAATTCATGGGCAGGAAGGGATAAACCGCAAAGGAGGAAAGTAAGGAACATCACCCAGTATCCCGCTGGTGGTGCAGGAACAGCCTCGTCCCTGGGAAAGATGATCTCCCCTGATTCTGGTAGAAATCCTTCCTTCTTTGCTTTCTTCAGATCCGTCTCATCGAAGGACGAGGGAATCCATCCCAGAGTCTACTTCTTCGTCCCCTTCTTGGCCATCTTCGATCGATGAGCAACTCTCTTGATGGGCATACAATGGCGAGATGCTCGAGGGCTGCGAGAAAAGGGCGAGCGCAACAAAGAAGAAGCAGTGGTGGCAGAGGAGAAGCAATGAACGGGTAAATAGTAAAATTAAAAGCCTTCTCCTTATAAAACTTCTGCATGATGGAACATGGGCTGAGATGTGGTGTGCAAAGCGAAAGCAGAAAGCCCACTAATGGGCGGAAAATTCAGAAATTACCACGTTGTCCATGTGCAACGGTAAGCGTACGGTCAAATCATTGCAGAAAGTAATCATATCAATGACGTCACGCATACTAGATGAGTCAAAGGAATACAAGTCAAAGAAGATTTTGAGCCTATGATCGCCTCCAAGGAACCCGACCATAGCCTCGGGGGCTACTCCCATCGGGAGCGCTGGTCGCGCACCCGATGAACAGAAAGGAAAAGGGAAAATATTTTAAAAAGTTGTGTGTGGAGGTCATGATGAAGATAGACAAGTTAACAAGTAATTTTTTAGCCTATACCCAAAAAAATTCAACTATAGCCTCGAGGGCTACTCCCATCGGGAGCGCTGGTCATGCACCCGATGAAGATGAAATTATCAACTTTGCAATCAAGAAGGTAAACTATGGAGTACACACTGGAGCAAATTATCGACTTCATTGTCAATGAATCAACATTAGACATTGATATTCGCTAATTCACTCCCATCGGGAGGGATTTACGACTAGTCAAAGAAAACAACCCGAAGATTTTGGGTATTAAAATAGCCAAACAAGGCTCACGACAAAATTATGATTCTCAAGCTGCGTCGTCGCGATAAAAAGCTTGAATGCCATGATTGTAAAAGATCATGAAGGTAAGACCTCAGGATCCATCCTGCATGGCCTAGTATACGCACATGAATGCACTCTGCTAGTAAATTTTTGTATCCATGATGTGAAGAAAAATCCTAGTGGACGCACTGGGTACCCTGAGAAATATTGGAATTGTATCTTTGTAAGTCCTAAATACGACAAAAGATTGGGTTACGCTAGGTACCGGATTCAGACCTGGGGTCTTGAATTCGAAGTAGGTGGCAAGTTTCTACTCAGGTAGGTCTCCTGATCCGTCAGAAGTGCCAAACTTGTTAACCAAAATCCCCGTGATAAATAATATGAATTGTTTGATGAATATAGGGAAATTGAAGAAGTCGAAGATTGATCAAGTCGAAGATATAAAGATTTGAGATTCAACCCGAATTTACAATTCTGGTAGAATCTCGGGGGCTACTGACGAGGGTATAGCTAATAAGACTCATTATCTTAGTACCCCTGGGGCCTGTTAGAATAAGCCCAAGTTGAGATGTAGTTGAAATACGAGATGACATCGCATACAGACATTGTAATTTGTATTGAACCCGACCGGTTCCTCGAGACCAGGCCACCTATATAAAGGGGCCAGGAGAGGCCGGCCAGGGACAGATTGAGATTGAGCCAATTGAGTACTACGCTTATTCTTGATACACGTCAAACATCGTCTTGTTTGTCTGATCTTTACCTTCGAGTTAATCTGACACCCTCTTCCCCCGATCCTAAATCCTTCATCTTGGACATTTGCTGAGTAACCCTCGTCCAGGCCCAGCCCAAGGGGGGCGGGAGGGGCAGCCGCCCCGGGCCCAAACAAATTAGGGGCCCTCCGCAGGTATGTTATCTGTACTTGTATTGGGCCATATCCCTGCCCATAGCTGAAGAAAAATTTTGACAGAAGCTGGGAGTTGGGAGTTGGGCCAGCAATTGAGGCCCCTAATTCTCCGCACCTGGACGCAGAGCACTCACATGACGTGATCGCTCCAGACATCCACCGGTTCGCGTTACTTCTACCTTCCCCGCACGATCGGGAGCGCTTGAAGTCAAACGCAGACACGCTCGCCCACCGTCACCACTCTGTCAATCGCGAATCACTGGACTCCACATCTCCTCTGACTCCTCGCCAAATTCCTTGTCGGTGAGATCGCCTCCGATCCCCAACTCTCTAGATAAGGTATTCCGAATTTCTGATCTCTCTAATTCTCTGCGTAGTCCATACCCTAATCAGCAAATTTAATTTTAATTACTAGTTGGCCTATTTCCAGCGTGGTTATTGAGCCCAGCGGAGTAGTGTGTTATGCCACCAAAGACGTGCCCATTTGGTAGTGCAAAATGAAAAGGAGAAGAGACACAAATGCATTAATAGAATCACGGAGATGTGCTCTTAACAAATTAATGTTGATATAGAAGAAGAAAATATTGACATCGACATGGAAGATAACAATGTGAGTGATCTTGAGCACGTATTTAATTCATGTCATCATAATATTTATATTGCTTATTGGATCTTATTTACTATGGCTTCAGCTGAAAGAAGCTTTTTAAAGTTAAAATTATTGAAGAACCATATAAGGTCCGCAATGTCGCAAGAGAGGTTAAATGACTTGGCTACTATATGCATCAAGAATAAATTATTAGATGAGATTGATATTGAGACCATTATACCAATGACTTCACATCTAAAAATGTGAGAAGAAATATCCGAGGTAATATGTTAACACATTTGATATGAATATTGCAACAAGAGACACTCTAAATTTTTATTGAGAGCATGTATTGATTTTTTTTTTAAGTTTTATGATGGGGCCCAAAATTTTAGTTTTGCCCCGGGCCCCTAAAATCTCAGGACCGGGCCTGCCCTCGTCAGTCCTCCACTCGGCCGATTCTGCGCGTTTGCCGGACGATGTATGGGGGTTGCTGTTGGATATGCTCTCATGGCTTGGGGTCTAGCAATTTATTTCTACCACTATGGATGGAGAGGTCAGAAATATGATCTTGCTCGGGGTTTAATAAGTTATCCTACTAAAAGGGCTCGTTCGGATCCGAGGGATCCCTCGGGATCCCAGCCTTATCCCTGATTGGTGATTCCACAAATGATGTATCCCTAGAAACCCAGATGCTTTCATACAAATCCTTGTCTTTCCGGAATATATTCCACTCCTCCGAACATCGGGAAGAAAATACCGCGTCGCTCGCTGGTTAATACTTCTCGTGCTGCACCTTTTCTTGCGGGACAGGAAGGTGCTTTTTCATGTTTTTTCCCTGCCAAATGATGCCAGGGAAAAGTTGTGGTCTTCTACTCTGTGGATTCCCATGTGCCGTGAAAATCTCTCTCGTGGTTTTTAAGACCTGTTTGGTTTACGCCTGCACCCGCCAAGCCAATTCAGGGGCGCGCCAATATTTTGGCATTGGATTCGCCCGCCCTCATTTGGCCAGCACGTGGGCATAAAATTAGCAGCGGTTACCAAAATTTTGGCTTGGCTTTTGTATGTTGGCTTCAATCCAAACGATAGGGTATGGTACTGGTCAACGCCAAATTTTTGGTGTGGCAACCGCCGGCTGCAATCCAAACAGGCCCTTATTCCCTAGATGATAGCTCCCCAACACAAACCACCAATGTAGCCCGAGCTATATAGAGCTCAATTTATTAAAATTTAAAAACTACATTTTAAAATTTCAAAATAATCTGAGATTAAATCTGGATGTAGTTAATGTTGTGTTATGTCAACCTGCAAATTTTCAACTCAAAATACTTTATATTTAAGGCTGTGCAAATATGACAAAAATCTATACTCCCTCCGATCAGAAATAACTGTCGGCAATTTTGTACTAGCTTAGTACAAAGTTTATACTATGTCCCCGATAGTTATTTCCGATCGGAGGGAGTAGTTGTTAACATTGCAGATTTTCAGAACTTCACAAATCTGTCATATTTTGTTATTTTTGTACAGCCCCAAATATAAAGTGTTTTGATTTGAAATTTGGCACGTTATTATAAAAAAACATTATGTACATCAACATTTTTTGTAGATTTTTTTTGAAACTTCAAAATGCTGATTTCGAATTTTGAAGAAAAAGAGCTACATGTATCTCGTCCTAAAAAAAAACACACCAAATGAAGCCTAATAGTCCAGCCCATAAGTCTTGCTCACTAAAGTCCAGCCCATAGGATAGCGCAAATGGATCAATTGATCCACTAGAAGCGCTCCTCGCCGTGCTCAAATACAACTTTCTAATCAAGCTCGACTGAATTTTTTTTTTTTTGAAACAAAGGCAAAAGCTTTGTCTCAATCTATTAATTACGAAAAAAAATTGTCTAGTTAATTAACGAAAAATCGAGCAAAAACCGCTACAACAAAAGCACAAGCCAACACACCAACCGCCAATGCAAAACAGCCCCTAACTTGAAACAACCCCAAACCCGCGACTCATCATCACATCGCAAAGGAAAACCTCACTGCAGCCACATCAACAAAGATCATGAAGACGAAAACCCGAAAAAATGAGAACCATCCATTAAGTTGCGGACTTCTTCTTTCTAGCACCACTCTTCTTGGTTTTGCTCTTGAGATACTCCTTCACCTTCTCAATTTTGCATGTTGAAGATTTCTCCGTTAAAAGGCAAGTAATCTCCTTGCAAGATCCAGGGCTTGCCGCCTCTAAGATGACAAGTAAGTCACAAAGCTCTTTCAAGAGAGCCTCAGAGCTAGGTGTCAAAGCGCATGTCTCACTAGCCTCATCGCACGAAGACACCATGTTCCCAATGGTCATAGACGAGTGAGTGATAGTACCATCTAAACCTCCATGATCCACAATGGCGAGCGACTGGCAAGGCTCCATCGGCGGTGGTGAGGGCGTCATGGATGAGCACATATTTATTGGGAGCAACACTGACGATTCCCCACATCGCTCCCGCAGCTCAAACATAATTTGCAGAACTGGAGCCACAACCTCGATGATCACTTCACTCACAAAGACAGATGACACCTCGTGTAGCGATGAAGAACAAGGACTACCACGTGGGGAGAAATCTCCATAGGGGCAAGCTTCCCCCTCATCAACAGAGGCAACCTCATGCATAACAGGCACAACTGGCAGAACCTGGAGTTTGGCAAGAGCAGCCTCCGCTCTAGCTAAAACATTCCCAACACGCGCAAGGGAGTCGCAAAGCTCGACCGAATCTTCACACTAAGTTATATACTCACTTAAAAAATGTCCTCCTTCTACAGCCAGCAGTCCATCAAAATGTATGATGTTCCCCCCAATTTCTTTATCTTATAGGATGAAGTGACGTAATTTCATTGCAGTTTCCTTACCAAACAAATCAACCGCGGAATGTCAACAAGATTTTAATTATATCCGGGTACTACTATGTGTAGTTTTTTTTGATTTTTTATGTACTTATCAATTATCTATCATATTAGAATTCAATCATATTTACATAACTAAACCATATATGCTTGCGCTTATTTTGAAAATTTATAAGCCTCTAATTGTTGGCCCGGGGCTTCCTTGAGGGCTGCCACGTTCCACAGCAGGAGCAGTACCATTTTTATTTTATTTTTACATAGATATATAAATATGTACTGTGATTCCTAATTATACATTTATTTTTGTGTGTTTTCTCTTTGCTTCTTTTTTTCCTTATTTTAGGCTGAAATTATGCAAATAAAACTTCAGTGCAATACAGAGTATTTTGTCATGTTCTCTCATGATTTGTGATGTTGGGCCATGTTGAACATGTTGTCTCAGAACTCATAGACAATGAGCACTGCTATACGTTTAATAAAAACTTTTGTCCATCCGTTGCCAACTAATCTTTTCCTTTTGGAGGTTCAACAGCTGATATTCTCTGTAGCGACAGCCAGAGGAAATAGTAGTAGAGCAAGTCCCATCTTTTCTGTGCCCCGTTAATAGCATCTTATCTCCATCAGAGACACAATATTTTCTTTTCTGAATTTCCGGGATTGAGTTCAGTAGGAATGCTTACATTCTAGTTGCCCTTTTAGGCTCTATAATGAAATCGGCATCTATTGCAAGAAAAAAATCTGCAGCGTCATGATTAATTGCCATGGCTACTTATGCTCTGATGTCACTGAATTAGTTTAATTACTGTCTGTTATTAGCTTGTACTAGAACATTGGTCCAGAGCTAATGTTTAGTTAACCTCATATTTTAATGAAGGCCTGACCTTACTGCAGGCACTGAAAACTGTTGAAGACGACTGCATTGGGGAAGGCCTTTGAGCAGTTGCAGCTTGCAGATACCATGGGACCATTACCAGCAACCACTGCATTACCAATTCCCTAAGCATGGAAGCATCGAAGAAGACGAGGTCACTTGTAGATTGAATAGCAACCTGATGTCCTCCTCCTCTGCACATGGGATCGGATATGTATGCATTTGCTCTGGCTGTTTATTTGTCGAGAAGGCCTTGGACACAGACTACACAGTAGAACAGTAGTATATCATATGAGTAGTATTTTAATTATCAGCTAAATTTCCCAAAAAAACAAGCTTCTCGGCTGGAATTAGAACGGAAAACCAGAAAGTTTCCCTTCAACTTATATTGTATTTGGCCGTCAAATGCCAACATTTCCTTTTAGAGATTAAAATATTTTTTCAAACTAAATAGTTATCTGTTTTATTTAGAAAAAAGACATAGAGGTATACATATATAGACTGCAGTACGCCATCTGCCTCACTTTGCTGACTATACACTTTATCTGCTTACCAACTGGACAAAAGCATGGACACCCTTCTGTGTGATGACCAACAAACTTAATCTGCAGTATTGCCTTTGGTTTCTTTTTCTGCCCTTTCAGTTGCTGAAACTTGAAAGCTAAAGCATTGTTGTCTACTATTTTCAGGGATCTCGCCTTCCTTATTTTCAGGCCACTGTCTCGTTTCTGTCTAACCAATCATACAGGGGAATGAGTATTTTCTCACCTGAATATAAAAATCAAGTCATTCGTCAAAGGAAAAAAATACTGATAACAAAGTCAACAAAACGATACACTGATTATACAATCCTTCTGGGATCTAGTGCTCGGTGTAGCAAATGCATGAATCACATTCTCACTTCTCATCTCATCGAGGGTCGTTCCAGACTCAGAATAGTATATTCAGTTGAGCAATTGAGCAATTGTTTAACAATATTTCACATTCGCAGCCTGGCTAGGGATTTTCTCCACATCTCGTCTGAATCGAACGGATTCATGTATTGAGATTTCTTCAGAATTCCCACGACGAACTTGATCCCGTGCTCGATCGAAAGTCGAAACTGACCCGCGGTTCTTGGACTCAGATTTGAGTCATTATTGATGGACCAAGAATGGACCGTGATCTTGTCCAAGTCTGCAGCTGCAGCAGGTGACTCTCATTACTGCCATCCTATTACCCAACCTGGCACATTCTACCTGTTAGTTAGCACCATGATTGAGCTAAAGAGGGCAAAGATTTATGGTTTCACGGTGGTCGGCTGATGTCCGTGCGACACTTTTCACCTGTCGTGTGTTTGCTTGTAGTTCTTGCATTCTAATTGCGATCAGTACATACCTTAAATGGTCAATCAACTCACGACATTAGCAAAGAGATAAGGTATCATATCTTCGCGTCATTTCTAATCCTTAAATTTTGTCGTTTCTTTGCCTTAGTCTGGTGTACTCCACAAAACAACCACTAATCACCACGAGAAGGCGGCATCTTTGAAGAAGATCCATCATTTAGAAATTATTTTTTTAGAAAGAAAGACTGAGGCATCCTTTGATTCATAAGAATTTTAGAGAAAAAGTATATGATTCTTGTTCCTATAGGAATTTACACTATATCAGCTTTGATTCATAGAAATACATGGAAGGAAATCTATAAGAAATTTTCCTTTAGAGCCAGATTTCTATGCAAAACAGCCCAAGAAAACAATTTTCTTTAAAGGAATTTTTCCTTTGCGGTTTGTCACTTGCGTTCCTACCAAATTCTATTCCTATTCCTATTTCTACAATTTGATATCCTACGAATCAAAGAAGCCCTAAAACACGTCAGTGAAGCCATACTAGTGAAATCACCGGGGTGTAATCGGGCTTTTACACATATAGCTAGATCAAACTCTCCGTAGGTAATATTAAGGTGTCCATTATATATCAACGTAAAAAGAACTCCATCATATTCCACTGGATCTGTGATGTTATGGGTTGGTGGTGTTGACATATGCTTTGATGGACAGCCGTACAAAGGTCTGTATCCCATCCCTTTCTTGTACATCATCGATCATACAGCATACAGGATTACAGGTCATGGGACCATGGGTGATGCAATGCGTGAATCGTGATCCTTGATGATCCATCGACGCGTCCCCTGATCCAACGACACTTCACCCTGCCGTCACTCTCCTCCTTTCCTGACAGATCAGTCGTTTGATTGTCTGAACAGTATGTGTACCAGCTGGAGCTACACCATTTCATGAAACTGTATATGTATATGCCAATTGATCATTTCACCATTCCATCACCCCTGTATGCGTGCGTGTGTTGTGATAGTAAAGTACTGTTTTGATCTATTTCGGACACCCACAAGTGTTTTGATCCGTTTGAGGGGTGGGGATTGTTGAGATCTAGGCTAGATCAAATCGATACTATATTGTCTATGCAACAAAAGACTCGGGATCTGAGAGATAGAGGGAGGGAAACCAGAGAGAGAGAGATACCTGCGCCTGAGCTTGAAGAGCTCGAACCAGAAGCCATGGTGATGGGGGTGTGTGTGTGGTGGCAATGGTGGCAGTGGTGCTTCCCGTCGCCCACGCTAACCCTAGATCGGTAGGGGATGTCGGTGGGGGGCGGCTACACACGATCAACCTCATGAGGCGTGCAGGCCGGCCCCCCACCCTTTATATAGCGCAGCGACGAGGGCCCACCGTTCACAAACGAACGGATGCCCCCGATCAGGGCGCGAGAGAAGGGGTCGGACGAGCCGTTGGACTCGTACGGATAGAGATCAATCTAACATTCTTCCCCTTGATCTCAACTTTACTTTTAACTTTAACTTTACACTTTACTCGTTTCATCACAGATCACTACATAGAGCATGTTTCATCGTCACAGCTCAATTGCCGATAGAATCAGACAACCAATATACACTTTTCTATTTTGAAACAAATTCTGTTACTTTTGGGCCTCTTATGATCCAGGAATCATAGGCTTGCCATTAAACCCATGCCGGCTAAGTGTTCGTTGAATACATTGGATGGTAAGCCTTTCGTTAGCGGATCCGCAAGCATATCCTTTGTCCTTATATGCTCGAGACTTATAGTTTGATCCTGGATTTTATCTTTCACAACATAATACTTTACTTCTATTGGTCTGGTAGCTTTACTCGACTTGTTGTTGTGAGCATAAAATACTGCAGGCTGGTTGTCACAGTACATCTTTATTGGTTTGTCAATGCAATCCACCACTTTCAAGTCGGGTACAAATTTCTTTAGCCATAACACCTGATTCGTGGCCTCAAAATATGCTATAAATTCGGCATACATCGTGGATGATGCAACTATCGTCTGTTTGCAGCTTCTCCACGAAATAGCCCCTCCTGCGAGAGTGAACACATATCCTGTTGTGGACTTTCTTTTATCTTTGTCTCCCGCATAATCTGCATCTGAATACCCTTTTATCTCTAGGGAGTCAGATCTTCTGTAAGTTAGCATGAGGTCTTTTGTGCCTTGCATATAACGCAATACTTTCTTTACCGTCTTCCAGTGCTCTATGCCTAGATTTGACTGATATCTACCGAGTACCCCGGTGATAAAAGCTAAGTCAGGGCGAGTGCACACTTGTGCATACTGTAAGCTTCCAACAGCCGAAACGTATGGTACTGCTTTCATTTGATCGATCTCATATTGATTCTTGGGGCATTGATATTCCCCAAAACTGTCGCCCTTGACTATAGGAGCAGGTGTGGCATTACTCTTATGCATATTATACTTTATTATAACCTTTTCTAAATATGCCTTCTGTGATAATCCTAACACTCCATTCTTTCTATCTCGGTGAATTTCTATGCCCAAAATATATGAAGCTTCACCAAGATCTTTCATATCAAAGTTTGAGGACAAAAACTTCTTTGTTTCTCGCAGAAGACTAACATCACTGCTAGCAAGCAGGATATCATCCACATACAAGATTAGGAAAATATATTTCCCACTTTTAAATTTTGCATAAACGCAGTTGTCCTCAATATTTTCTTTAAATCCAAATCTTTTGATGGTATCGTTAAACTTTAGATACCACTGTCTAGAGGCTTGCTTTAATCCATAAATGGATTTCTTTAGACGGCATCCCATGTGTTCCTTCCCCTCCATGAAAAAACCCTTGGGTTGTTTTATGTACACTTTTTCTTCTAAATCTCCATTTAGAAATGCCGTCTTTACATCCATTTGATGCAACTCTAAATCAAAATGTGCAACTAGTGCCATTATGATTCTGAAGGAATCCTTACATGAGACTGGAGAAAATGTCTTATTGTAATCTACCCCTTCTCTTTGTGTAAATAATTTTGCCACTAGACGCGCTTTATACTTTTCTATGTTCCCGTTAGAGTCATACTTTGTTTTCTAGACCCATTTACAGCCTACTGTTTTGGCTTCTTTGGGAATTTCCTCTAAGTCCCAAACATTGTTGGAACTCATCGACCTCATTTCATCTTCCATGGCCTCTAGCCACTTCGATGAGTTGGGGCCTCCCATAGCTTCTTCATATAAAGTGGGATCACCTTCCATATGAACTGTTTATGTGTTATAAACTTTATAATCAGTAGAAATAGCTGATTTCTTAACTCCTTTGGACCTTCTAAGGGCCTCATTCTCTGGCTCATTATGTACCTCAACTTCTAGTACATCTATTAAAGGTGGCTGCTGCAGCTCCCTTTCATGCTCAACAAAAGGTTCAGTCGGCTCCTGACGGACAAGTTCTGAATCTTCACACCTTGTTGTCATGGGTGGAGTTACAACAGGTGCTTGCACCACAACCTCGGGGATTGTTGGTGCAGGCATAACAGGTAGCGAGAAAAATGGCTCCTGTATCATCGGATTAGGTGCATGCACCCTCTTCTCCTCAAGATCAATTTTCCGAGCTACCATGCTCCCCCTCATCACTTTGTCCTCCAAGAAGACTGCATGTCTCGTTTCTACAAACTTTGTGTATTTGTCTGGACAGTAGAAATGATAACCTTTTGATCTGTCAGGATAGCCAATGAAGTGGCAAGTTACTATTTTGGGGTCTAACTTTGCAATATTTGCATTAAATACTTTTGCCTCAGCTGGGCTCCCCTAGACCCTCAAGTGGTGCAGGGAGGGAACTCTCCCTGTCCACAACTCGTACGGTGTTTTAGACACCGACTTGCTTGGTACTCTGTTGAGAATGTGAATGGCGGTTTTAAGCGCCTCCATCCATAATCCCAATGGCAGGGTGGAATAGCTCATCATACTGCGCACCATATCCATAAGAGTACGGTTGCGCCTTTTAGCTACTCCATTTTGCCGAGGTTTGCCCGGCATAGAATACTGGGCGACTATTCTATTTTCATGTAAGAACCTTGCAAAAGGTCCAGGTACTTGACCATATGGAGTGTGCCGACCGTAGTACTCCCCCCCAAGGTCGGACCGGACTATTTTAATTCTTTTATCATGTTGATTTTCAACTTCTGCTTTGAATATTTTAAATTTATCCAATGCTTCAAACCTTTCTTTAATTGGATAAATATAACCATATCGGGAGTAATCATCTGTGAATGTTATGAACGAGTCATAGCCATCCACACTTTTCACAGAAAATGGTCCACAAATATCAGTGTGAATTATTTCTAGTGTTGCTGTACTTCGGTTTGCACCCTTTTTAATTTGCTTTACATACTTTCCTTTTATGCAATCTATGCATTGTTCTATATCGGAGAAATCTAACGGAGGAAGAATATCATTTTTAGCGAGGTTTTTGTTTCTTCCCCTCAAAATATGGCCTAATCGACAGTGCCATAACTTCGATGAGTCATGAGTTCTTTTTCTTTTCTTTTGTTCTTTGTTCGACAAGGAAGTTTGTTCATTCACATTACACACAGAATGCACTTTTTCACGTAAGGATAACAAATAAAGCTCGTTGTGAAGTAAAGCAACAACCACACAAGCATCTTTAAACCATATGGCACACTTGCCGTGTGCAAAATAACACTCATAACTGTCTTTATCCAAACGTGATACACTTATTAAGTTTATGTGAAGTGAAGGAACAAATAACACATCTCTAAGCAGAATCAAAAAACCATCAGCTAACTCCAAGGAGATATCGCCAACAGCTTCAACGTCTGCTTGAACTCCATTCGCAACTTCAATGCATCTTTCATTTCTTTTCATAGTCCTTGTCGAATGGAATCCATGTAAAGAATTTGCAACATGAACAGTTGCACCTGAGTCAATCCACCAAGTAGATTTCGAAAACTGTGAATACAGGGATTCATTTACAAAAGAAACTATATCTATACCTTTCCTTGCCATTCTGGACAGTCTTTCTTGAAGTGCCCAGTCTTTTTGCAGTGGAGACACTGGTCTTTATCCACTAGGAGAGTGGGCTGATGATACTGTTGGGAACCTTTGCCATATGGCTTGGAGGGAGAACCTTGATTGTTGTTCTGGTAGTTCTGGTAGTTCCTTTTCCTGTTGTCCTTGACATAGTTGATGGAACCACCATTTGAGGTTTTAAGCTTACCTTCCTCTTGCACACACATGGCAATCATTTTATCTAAGTCCCATTTATCAGGGGACATGTTGTAGTTGATAACAAAGTTATCAAACTCTTTAGGCAATGAAGCCATGACAAGGTGAACAAGCAGAGCAGGCTTTAGTTCCAGATCAGCATCCATGGGCTTCAGTTTAGAAGCCATGTTGCTCATCCTCAAGATGTGCTCCCTGATACCATGTGCACCTCCTGTGTATTTTTCTGTGACCAGCTGTTTGAGCAGCTGGGTAGCATACACCTTTAAAGAGCCAGTGAACTGGCTCTTTATCTTTTCCAGAAACTCCCCAACGGAAGTGCACTCTGCGATTGAGCCTGCAATGGCGTTCTCAATCGTATTCTTTATAAAGGCCATGCACTTTTTATTTGCATTGACCCACTTTTGGTTCTCTAGCACATATGCCAGCTCCACTGGAGCATAGTCATTTTTCTTGTTCTCCCATGCAGCATCATCATCCTTTGCATCTCTGACTGGCTCTATCGGCTTGACTGGCTCTGTCGGCTTGACTGGCTGTGGAGTGTCCACAACCCAGTCGACTTCAGCGCAGACAAAATCCAGATCAACTTTCTTCCTCCACTCAGTGTAGTTGTCACCCCTGAGCGTCGGAACGTCTTTGAGGCAACTCATCAGATTGTAGCCTCCTGAAATTCACAAAGATGTGAGATAACAAAACAATTGCATGCATTACTCCAACGTTGGTATAAATCAACACATACAACTATTTGTGCAATTAAAACTATATCACCATTGGGCAAAAATAGAGATAAATGCACCATTTAATCCATATAACAAATAAATTGTGATCATGCTATTAACAACGTTGGTTATATAATAATAGAAACACAATCGCTTTTAAATCCACGTTATCACATCTTTAAAAAAATTTAATCATCACTTTATTGCTTTTAAGCAATTACAGGCCCACGGCCTTACTGCGGCCCATGGCCCACTTGGCGCGCGTGACGCCCCTGTGCGGCGGACACCAGCCGCCGCTCTCCTGCGGCCCAGCCCGAGGCGGCCCAGCAGCCTGCCAGCACCCGCGCCGCTCACTCTTGGCCGTCGGATGGAATCCGACGGTCGAGCGCACGAGTCGCCAGGACAAAACCGGACCCGAGCGGCTCTTACTGGAAAACCCTAGCCACTCGCCCCCATCCCCACTCTCTGTTGCTGTCCGCCCATGTCGGCTGGAGGAGGCTGAGCTCCGGCGGCCGGCGCTCCGCCGGCGCGTCGCCGGTGACGGCGCCACCACACGGTGGCGTGGCGGAGCTCTCCCGTCTCCCCTCTCTGTTTCTCTTTTCTGTCCCGCGCGGTCGGCGCCCCGAAGCACCCGAGGCCACCATCCCGAGCTCCTCCACGTTCGCCTAGCAGAGAGAGAGAGAGAGGAGCCCGACGGCCTCCTCTACAGCACTCATGCCGGCGAGCGTGCTATCTGACGGTGGCCGGAGGCGCAGCCTTTGCCCCCGAAGGGATCTTCCTTTTGGCCGTGGCGAAGGTGTGCTCCTCCACTGCCCTGTCCTTCTTCTCGGATGCCCCTAAAAAGGTGCACATCGAGATCGAGCGGGACGGCGCGGCCTTCCGGCGGCGCACTTTTCTGGCGAGCCCGAGGCATCGACGGTGAGTGTCCTGTTCTTTTCCCTTTCCCTCTTTTCTAATTTTAGGGTTGGGGTTCCGGTGGGTGGGGATTGCTTTTACCGAAAGATCTAGACCCTAGATGATGCTCTGATACCATTGTTGAGATCTAGGCTAGATCAAATCGATACTATATTGTCTATGCAACAAAAGACTCGAGATCTGAGAGATAGAGGGAGGGAAACCAAAGAGAGAGAGATACCTGCGCCTAAGCTTGAAGAGCTCGAACCAGAAGCCATGGTGATGGGTGTGTGTGTGTGGTGGCGATGGTGGCAGTGGTGCTTCCCGTCGCCCATGCTAACCCTAGATCGGTAGGGGATGTCGGTGGGGGGCGGCTACGTATGATCAACCTCATGAGGCGTGCAAGCCGGGCCCCCCACCCTTTATATAGCGCAGTGATGAGGGCCCACCGTTCACAAACGAATGGACGCCTCGATCAGGGCGCGAGAGAAGGAGTCAGACGAGCCGTTGGGCTCGTATGGATAGAGATCAATCTAACAGGGGTGCGTCCAACGGTGCCCCCAATTTCAACAAAGTGGATATGTTTTTAAATATTTATTAGGAGTAGAGTGATTTACATTAAAATTAAAAACATAGTTAAATTTTGAAAAAATATAGAAATAGAAATTAGATAAACCCTAGTCTAATGGGACTAGGGTTTCTCGATGGCCTAGTCATCATCGTCCTCGATCTTGATGAGGTGGTGAGGCCTATGCCTCCGATGACGCAGGTGGCTTGGCAGGCGACACCGCGGTTACGCAGGTGTCGGCTATGGAGTCTGGCCGATACTTAGAGTGTCACACCTGGATCGGGACAGCGGCGATCTCCTTGACGTCATAGGCCTCATGGCTACCTGGAGTTATCCGGCGAGGCCACATCCTATAACGGCCTTTGGACTGCGGTAGCCCACATCACCGGGCTAGCGGACATACATCACAGAGTCACCCCTCGCCACCTAGAGGGAGTCTGCGGTGTTGGCCTCCTTGCCGGTGTCATCATCAACGTTGTCCTCCCCTAGCGGCTCGACCGCAAAATACGACCGGCACCGAGCATCATGCTCGACCTCAAATAGGTTGTCCCACATAGGAGTGAATCGGCGTAGGCTAGGTCCTCAAGCAGGTTGGGCGGGAGGAACCTCGGGCGATGGTGAATCTCCCAGTGTCGCGCTGGCCATGTGGTTGGCACAGCCCAGACGGTAATTCTGGCCCTATTTAAGTGTTAGCCCATTGGTAGGTGCATGTCTGACCACGGAAACGATGAGGCATCCTCCTAGTACGTGTGCGCGGTCGCCATAGAGACATTGGTCGCTCCATGTCGCGCACCGATGGGGAGGGTGGTGCGAGGGCACGGTGGTGGCGAGGGCCACTTCCACATTCGCCTACTTTACAATGGGGAATGCCATGCCCCAGTGTCGTGCATACGCACGTGCAATCGTCGTCATTGGAGCTCCCGTTCTTGTAGTTAGGCCTCATGGTGCCTACCCTCGGGGGTGAATCTGCTATGTAGGTGTTGGGGTCAGTTGACACCAATAAATATTGGAAAATCCTTTGATAAATCACCATTCGTTGATTCTCATACTTAGAATATGACACCATTAAAGTGAGGTGAACCCAATGCGCTAATCTCCTAGATTAGCCCCTAACTCCCCTTGACCTCAACCGCACACCGGTGCCTGCCAATTCAGGCTAGCTACCGGGAAGAGGCCATGGGCAATCCCGTCGATGAACACGCCCATGCCCCACAACCTGTTTGAAGAAATGCCGCTCCCGACTCGGACCCTCTCAGTATGGCTTGGCCTATGTCCTTCGTTCATTTCGATATGGGAGCATTTTTTGATGCCCAATTTTTGCGGAGGATTACTATGGTGAGGATGGCGAGGCCTACATGTACAGTATGATCAATGGTGGCAGCCATTTCAATGATGGCCTTAAGACCGAGCAAGAAAACCAAGCCGAGGGTTTTGATATCTATGGGGAGCCATTGTTTGGGCATCCCTACCACCCAATGGAGGAACCCTTGACTGTGGAAGATGAGGTCGGCGATGAGCACCAGGACAGTGCCAAAAAAAGCCAAAGGAATTGAGGATACACGACCAAGGAGGACCCGTGAATTTGACAGTCTTAGATGTCAATTAGCCTAGACCCGATTTGCGGTGCCAAGCAAAATCATAT
The DNA here is from genome assembly GCA_007115705.1 of Dactylis glomerata. Classification (NCBI taxonomy): domain Eukaryota; kingdom Viridiplantae; phylum Streptophyta; class Magnoliopsida; order Poales; family Poaceae; genus Dactylis; species Dactylis glomerata. Next base: position 407,668 of record QXEO01000450.1, on the reverse strand, counting down.
TAGAGGGCTCTTGAGATTGAAAAGAGCAATGCACGAACAAAGGCCATTGAGGTCGAGGCCAAATTTCCCATGGAAGAGAACCAGATCATGTTAGTCGACTTGAGAATCATGGACCCGGAACAAACGGCGTGGTTCAAGAAGAAGCAAGCCATCATCCCGCAACGTGATGCGTGATCACGCATACCTATCATTGCTTGTCTACTTTGCATGAAACTTGTAGCCGTTTGCACTATCATTTGAAACTATTGCGTACAAACTATGTGATTTTCTAATTAGTGTTAATTTATGTAGCACTATAATCAGTTTTTTAGTCTCTTTCATTTATTTTTTTATCAAATATGGTGAAAATGGGGGAAAATGGGCTATATGCCACCGGACAAATACGTCGAGCCGCTGAGCTACCCCCAACTCAACAAATAGAGGTAGAAAGAAAAGGCTAAAATTGTGTCAATGGCCTGACCTAAACAGATCAAACAGACATCTTTGATATCCGAAATAGGTCAGGTCATTGGAGTTGCCCTAAGATACGCTGAGTGGATCCAACCCCGTTGGACAAAAACGAGCAACATCCGATACTCGTTCAATTCGATGTTGATCCGCAAGTTCCTAAAACCCACATGCATGAAGGGGCAGATTGGGGGAGCCCAGGCGTCAGGATCAGCAGCGGCATTCCTATTCCTATTCCTACCCATGATGGGATACACACGAGGGAGAGACAAACAGACAGCATTTCGGTTGCGCCAATATAATCATGGGCTGGATCGTGGAGACGTGCGTTTGCTCACTGGAAAAAACTAAAGGAGACATGCGTTCGGCATTCCCCTGTTGCTCCAACAGTTCCTCCCCATGTTCCGTCGCTCGTGTCCCTGGAAGAGCCTCAACCGCTGCCGGATGGCGACGCCGGCGGCATGGCCCCCAAAAAATGATCATTCCGCACACGCGAGAAAAGAGGAGAAAATCTTTATCCGACCGTCGCCTAGTGGCTCCTTATTTCGCTCTGGAACCAGATTATACTTAAAAGGATGGGAATCATCATCTGGATCTATGTTCCGCTATACCGATAATTTCCTCTCGCTCTTCTAAAATTTTATGTCTAAGCTTCAAAAAATTGCAAAGTAAATCACGTGTGTGTAGGTATGTGAAGTTACTCGTGTTAAAATTATGTGACAAGTTATATGACCTCTTGCGAATTGTGCAACTACAAAGACAAGATCACGCCCCTTTTTTGTGAAATTATAAAATAGTACCCCTAAAGATTTTATGACATTTGTACCGATCGTAAATGGTTAAATTCAAGTTTCAAACTTCACAGTATATACCTGCAGCCATTCTCGAGGTGCGTGATTTTATTTTTTTAATGGAAATTCTATTCCTACTCTAACCTCATTCTGGCTTCCAGCGAGGTCAGGCGGCTGCACCGAGCAATCACGATCCGACGCACCGAGCGCATCGGCTTGTCACGGTCTCCTGTGGTCCCACCTTTCAGTGATATTACAGCTGGCTACCTGGAGTAAATTTTAGGCGTTCCAAATTTTAAGAGTCGTGTGGTGGTGTCTATCCGGTCAGGGAAGAGAGAGCGTGTCGTCTTCTTCCATTTCTCCAGACCATCCTTTTTGTCACTAGACAAAAAAAGCATAAGTATTCTTTTCTCCCTATTGAGGTAATTACAGAAAGGTAAAAACTATAGCAGCCTAAGAATTTATGTCACTTTCCCAAACATATTACTAGATTACTCAGCCTAATGCACACATCCCCCTCAGAAGCTCTAGCATACTAGTTTGATCAGAACAAGTAGATAACAACATAGTAACATATACATCTATCCATACATAAAGAATAACTTTTACTTTGCATCTCATAAATCATCTCTATTGTAGGGTGGGAAAATCACTCCTCTAAACAAGGTACTCCCCTCATGCCACTGCTATTTCCATCGACACCGGAAAGACATAGAACAAATAAGAATATGCACAAAGCATAAAAGGAAATGTCAAACATTACTCAAGAAGAGAATAAAAGGAGAAGAAGCCCATGAGAAAGAATGAAGCCCACCAAGCCTATTTGTGCTCACTCCTCGTGCACTAAGGCATCCCCACTTCATGGACCAAGTGCATGGACCAAAGAAGACAAGATTGCCCTTGCTTTTCCTCCCACTTGGGGGCTTTTTACTCCTTTCATGTAATAAACTTTCTTACCTTTATTTTCCCTCCCCACCAAGGGTATTGGTGGTCTTTTGTACAAGGCTCTAGGCCTATATAAGGACCCCCATGGGTCATATGTAAATCATCTCTCAAAATGAAGGAAGATCTCTCTCTCTCTCTCACGTGGGAAGCCTACATCTGAGTTGATCCATTTGGACTTCGGAGTTCGAGCACAATCTCTCACGCAGGATCCTCTCGGCTCCTTAGCCTCCCGGAAGTAATCGCCACAGAAGTGCGACATGTCACACCATGTCGTCAAGCCGTCCCTTTAATCGCCCGAGGATCGCTCAACGGGACTAAGCTTCTCTCTTGCGCGAGTAGAAGTTGAACCCGGTTAACAAAAAATCTGTGTCACTCGTGTTAGTGTCCGACGTCCAGCAACACGGCCGTCGGGCGCGCCCTTTACTTAAATGGGCATCGACACTTTGTTGTTTTTCACTAAAACAACAATCTCAATAACAAAATATCCACCATAGGGCTAATACAAATATGGTCAAAATCATGATAGGTAGGCCATGTGACTCTAACTAGTGAATCACAAGAGAGGGAGAGAGAGAGAGAGAGAGAGAGAGAGTTTGATACAAGTTACTTCCACAATCTCATAGTCTAGGGATGAACTACTCCCTCTTTATTATGGAGACGAAAGAGATGATGTCGATGGAGACGAAGGGGCAACCGGGAGCGGCTCCGGCAGCGTCTCCCCTCCAATCCTCACAGTCTGTAGATCCGTTTCGTGTATTCTTTGTTTCTACTCCACCCCGTCACAAAATCGCCAGAGGAGGGGTATATATAGTCGATTTTAGGCCAAGACGGTTCCGTGAAGCCAAAGTTTGTAGCAATTGGAACCAGAGAGGGAAAGCAGGCCATACCAAGCTGCCAAAAAGTCAGGGCGTGTGGTAGGTTCTCTTACCCACCTCATGGCATTCCCCGTTGATGTCTACGCACTTCTATTCTTGTAGACACTTGTTGGGCCTCCAAGTGCAGAGGTTTGTAGAACAGCAGCAAGTTTCCCTTAAGTGGATCACCCAAGGTTTATCGAACTCAGGGAGGTTAGAGGTCAAAGCTATCCCTCTCAAGCAACCCTGCAATTACGATACAGAAAGTCTCTTGTGTCCCCAACACACCCAATACACTTGTCAAATGTATAGGTGCACTAGTTCGGCGAAGAGATAGTAAAATACAAGTGGTATAGATGATTATAAGTAGCAAACGTGATGTGAAATAAATATCGCTGCGAGCAAACAAGTAACAAAATAGCAAGTAAACGGTATGCAAAGCTTGGAAACAAGGCCTAGGGATCATACTTTCACTAGTGGACACACTCCCAACAATGTAACATGACTGAACAAGTAACTTCTCTTTGCTAAGGTACTCTGAATTACTCTCCTATTGAATAACACTAATCATTGTGTAGTGGCTATAGAAGCACCCCTTAAAGTTCATCAAGTACTTGACAAACACCACTCATAGAGATATCCAAATCAGATCACAATTCAAGATAGAAATCATTGCAACTTAAACCAAGTACTAACACGGTGCACACACTGTCAACATTACACCATGAAAGGAGGAATAGATCACTCAAACTATCATAGCAATAATTATTCTCATAATCCACAAGAGATCACAATCATAGCCTAAACCAAGTACCACCATGATGCACACACTATCACCGTTACACCATAGCAGGAGGAATAGATTACTTTAATAACATTGCTAGAGTACACAAAATATCTGAATAATAACATGTACTTGTTCAACATGATACAAAGCTCACGATCACATAAAGATCACATCATGGGAGAGAGAGGCGAACCACATAGCTACCGGTAGAGCCCTCAGTCCCGGGGATGAACTACTCCCTCCTCATTATAGGAGACAGCAAGGTTGATGGAGATGGCGGTGAGGTCGATGGAGACGGCGGAGACGGCGATGGAGACCAATGGAGATGGCTCCGGGGGCACTTCCCCGTCCCGGCAGGGTGCCGGAACAGAGACTTCTGTCCCCCAAAATTCGTCGGCGACGGCGGCGGAGCTGCGGAACTGTTTCTGAAAAATTGCCGAATCCCCTAGGGTTTTCCGTCCCGAGGCTTCTTATAGGCGAAGGGGCGATGTCAGAGGAGGGCCAGGGCCTCCTCACACATGGCTGGCGCGGCCAGGGCCCTGGCCGCACCACCTGTGTGTGTGGGGCCCCTGTGGCCCACCTCCTACTCCTCTTCGGATCTCTGGAAGCTTCCGGGTAAAATAAGACTTCAGGAACTTGTTTCGTCCAATTCCGAGAATATTTCCTGTGTATCACTTCTGAAACACAAAAACAGCAGAAAACGGGAAACTGGCACTGTGGTACTTCGTTAATAGGTTAGTTCCGGAAAATGCATAAAAGTGCCACTAAGTGTAACGAAACAATAGGCAAATGGTGTAAAAACAAGCATGGAGCATCAAAAATTATAGATACGTTTGAGACGTATCAAGCATCCCCAAGCTTAACTCCTGCTCGTCCTCGAGTAGGTAAGTGATAACAAAAGAATAATTTTTGAGGTGACATGCACCTACACAATCTTGATCATAAATGTAAGCATTGGTGAGCTGGGATCAATAGAACTTAAAACATGGGCATGAAAGATATAATCATGACAATAAGAAACTTAGCAACCATGTTGTAAACATGCAAATGAACACAAACAAAAGATCATGATAATGAAACAATGAAAGTCAAACGTGTGTACAAATCATAAGGAAAAACATACAAATGGTTTTCAGCTTGTCCTTCAAAGAGAGCAAAACATAAATGCATATGACACCTCAAAGTTTAAGAGGGCGACTAGATACAAGTAATTTAAGAACAAGTGAAACCAACAATATGAATCAATCAATGAACTTTGGGACAATGCATATCACACTAAGAATGACAACTATGCTCTCTTAATGGTGCATAAAGATAGAAGGTGGTGACTCAACATAAAAGTAGAAGAAAGGCCCTTCGCAGAGGGAAGCAGTGATTAAACATGTGCTAGAGCTTTTCATTTGTAAAACAGAGATATAAAAATTAGTTTTGAGAGGTGGTTGTCTTTGTCAACGACTAGCAATGGGGTTCTTACTATCTTCCATACAAAAATAAAGCAAGTTTTTGAGAGAGAGATTGGCACTCTTGTGCTCTTTTTATAAAACTTGGCACTCCTCCCCACCTTTTCCTTTCACATACCATGGCTAACCGATTCCATCGGGTGCCCACCAACATTCACATTCTTTGGAGGAGTGCCTTTTTTCTTTTTTTTTCTTTTTTTTATTTTTGGAATAAACAATATGGAAGATAGCAAATCCGACCACTACGTCCCCATGAGCTGAAAACAGTGTCACAAAACGAGAAGTGTTTTGAAGGTTTTTGAAAGGTAGCACACGAAAATTTTACTTTGGAATGGCTTACAAATACCATGCATAGGAATTTATAGTGGACACAATGGCAAACTTGGCTTTTAGGATTTGGATGCACGAGTAGAGCTCATACTCAGTACAAGGCGAGGGCTAGAAAAAGACTGGGAGCGACCAACTAAGAGAGCAATAATGGCCATAATCATGCAAAGCGACAAAGCGACATTAAAAGAAGCATACGATGGCATCAAAAGTCAAAAACTAAATGATCATGAAGGCTAATAGCGACTTTGGAAGAGTCTAACATGTGTGAGCATGCGCCAAGTCAACCCAAATAAAGCATCAAGGAGAAAACCAAAATAATGCTTCCATATAATAAAAACAACGCATGATTTTTTCAAAGGCTCATTAAGCAATCTCAGTTATTTGAGACAAGTCATGCTATAGCAAAACCACTAAGCATACTATCAAAAAGACATCAAGCATGACATGAAAAAGCCTAAGCCGCAGTCTACACAAGCTCTTTCTTGTACCACTTTTTTGCATAAAGCTTTTTCTCTTTTCCAACACCATTCAAACTTTTTATAAACACCTCTTTTGATGAAAACCAATAAAGACCAGAGGCAAAATACACCTTGAAGAAAATATATGAAAATATCTGAACGCAAATCAAGGCGAAAACGAAAACCAAAGCAGTAGCAGAAAAAGAGAACACTCATTGAAACGATAAGAGTGAAAAACTGAGTGTTCTTGGCAAATGAAAAGCGAGTTCATCTCCCTCCAAAACAACATGATGTGATCAAACCATTTATTACAGCAAACAAAACTAAACTAACTAAGAAAACTAAAACAACTGACGCTCCAAGAAAAACACATAGTGCATGAAGCAATAAAAATATAGTGTTTTGAAAGGTGACCTGATTTTTGCCGATGAAGAAGGGGTGCCTCGGGGGCATCCCCAAGCTTTGACGCTTGTACTTCTTGGATATTTCTTGGGGTGATGCATGGGCATCCCCAAGCTTGAGCTTTTGTCCATTCTTCAACTCATCTCATCATTCTCCAATCCCTACACTTGAAAACTTCCTTCATACAAAACTAAACACAATTCTATTAGCAACATTAGTGTAAGCATAAAATATATTCAACCTCTTTTAGCTTCAGGTTTCAACCCAAAACCACCTCATATAAAGTATATACTACTGTAGCAACTTCCACAAGAGTTCCATGATCAAAAAGAACTCAAAAGAAAGCGATAAAGTGGCAAAAACAAATATTGGCAGAAATCTGTCAAAACTGAACAGCTGACAAAGGACGAATTTTTGAGGGATTTTCTGTTGCTCAAATCAAAAAGTGTTCAACTAAGAAAAGTTTGGATATAACCTGGGGCATATGCACAAGAAATCGCAGGTCCAAAAGATAAACAGAGAATTTTCACGAATTTTTACGGTGCAACACCGAAAACAGTTTCAGGACAGCAACATCCCCAAATCTTTACCTCACTCAAATTAGAGGCTTCTCTTGGCACAAAAACGAAATAAACAAGATAAGGAGCGGTTATTACAGTAGTAATAACTTCCAAGACTCAAATAAAAGAAAAATTACTGAAAATAAAACAATGGGTTATCTCCCAAGAGTGCTTTTCTTTAACGCCTTTGAGCTAGGCGCAGTAATTTGCAAAGATGCTTATGTGGGCGCCATATAAGAGCTTGAGGCAAAAGCGCCATATAGGAACTTAAAGCAATAGAGAGCATCAAAAAGCAAATATGGAACACATTTATATCTGAACCACTTCCTATGAAAAATAGTCTTGTAAAGAGACAAGTCATGAAAGCGCAAAGCAAAAAGCATAGGAAGGCAAAACAAGTGCAACTTCAAGAATTGCAACATAAAGAGGGGAAACTCAATATTGTTGAGATCCATAAAACCATGTTTCCCTCTCTCATAATAACTTTCAGTAGCATCATAAATAGAACTAACAATATAACTATCATTTAAAGCATCCCTATCATGAGCTACATGCATAAAAGAATGAATACTCCCCACATGAACAATCATGGTAGGAGCGGAATCAATAGAATAATTATTCTCATCACCATAATCATCAAAGACAGGAGGCATATTGTAATCATAACTATTTTTCTCCTCAAAAGTAGGTGAACTGAAAATATTATACCCATCATCACAAGCTAGAGAACTACTATGTCGCAAAGCATACTCATCAAACATATCATCATAAGAAGGAACACGGATAGCACTAATGGTACAACAATTATTAACCTTAGAATTGGTACCAAAAAGATTTTCAATATCAAAAGTAGAGTGCATTTCCCAATCATGATCACTAACATAAGTAATAGGCATAGGAACATCATCCCAATCAGAATTATCATAATCTATAGCAGGATCATAACGCTTAGGGGAAGATACCGTGTCCTCTCGCCTCTTACTCCTCTTCTTCTTCTTCTTCTTACTCTCTCCTTTAGGAGGGAGAGACTTGAAGGGCATCTTCTCCATATATTCTTTAGGAGGGAAAGGCATCTTCTCCACATAATCTGGTTTGCTGACAGGAACAACAGAAGAAACTTTGGAGGATTCCTCCTCTCTATTAATAAGATCGAAACATCTATTAGTCCTATCATAGCTTGGCAAAACATCATGTTTAATAAGATCTTATAAGTAAGTATTTGAGAGGCAATCTTTAGCACAATAGAGATGACAACCACGAAGGGTGCTATTAAGATCAACATCATTCATGTCTACCAAAGCAATCTTTCTAGATATCTCTTCACAATTCAAAAACAAGGTAAGCTCATCATGCTGATTGAGAGTAATCTTATCATCACAATACAAATCTGCGGTACTCGTTCGATTAATTGGGCATTGAAAATTAAAGTGACATTTTTCACCGCAAAATTCACAAAGAAAAGGATAAAGCTCACAAACCCATTCACCAAGCACATCTAGATCCTTGAGCCACATGCTGGTTTCTTCATTTGCGTGGGTGATGCAATAATCTTCCTTGTTGTAACTCTGTTCACAAAGTCTATGTATTCCACAAAAATTAACATGCTTATAAGAAATAGTACTTAAAAGGTTCAACAACAATATCACTTTCTATGCAAGTGTCCTTAAAAGGTTCATGATACACGTCCCCATTTCCTTTAGGAACATTCATATGGGAAGCAAAGGCTTTAAAGCAATCAACCATAATTTGAGGATCAAGACCATATTTAGCACTAAGCTCTTGAAAAGTAGCAGTTTCACCGAAAGACTCAATGCAATCAAACTCATAATTCATACCTGATCCTTTACCTTTGTCGTTTTCCCATCCTTCAGCATTCTCTTGTATACGGTCAAGAAGTTTCCACTTAGCATCTTCCTTCATATGAGTGAATGATCCAAAGCAAGAAGCATCCAAATAATCCTTATCAGGAAGAGTAAGCCGTGCATAAAAATTATCAATAACAATATTACGGGGAAGATCATGAATAGGACATTTATGCATTAGTAACTTCAATCTTCCCCAAGCTTGGGCAATGCTTTCTCCCTCATGAGGCCAAAAGTTATATATCCGATTACGATCTTTATGAATTTCACTTGGAGGATAAAACTTGGAATAAAAGAGAGGCACAATTTCCTCCCATGCAATAGATGGACCATCTTCAAGCAGCCGATACCACTCCTCGGCTCTGCCTTTCAACGATAAAGAGAATAGCTTCTTCTTAACTTGGTTCATTGAAATACCTGCACACTGGAACAACTCGCATAATTCATGTATAAAAAGCAAATGATCACCAGGATGGACAGTTCCATCTCCTAAATAGCAGTTATCCATAACACGCCTAACAATTTTCATAGGTATTTCAAAAGGATGAGGAGCACAAGCATCATTAGAAACATCACATATGGGAGATAAAATATCATCAGAGCAAACTTCCTCCACTAAAGCTGGGGGACTAAAAATATCATACTTGACAAAACCAGCTTCCCCAAGCTTAGACTTTTCTATAGCATTAGCAGTAACTGTATTCAAAGCATTTGTACCAATAACATTGCTATGCGAAATAAGCTCCAAAGGTTTTTCAATTTTCTCATCAAATCTAAACTCAGAAAAAAGACTAAAGAACTCTTTATTTTCCATTAAGCCTAACTAGTGAAAATAAAAACAAGAAACAAAAAGATGTAATTGCAGAATCTAAAGGAAATAACTCCGAGCACTCACACAGGAGGATGCGAGTACCTTTTACCTTACCTCCCCGGCAACGGCGCCAGAAAAGAGCTTGATGTCTACGCACTTCTATTCTTGTAGACACTTGTTGGGCCTCCAAGTGCAGAGGTTTGTAGAACAGCAGCAAGTTTCCCTTAAGTGGATCACCCAAGGTTTATCGAACTCAGGGAGGTTAGAGGTCAAAGCTATTCCTCTCAAGCAACCCTGCAATTACGATACAGAAAGTCTCTTGTGTCCCCAACACACCCAATACACTTGTCAAATGTATAGGTGCACTAGTTCGGCGAAGAGATAGTAAAATACAAGTGGTATAGATGATTATAAGTAGCAAACGTGATGTGAAATAAATATCGCTGCGAGCAAACAAGTAACAAAATAGCAAGTAAACGGTATGCAAAGCTTGGAAACAAGGCCTAGGGATCATACTTTCACTAGTGGACACACTCCCAACAATGTAACATGACTGAACAAGTAACTTCTCTTTGCTAAGGTACTCTGAATTACTCTCCTATTGAATAACACTAATCATTGTGTAGTGGCTACAGAAGCACCCCTTAAAGTTCATCAAGTACTTGACAAACACAACTCATAGAGATATCCAAATCAGATCACAATTCAAGATAGAAATCATTGCAACTTAAACCAAGTACTAACACGGTGCACACACTGTCAACATTACACCATGAAAGGAGGAATAGATCACTCAAACTATCATAGCAATAATTATTCTCATAATCCACAAGAGATCACAATCATAGCCTAAACCAAGTACCACCATGATGCACGCACTGTCACTGTTACACCATAGCAGGAGGAATAGATTACTTTAATAACATTGCTAGAGTACACAAAATATCTGAATAATAACATGTACTTGTTCAACATGATACAAAGCTCACGATCACATAAAGATCACATCATGGGAGAGAGAGGTGAACCACATAGCTACCGGTAGAGCCCTCAGCCCCGGGGATGAACTACTCCCTCCTCATTATAGGAGACAGCAAGGTTGATGGAGATGGCGGTGAGGTCGATGGAGACGGCGGAGATGGCGATGGAGACCAATGGAGATGGCTCCGGGGGCACTTCCCCGTCCCGGCAGGGTGCCGGAACAGAGACTTCTGTCCCCCAAAATTCGTCGGCGACGGCGGCGGAGCTGCGGAACTGTTTCTGAAAAATTGCCGAATCCCCTAGGGTTTTCCGTCCCGAGGCTTCTTATAGGCGAAGGGGCGATGTCAGAGGAGGGCCAGGGCCTCCTCACACATGGCTGGCGCGGCCAGGGCCCTGGCCGCGCCACCTGTGTGTGTGGGGCCCCTGTGGCCCACCTCCTACTCCTCTTCGGATCTCTGGAAGCTTCCGGGTAAAATAAGACTTCAGGAACTTGTTTCGTCCAATTCCGAGAATATTTCCTGTGTATCACTTCTGAAACACAAAAACAGCAGAAAACTGGAAACTGGCACTGTGGTACTTCGTTAATAGGTTAGTTCCGGAAAATGCATAAAAGTGCCACTAAGTGTAACGAAACAATAGGCAAATGGTGTAAAAACAAGCATGGAGCATCAAAAATTATAGATACGTTTGAGACGTATCACCCGTTAACTTCTTCTTCGCACAGTCCTCTATTTCCCAAAAAATGATGTGGCTGAAAGGTTTGGTCCATTTAGCACTCGGAAGGTCCCTGAAACTCAAAAACAGGAAAACATGTGCTGCTAAGTTAAACCAAAATAAAGAGATTGTTTAGAAAATCACCATAATCAATGAAAAACATGTCCAGGACTTCAACAAACTATCAAATATATAGTAATATGATCTAATAAACTACAAAGTTCATGGATGCATTTACATGCATCAACAAGTCACGAAGAATAAACCACCCATCCAGAATATTTATTGTCCTACATGAAGGTTGTTTGTGTAGGTCAAACCACGTGGTCAATTATACCCACATAGCCAGTTGACACGACCAACCCTGAGACCCTGACATGTTATACCCCCGGTCCGAAACAAAAACAAGGCTTGTACAAAAATAGCTATATATATATGTTTCATGATATTTCAATAGCAACTTACATATTGAACTCAGTTCTAACAATAAATCTCAATAGAAACATTGCATAGCACGAACTCTACATGAATTAAGATATGAAATTACAAAACAAAAGCACCTAGAGCAAGGATGAAAATTGATGGGTTTCAAGATGCCGCTTGTTGGCCCTAGCTAGTAACGATGTATAGGAGAGAGGGATTTGTTTACAAATCTTCTCCTCCATTAATCCCCTGGGGTGGTTACATATCTCGGGTGGAGAGTGGCCCTTTTTCATCTAATTTGAGCGATCCCACTCGATAGTGGTGAATGGGAGAATGGGGAAGAATCACGAGAACAAGAAGGCAGAGAGAAGAAGTCGATGCGACTAGGAGGTAATAAGGAGGATGCAGGGCTCGGTCCATTTTCTTTAGCAATGCGTACGTAAGATTTGCCCATCTAAAGGGCATATGCCATCATCAATTAGCCTAAAAAATTTGGCTTAATTTTTCCTATGCTAATTATCCTACATGTATGTACCTTAGTGGGGAACCCAAGAAGGCGAGGTCTCTATGTGGCCACACCGTCTGCACCTGCTCAGGGCCTGCCCTGCCAGTTGATCATAGTTTTTGTGAAAACTTTAAGCTCGTATTGAGGAGACATATTAGTACATGAACTGGAATGTAGAATAAGATTTCCATTAATTTTAGTTATGGATAAGCATGGTATATTTTTCGTCAAAAAACATCGGTGCTAAAGATGTATTAGGGCATGTCCAATGGTGGACGCTTATCCAGACGCTTAGACGTATTAGCACGATGAGATGATTCATTCATGACAGATTCAAATGAGTAACCCCATTTTAATTTTGCATGACATTCATGTTAATTAAAATTCACATTTATTGAATTAATGAAACAGGGCGTGGACTTTTGTAGCTCGGGCTACATGTAGGCCGTTTCTGAAACTTCAAAAAAATTCAATTTTGACATTTCAAAAAAATTCAAAAAAAATATGGGGATGTAGACAATATTGTGATCTACAAGTGTGTAAATTTTTAGAATGAAATACGTTGTATTTTGAGCTCAGTAAAAATAACAAATTTTGATTTCGTTCTTAGTAAACAGTGATGAACAGTATACTATGATCTAGATTTTGTCATCTTCTAAGTTTTCGTTATTTTACTGAGGGCAAAATACAACGAATGTCAATCTGAAAATTTACACACTTATTTAATCCAACATTGTCTATGTCCATGTATTTTTTTCAAATTTTTTTGAAACTTTAAAATTAAAAGTTTTCAAGTTTGAAAAAATAAAAACAAAACCGGGCTACATGTAGCCCGGGCTACACTTGAGGTTTTCCTAATGAAACATTATTATTTATTTAATATTTGTTAATTTAATCAATTAACAAACATTAACATTTACCCCCTTGAGTCATTTCGACATACCAAAACAATTTCTATGCTTTTCCAAAACAATTCCCATGCTGTCCCATAATTCAGCCGGAGTTCCATATCCACTCAAAACACGTCAGTGAACCTTAAGTGTGTCACCCTATGGTTCATGAATAACATGGACATGATCGAGACTCCTCACCGATTAATAATCATCAGTGGGATCTAGAAATCCATGATGACTCCAACTTACTCAACGATGAATCTAGTGATCGTGTGAACCATTAACGAATGCAGTTAATTCCTTTTGTCTCGCGATATTATTACTTGTCCGAGATCTGATCATTTGGTATCAACCATACCTAGTTTGATCTCGTTTCTGACAAGTCTCTTTACTCATTCTGTGATAAGGCATTCTCGTGACCTAGTCACATGCTTACAAGCGGTGTTAATGCAATATCACCGAGAGGGTCCCAGAGAATATCTTCCTATCATCATGTCGGACAAATTCCACTCTCGACTCATGAGCCTCAACTAACACTTTCAGAATACCCAAATCAACCTTTATAATCACTCTGTTATAGAGTGACGTTTGATATCATCAAAGTACTCTTCCAGTATCAATGATTAACATGATCTCATGGTCTAAGGATTAGAACTAGTTCGTATGAGTTTGATATAGCAATGAAACTTGATGACTTGATCGTATTGCTATTCATACTATGGGTGTGAGTGTTCATCACATCATTTTTCTAATGATATGACCCTGTTTAATAACATCCAATATTCATGATCAGGAAACCTTGATCATCGATTAATCAATGAGCTAGTTAAAAGAGAGGCTTTACTAGGAACCTTTTATTTGTTTATTAAACATACAAGTATTAATGTTTCCGATTAATACAATTCTAGCATAAGAAATAAACATTTATCATAAACATGGAATATGATAATAACCACTTTATTATTACCTCTCGGGCATATTCCCTTCAGTCTCCCACTTGCACTAGAGTCAATAATCTAGTTTATACTTGCGTCTATAACACTGATGGTATTCACGTGTTATCCATACGCGTTGCATGTGGTAAAGCTGATCTCCAGATCTGAAACTTTCAGTTCTGTGTGTATTTGCATGTTTTTACGTCTCTACACATCACTCATTCTCAAATGAGATAGCTGGGTGTAAATTTGTTCCTTTGGTGAGACCTTAGTTCTGTTAGCTAAAAAATATGTTGATGCTATTGTCGCACAATAGATGTTCATAGTAATAGTCCGCTTGGAACTACACCTAGTTTGATAATAAACTTCTTGACATAAATTCCCTATTTTTCTACTTCTAAAGCAGTCATATACTCAACCTTTACCGTAGAATCCATCACAATGTCTTAACTTTGGAACTCATCCAAATCTATCATGGAACTTCCTTCCATTACATTGTGTTGCCTTATCACATAGTTACAATTGAGATAAACTTAATCTGTATCTTGTGACAAACTTAGTATCAATGTAACACTATGTGTCACTTATTCATACATAATATATATCCTTAGTCTTTCAAAAACACATAAGGATATCCTTACTATTGTCCATTGATCATCTTATGACATTTATCACCCTAGTATATGCTGATAACATTTAGAGCATAGGACATGTCTAGATATGTATATATCACGGTATACATGATTGATCAAATCATTCATATGGCTTCACTCATTAAGCATAAAAAACACTAGAATCTTGTTTCAACCGCTTCCATGCATCAAGAACTTTTCTCGTTATTTCCATATTGAACTTCATTAAATATTTTATCTATATACTTTGGCATAACCATATTGGCACCTCGATCTATCTACATAGATATTGATACCCAATATTTTGGTTTTGCCTAAGTCTTTCATTGAAATCTAATTTTAATGAAATTTTTAACCTATGTCAATAAAAGATACATCATTTCCAATTAACAATATGTCTTCTACACAATGTACTAGAAATATGTCTCAATGCTCCCACTTAATTTCTTGCAAATGCAAGCATATTCATCATCTCTGATGAAACTAAACCTTTTAACAATTTCATCATGGTGAATATTCCAACTCCGTGATGCTTACTTCAACCATTGAAGTCTGCATGCCTTTTTAGCATCCTTTGAATTTACAAAACCCTTTGGATCATATCATGTACATGTTCTAGGTAACCATTCTATTAGAAGAATGTTATCTTGTTTGTTCAACTAACATATACCAAAATTAGCATATGTAGGGTTGCTACAGTAATCCATCCAGACTAAATATCGCTACGAAAGATCAAATCTTGTCATAGTCAACTCCTCGAACACAATCGTAAACTCTTTTAATGATATGTCAGCTATTTCATAGATGCAAAACACCCATGTCTGTTTATAGATCCAAATATGTTTATTAGGCTTCATGCCTTTCTGAGGGTCTTCCAAGTTCGGAAACTTGCATTCTCATGTATGGAACTATCACGGATTTATGGCTTTTAGCCATTTGACGGAGTCAGAGACCATCATTGCTTCTTTGCATGTAGTCGGTTCATCATTGTCAAACAATAATGATTTGTTCTCAAATCTAATTTTTTGATTATTACTCGATCCACGCAGTTTAGTTCTATTGTCTCAATTACAGCTAATCGCAAGGTAGTAAACGGATGCCAATGACTACAACAAACTATGAAAATTCACATTGATTTAGTTCATGATAAATTGAGTTCTTTAATTCAAAATTACTAAGTGAACTCCCACTTAAAAATAACATCCCTCTTAGTTTTCTTAAATGATTACACAAACCAAATTCAATATACCACAATCGATCATCACGTGAAATGGCATAGTTTTAAAGGCGAGCATCAATATGGTTATCATATCATCTATATGACTCGTGCTTTACCTTTTGGTTTGTGTTCCGAGGCCATGTTTGTACATACTAGGCTTGCCAAGTA
Organism: Dactylis glomerata; assembly: GCA_007115705.1. Taxonomy (NCBI): domain Eukaryota; kingdom Viridiplantae; phylum Streptophyta; class Magnoliopsida; order Poales; family Poaceae; genus Dactylis; species Dactylis glomerata. The sequence goes on along the minus strand of QXEO01000450.1, from coordinate 391,491 downwards.
GAACCATGTGTAAATCTGGCTTACACCCGTTGTATGTGAATGTAGAGTCTATCACACCCGATCATCATGTGGTGTCTCGAAACGATGAACTTTCTTAACAGTGCATACTACAGAAGAACACATTATTATCTTGATATTATGTGAGAGGGATCATCTTATAATGCTACCGTGCAATCAAATCTAAGTAAAATAAGATACATAAAAGGATAAACATCACATGCATATATAATATGATACGATATGGTCCTTCACACATTAGATCTCTATCTTGTGCATCATGGTATGATCTCCACCATTCCACCGGCATAGCACCAAGGTCCATGGTGCCTCCACCTTGATTTTCTTCCTCCATTACAATATATCACTTGGATATATATATTCGGCACGCATGCCATAAAATGAAAAGACAACCATATGGCTCCTGCTGGTTGTTTATAACTTACAAAAATGATCATTACATATAATTTGTAACATAAACAAGTTAGACGCTTCTAATTTGTCTTGCATATTTTACGTGGTTTGGTGCTTTCTAGGAAGAACTGTTCTTACCTATGAATATGTAACCACAACGATAATAAAAAATATTATTAACAACTCTTTATAAAATAGATCATAACTATAGTGGGAGAAACATGCACCCGCAAAGCCACGTATGCCGAAGCATGTCAAGTGTGGGACAAGTCTCATGAACGAGATCACGTAATGTTAGTCTCGGGCAGCTTCAATCCCACTATGCCACTATAATCCAAAATACAAAAAATAGCAATAACATAATCATCAACGTCCACATCTCCATGTGTTCTAATCGTGCATAACATCTAGGCATAGATATGTCTCTGATACCACTGATGGGTTCGTAGCATAGAAAACAAAAATTTTCCTATGCATGAACACAAAACTAGCCAACATCTTCTATGAGATGGAAGCAACGATTAACTAACCCTCAAAGACCGAAAGCGGGATTTTATGTTCCCGCACAAACGTTGCCGATGAAGACTCGATGAAGACATACATAGTCGACATAGTTTTTTACTTGACGATCTCAAGATCGTGTACAAGGCGCTACAATCGGCAGTGCCTCCGTACTTAGTCACAAGTACGGTTTGGTGACGTCCTCCATGCCCTCGGTCTAGCAAGGCAACGGAAGTAGTGATCCGCTTGAACTCCTCCTCTTCCTCCACTTCTCCAAGTATTGGTAGCTAACAATTTCGGCCGCGCTTCGCTTAAGCAAATCCGATGGTGGAGCAACAAGGTAGGGGATGGAAAGAACTAAGTGTCAAGAGAGAAGAGGAGCATATCCAATACATATAGGAGAAGGGGGCAGCAGCCCATGAGGGGTGCGGCAGCCCCAAGCCCTTTTCTCCTCTTCATGGTGGTGGTAACCCCCTCCTTCATGGAAAGGTAACCCCCTCATCCAATGAGTAACCCCATTTTAATTTTGCATGACATTCATGTTAATTTAAATCCACACTTATTGAATTAATAAAATATTTTTATTTATTTAATATTTGTTAATTTAATCAATTAACAAACATTAACATTTACCCCCTTGAGTCATTTCAATCTACCGAAACAATTTTGGTGCTTTTCTGAAACAACCCCCGTGCTGTCCAATAATTCAGCTGGAGTTCCAAATTTACTCAAAACGCGTGAGCGAACCTTAAGTGTGTCACCCTACGGTTCGTGAATAACGTGGACATGATCGAGACTCCTCTCCTATCAATAATCATAAGCTGGATCTAAAAATCCATGACGACTCCCACTTACTCAATGACGAATCTAGTGATCGTGTGAACCATTAACGAATGTAGTTAATTCCTTTTGTCTCGCGATATTATTACTGGTCCGAGATCCGATCATTTGGTATCAACTATACCTAGTTCGATCTCGTTTCCGACAAGTCTCTTTACTCGTTCCGTGATAAGGCATTCCTGTGGCCTAGTCACATGCTTGCAAGCGGTGTTAATGCAATATCACCGAGAGGGGCCTAGAGAATATCTTCCCATCATCGGGTCGGACAAATTCCACTCTCAATCCATGAGCCTCAACTAACACTTTCAGAATACTCAAATCAACCTTTATAATCACCCTGTTACAGAGTGAAGTTTGATATCATCAAAGTACTCTTCCGGTATCAGTGATTAACATGATCTTATGGTATAAGGATTAGAACTACTTCGTATGAGTTTGATACAACAATGAAACTTGATGACTTGATCGTATTTCTATTCGTACTATGGGTGTGAGTGTTCATCACATCATTCTTCTAATGATATGACCCCATTATTAACAACATCCAATGTTCATGATCAGGAAACCTTGATCATCGATTAATCAACAAGCTTGTTAAAAGAGAGGCTTTACTAGGAATCTTTTATTTGTTTATTAAACACACAAGTCTTAATGTTTCCGATTAATACATTTCTAGCATGAGAAATAAATATTTGTCATAAAGATGGAAAATAATAATAACCCATTTATTATTGCCTCTCGGGCATATTCTCTTCAGATGCACCATGTGTACATGACTGTCGAGGCTCAGTAGTCACAATTCTCACAAAGATCTTAGAAGGGTTAAAAGCTGGCAAAATTTTCTCTAAATGGGTGATACGGAAGAAAAACTGCTAAATAGGATTATTTATGTCAAAAATGGCAAAACAGGGGTAAAAACCGGAATTCACTCTAATCAAACCACCTAAGGCATTTTTTCTAACAAAGAAAAACAAGAAGTAATTTCTACCTGTCATGTGACACATTTCCTCTTTTTATGTAGAATCATGACTAGGAATCATGTTTGGCATACATGTATATTGCATTTTCTTGTGGAAAATTTACTTTTCGTGCAAGATTATATGAAATTGAGCTGTTCCATACGAAATCACAACTCTGCACCACAAAAGACATTTGAAACTTCACATGACACGTTTCAGACTAATCTTGTCATAAACCTCTTGTGCACTGAAGATAACAACGCTTTCCGGTACAATCAGACGGTTCAGGTTCACCCGTTCCTCATCCGACGGTCAGATCTCAGCTCGGGTAGACTTAAAGTGGAAGCTTCCTCCTCCGTCTCCTCCTCGCCACCTCCGCTCCGGCAGTTACCGGTTTGCTACTGCGCTGTGCCTGCGCGCGTGCCACCCTCGCCGCCGGGTTGCCATTATGAGTTGAGTTGGAGCCCGATCTCCCTCCCCATTAGCCCCACCCCCCACCACCACCATCTCACTCATAACTCCCCCTCCTCCTCCGCCTTCTCCCCCTCGCTCCTCGCCGCGGAACTCGCAAGCTCAGATCTCCTTCCGATTCCGGAGGAAGGAGATGGTGAGCGCCTCCAGCCTGTTGCTGCCGTCCTCCATGCGGGACCTCGCGTCCTGCATCGGAGACGGCGCCGTCCGCGTCGCCTGCTCCAGCCCCGCCTCAACCCTCACCTCCTCCTCCGGCGGCGGCTCCGGTAACTCCGGCTCCGCCTCAACCCTCTCCGTCACGGTGTCCTACCGCGCCACGCTCCTGAACTCTGGCGCATCTTCTCCGCCGCTGCTGCTGCGCCTCACCTGGGCCCATTCTCAGGTCGGCCCCACCCTCTCGTTCTCTCCCTCCGCCGCCGCGCCCTCCGTTCTCCTGCGCAGGCGCAAGGGCACCCGCTCCTTCCCTCTGGGAGACGGCGGCGGCGGCAGCAGCAGCGGCGACGTGGAGACGGAGGCGGAGTCCCCGTCGCTCGCTCTGTTCTGGGACCTCACGGCCGCGCGGTACGACCCGGGGGGCACCCCGGAGCCGCTCTACGGGTACTACTTCGTGGCCATCGCCGGCGCGGAGGTCGTGCTCGCCGTGGGCGACCAGGCCGCGGAATTCGTGAAGACCAAGTTCGAGGGCCAGATCTCCAAGGCGCGGTGCCTGACGGTCGCGCGCAGGGAGCGCGTCGTGGTGGCCGACCCGGCGGCAATGCACACCGCGAGGGTACGCTTCGCGGAGAACGGGCCGGAGCACGAGGTCAGCGTCGGCTGCACGACGAGCTCCGGCGGAGAGGAGCTCTGGGTCAGCGTCGACGGGAAGCGGGCGGTCCAGGCGCGGCGGCTGCGGTGGAACTTCAGGGGCAACCAGACCGTGTTCGTCGACGGCGCGCCCGTCGACGTAATGTGGGACCTTTACGGGTGGTGGTTCCGGGACCCGCCGGGCTGCGCGGTGGTCATGCTCCGGGCGAGGAGCGCGCTCGAGAGCCGGCTGTGGCTAGAGGAGGAGGGCGCCGCGCCAGGGTTCTCGCTCGTCGTGCAGGCCTTCAAGGCGCCGCCTTGATCTCCACAAGGTTTCCGTTTGCTCACTCCTCTGGCTACTCTACCTGCCCATTTGGATTTGGGAGAAGGAAATTGATGGAACTTACCAAAACCAAGAATGCAAATGTTTGGTTGGTGTTAATTTACAGCTCTAGACATAGATAATTCTTAGAGGGGCAAATAAGCTTGGGATGAAACATGATCGTGGATCATTTGAGTTGGAGATTGCTGGGAGTGTGTAGTAGGATCATCATCCCCTTTGTTTCCCCCCTTTTTTATCTGAACCATTTTTAGTGGTGTGTGCTCGTACAGTTAACAAATAATTATACGACATTTCAGATTATATCTCGATTCTGCAGTGATGTGTTGTGAGGTGCTGCAGTGTAGATAGATACTGAATACTGCCGTACTGGTATCTTTCTGCTTGTAGCATAATAGTCACCAGTGTTTTCTTCCTTTGCCTTTACTCTTCGCTGTTGTATGCAATGCATCAGCAACAGTTTTAGTGATTCAAATTCAAGTGATTCTTGAACCAATTTAGGCCGGCTGTGATGTGTGTCTATTTCCTTGAGCTCTCTGGTTATCAGAATCTGAGATCCACTGCATTTCTGTGGATTGTGGATAGCATCCAACCTACAACCGTCATGTCTTGCATCATGCTGTTCTCACTCTCTTGTCCAATTTGTACAGCATTATGTACTTATCGTTGTCTCATTAGTAATTTGTCATCTTATCCCCTCATAGAAAAGGAAAGAACTGGTCTGTCACACCACTGTATGGCTGTTGCTGCACATGCTCTTCCACATTGTGCAGTAGTATAATCTAGACTGGAGTGTGTTAATGCGGCAGCGTTAGTTGATTTCTGAAGTTGGTCCCAGCTGCCCCCGTGGTAGGAGATACCGTCTCTGGTGTTTGCTTTCTGATGTTGCTTCTGAAGAGAGAATGAGTTTCTTAAAAGGAAGTTAGAGAGTGATTTTGGCTTAGATCGTGCGTTCCTTGCTTGTTAATGTTCTCTTCTTCTGGATTTTGTTGCGCTTTTCCATTCGGTGCCAAATTGCCACTAGAAGAGGCTGACGCGGTGGGCGGGTAGCACCACACATGTGAGGTGTTTGTCTTCATCATCAGCTTACTACACTAACTTTGTTCGCCAAGAATCATGCTGATACACTGGGACAAACTTTGTCACTTCTTCTGTGTCCTCGTATATTACAACAGCATACAACTGGAGTATATCATATTTGTGCACTGTTTGCATGATTTAGAGGGACTCCTCTTTCGTATTCACAAGATGACCCGGACACTAATTTCCGTCTCGGTTGTGTCATTTCAACTGTGTTTTTCCGTTGTAACTGCTTTTTCCCCTTAAATTGCATAATTGTTTGCTGCATTTCTCTTTCTTGTTGTGGTTGCGAAGAGCCCAGCTGTGAGGATACAGCGCAGCGGTGTATAGTTAACAAGGACGCAATTGAAAATAGTGCAGCTAAGAATATGTTTCAACTGCACCATCTCAGGTGCATCATAATTACTCTTAGAAGTTTTCTTGTTAAGAAACTGGTAAATGTTTACTCCAAAGTCACTCCCTTGCTTCTGAGTATCTACAACTATACCCCCTTAGCTGCGTCGTCAGGGCAATAAGGGTGATGCTGTTTTGGACCATTTGTGGCATCGACGTTTGCCTTAAAGTGGCAGGTCCATCGTTATTCTTCATTGTTGCACGTCTAAGAAATTGATAAATTGAGAGAGCGATGTGGTTTACGCTTGCAGATCTGATGATCCTCCGAATAAACATGATATCATGTATGATGGTGACGGGTTACTTGTGGGAAGTTGAAAGCAATGGGTTTTCCCTGAAGTCCCAACCTTGATTCTCTCTTTGGTCTAATCGAACTCTACGACTCGTCATCCCACTATCTAGCATCAATTGAATATACTTAAAACAGTCGAAAAACATGAAAACACTAGATGACGACTGTAATTACACTATTCGTTTTCTCATGACAGACACATTGATCGGCAAAATGCAGCACTTGTTATGTTCCAAAATGCTATTGCATGGGTTAATAGGGTTTATAGATATTGACACCTTTAGAAAGCTTGAACGAGTGCTTTCGTTCGTGACTACGTATATTATATAACAGGAAATCTGCAGTTGCTTCCTATGGAGGCTAAGTACAAAGATAGCACTCGAACATCTGAGAAAAGGAAAAGCGAGAAAGATGGTACAGTTTCTGAAGGACAGTAAGTTAACTGCCAGTGTAAATGGCTTCACATGAAGCAGTCACGCACCTCACTGTTTACAAATGTACCATACTCCGTGATGTTTGGAATCCGATTTTTGCGAAAGTCGGTTTATTTTGTACATAAACAAGCAGAGAAATAGAATTCATGAGCTCTTGTTCATGACAAACCTCCTCTTGCCAAAAGTGTATGTTGTGATGACAAGCACGAGTGCGCCATTACAGATATCCATGATGTGTCATAAAGACCGAAATGGAAAGAAAACAACATCGTTCAAGGGTAGATAACCAACGCGTCCTTCGCACTACAGTCTTACAGGCAGCTGCACCAGCTCAACACTGAAGTAACAGGACAAGCAGAGAAAGAAGGCTTCAGGTACAGCTGCAGATAGATGGTGTTTATTAACTGAAAAGGCACCAAACAATGTGTAATCAGTACATCCATTCGTGTGATATTGTTGGTACTACATGCGGATCAGGCAGGCGGGGGCGCCGGCTTGACGAAGACGAGGGGGAAGTCCATGACGACGACATTGTCGAGCGCAGCCATGAACGTAGCCCCGAAAGCGCAGTGCTTCTCGTGGCCCATGCACGCCGAAAGGTCCTCGGCGGTGGCGAAGGTCATCACAAAGACATGGGTGAAGCCCCGCGTGAGCGTCTCCTGGTTCAGCAAGTTCTTTCCCCTGCAGCAACACAAGGAACAACAATGATATCAAGTGCTAAAAAAAGTTAAAGAACTGTTGACGACCCTTGAGACGTAATCTTGATCTGTTGCTGTATGCCGGCCTATGTTCTCAGTCACTGGTTTATGCATCAAAGTTCTTCAGACAAAATGTTTTAGGTAAACTGAAGTGCACTTCCTTGGATTTTTATCTTCACTTCTACTTGGAAAGATGGAATCTGGCTGGTGATGTTAACTTTTACTGCACAAATTAAGGAATGTAAAGACGAGGATCACATCACATTGTATGCGTACCAGCCAAAGAATTTCACGGTGTCGAGCTCCGAGGCGAGCTTGGTGAGCTCCTGAATGATATCGTCCACCACGACGCCCTCCTTGAACTTGGCCACGCACAGGTGCTTGAACTCGCCCATGGCCGAAAGACAGCCGCCTTTCTGTCTTCCCCTCTGGCCGTTGGCTTTGCAGAGAACGCGATCATAACACCCACGGTGCTCGCCGTTTTAAAGGCAGGATCGGGAGGAGAGGAGCTTTGGCCTGCCCAGCTCCGGTGAGTGAGGGCCACCACCACCGACAGGGATCACTCAGTGCCAAGCTTTGTAAATCCTTTTCTTTTCATGGCAGTACACACACTTGACTGAATCATTTCAGCACAGGAGGTGAAGGCCAACCATGCTCTGCTGCTGCATCGAGCACACTGTTTAGATCTAGCATGAGTCTGAACTCTGAACCATGATTGTGCCCGATCTAACGACATCCGCATCGGTACGCGGGCCCTACCGACGATCTGCGTTCAGAGGACATGTCAACATTCTGGAGTTCGATGATCCTGTGATCTTGAATCTTGGATCAGAGTCGCTTAGAATTATGCGGGTTCAGTTTCAGTTCATCTTATCAGGCTCATCGGACCAATAGGGTCACTCACCAGTGACCTGACGAGGAGTTAGACATTGATTCCAAGCAGATGCAGACAACATGACACACCTAATCCTGATAGAGATCGCTGATCACGTGTGCCATGCGGTGATGGCGCCAGGCCCTCATGCTATCAAAATATGAATTCTCGCGTGGATCGATGAGCGAAACAACTTCAGTTTTTCAGCTTCCCACTCACCCTTGTTTCACTCTGAAACGGGGGCATTACTTCTCCCTTGGTCTGATTCCAATCTGTAAAGGTCACCAATCTTTACTAAGCACATCCACAGTCCTGCGTATCTTTCGTCGTTTTGGTGATCTTCTAGCACACATTCTTTGGGGCGTGTTCAGCTTTCATTTTTGTTCTTTGTAAGCAAATTCAGTTTACAGTCATCTTTTCCCCCTAAGGAAACAGCTAACATTTCATTGTGTGCACGAGGGTGAGCTTCGTTCTCGGAAAACAATGAAGGTCAAGTAGAAAGATATCGATCCAACATCTCTAAAAATGGAGAAGCAAGAAAGGTAGCGCCGCTCAAGCACTCCGGGGGCAGCAACTGAACTGCCAATGTAAATGCCTTCACATGGAAGCACTGAAATCTCACTGTTGTACAAATGTACCATCACCAAACTCCGTGCAGTTTGGAGCGCGTGAATTGTGCACGGGACGACTAATTAGTAAATTCATGGCAAACCTGCTCTTGCCAGCGTTTATCTGTTCAAGCAATAGTAGTAAGCACTAAAGCATGGGTGATGAGCCATTACAGATACCCATCAACTCATCATGAACACCCAAAAGTACATTTATTCAAGGGTGATAACCAAACAACCTCCAAAGCCTGAAATAGGAGCCTTATAGGTACAGAGTACAGTACATTACAGCTGCAGATTGATGGTGGCTATTACCTGAAACGGCACCTTACAGTGGTTGGCGATGGCAAACGCTAGTAGTAACAGATTGTGGGGGTGAATCAAACCTCAGGCTGTGAAGCCGGCACCGGCGCTGGCTTGGCAACGACGAAGGGGAAGTCCATGACGACGACCTTGTCGAGCGCCGCCATGAATGTGGCAGCGAATGCTGAGTGCTTCTCGTGGCCCATGCACGCCGCCAGGTCCTCGGCGCTGTCGAAAACCATGGAGAAGACATGGGTGAAGCCCTGAGTTAGGGCCTCCTGGTTCAGAACGTCCTTTCCCCTGCAAGTGATAGAACAAAGCTAAAAGAACCTTTGATGGATGATGATGATGCCTAGTCTGTATTTGTTGGTTTGAACTTTGAAGCTTTTCATATTTTTGGTCACTGGTTTTTACTTAAGGTTCTTCAAAAGAAATGTTGAAGATAAAAGTTGGAATTCCTTTTCTCCAGCACAAAGCAAACGCAAAGGTAAGGAGTGATGGAGGATGCATACCAACCGAAGAATTTGATCATGTCCAGCTCTGCAGCGAGCTTGCTGAGCTGCTGAATGATGTCATCCACCACCACGCCATCCTTGAACCTCACCAGGCACAGGTGCTTGAACTCCATGGTTGAACCCTACACAAGTGCAAAGCTGAGCTAAGGTTTCTACGCCAGTGGCTTTGGAGGGGATGCGAATTATCACGCCAAGGTGCTGACATTTTAAGGACGGTGATGAGAGCTTTGATCTACTCCGGTGAGGGCCACCACCACCGACAGGAATCACTCTATGCAAATAGGCTTCTTTTTTCTCTCGCAACAAAATGTTTTTTTTTGCTTGGCAGTACACTTGATTGAATCATTCCCAGTGGCCAGTACAGTTAATCATTAACAACAAATAGTTTTTTTCTTGGCCATTCACTTACAAACCATGCAACTTCTGCTGGTCATCAGCACACTGTTAGATCTAGCACGACCGGCGTCGGCATGCGAGCCCCACATGGATCTGCTCTCCAAAGAAGCATCATCATTCTGGACTTAGATCTTGCGATCTCGAATTCTGGATCACAATTATGCAGCATTGTACTAGTTCCAGTTCTATATGGTTCTATCAGTGTAGATCAGATCATCCTTGATCAGTTAACCTTAGACTGGCCAACTGAGTCACTCGCCATGGTGACTTCAAAAAATTGACACTGAAGCAACATGCTACTGCTGTGGAAGCCTTATGAAACTGATTTTGTCTACTCAGCGCTCCCAAGTAGCTGATCCTTGATGCTGTTCAGGAAGGATTTTCACATGGATACATGAGTGCGACAGGTACTTCCGACAGATGAAATGATGATGCTAGTACAAAAATTCTAGTGGGTTACCACAGATGGGATAAGCTATTGGATACAATGGACTCTTTTGAGTATGATTATCAAATAAATGTGGCTTTCAACAAGAAACCCACACAATTTCTCATATTTACATCGAACCCGCGAAAGCTAACCTATAACAGACAGACATCCACATGCGCAGATGTTTCTAAGTTTACAGGCTGTTAGCCGTACGGTGCAGCAGGCTGCACAGAAGCTCCAAGCAGCTACTTGGAGAGTCTTAGCTAGGAAGATCACGACCTGTTGAGAATACAAGGACTCTCCATGTGCTACTTCACTGTTTGGTTGTTATTTTCTCCAGGAGAGGTAACCTCAGACAATGTCAAGTTGTTTGGCCCATCCAAGGATGGACCAGGAACTGTCTGATTCGCCTGGTCGGGTTCGTTTCGAAGAACCTCTGATGGCCTTGGCGAATGCCCCGTGCCGACACACAGAAAATGGCATGGATCAGATATTGATGCTTCGGGAGAATAAGGAGGTATCATCACTGCACTTGGTAAAGGAGGCACAGTGTGCTTGGTATCAGGATAGTCAGACAGTGAAATTCTACAGACTGGGCATGTTGAGTGCTGCTTTAGCCAAGCATCTATGCAGGCCATATGGAAATTGTGGCCACAGTAAGGAAGAGTGAGGAGCACATCTTGATCTTCGTATTCTGCAAGACAGACGACACACCTGCCAATGAAGACACAAAGCAGTTGAGAGTCTAGGTTTCTGTGTAATCAGCACACAACAGATCGGAAATCAAGAATATATCAGATTAACACATGCATCTGTGATGTTACTAAGCCTAAAACTGAATAACTATTTTCTCTCCTACATACAGTATCAACTGAGCTTACATATAACAAAATTTTAGTACCAGCAAAGCAATAGAGTTTAAAGGACAAGTAGGAAAATTGATGAATTTGCGGTGCGTAGATAAAAGGAGGCACTTAACTCACATACTGTACAGAATGTTTAGTTTCTAGAATATCTAATTCTCGAGTCATGTTTCGCGATACTAAACGCAAAGTGAATCACACAATTAGGTGCAAGCACACTTCAATAAATGATATGCATCTAGCCAAGGATTTGTTGACTAACAGTCAATTCCATCAGAGATCAGACCACCAGGCCAGTCCCCGATCCCTCTCATCAGCACATGTGAGTACCCAATCTACTAAATGCAGTGCCCAATTATTCCTCATTACAATCTTATTTAGGATCAGTTCAATATTAATCCAATTCGATGTTCAGACAATGAAAGTTCAGGGACCATGGTTCAATAGTCAATCTCCAGCTAAGCACAGTAATAAATATTTTGGTACTAAAAAGGTAACAATTATCTTAAGCACCCCCATCCTCAAGGACATTTTTCTTTTGTACTCAAAGAATCTATAAACACCGTCAAGGACAGTTACATTAGTACTAATAAGTATCCATCGCCCAATGTGGAATTACTACTTGAAGATTGTTCAGTAACACACATCTTGCAGTTATACCCACACCAAGAATTGATCAAAAGCAAGCACACATTTTACAAGGTTAATGTGCGATATGTTGGGCAAATGCCTATGGTAATAACCTTTTAGGCAATATGAGCAGAGATCAAATAGGTGTCCCTCCCTCTGTAATGATAGTTCAGCTAAAAGCATGCATTTCCATTTGATGAAGAGCAGAACTCATTTTAACACATAACTAGTGACAAACTTAGATACTAACAAGTTTGATCTGAACTACGTCATTTTCTAGTCCCAGTCCCACCCCCAGAATCATGCTAGAACACTATACAAAACTTTCTCATGCATGAGAGGATCCATTGCATGATCCGAATAATGTCATTCCCCAGTCCCAGTCCCAGTCCCAGTCCCACCCCCATAATCATAATAGAACACACTGGATAGAAGCATTTCTCATGTAAGAGAGAGGATCCAACACTCACAGCACTATCATCCATAAGATTCCAACTAGACAGTGACATCGACATCTGCTAGTGCACTGAACTTGTAATCTTCGCCTTACAATAATGGAAAATGAGCTCCCTCTGGCGCCACTCATCTGACTGAGTGCTCTCTCACAACAAGAGGCTCCTAATTGCAGCGTTGGCTGCCCCAACCAAGCGACCTAATTAGTTAGAACTTGTGCGATCGAGCCCCACAGTCCCACTAGAAATTGAATCCACTTGAAACACGAGGGGTAATACTAGCTAACCGATGGAAAAAAGCGACCCCTAAACGTAATCATCAGCTCGACCGCACGCCAAGTTGTTCTACGCAAGGCAGTGATTCCAAGTTTAGATGGCACGCAACGCAGGGAACGTGACGGCACGGCAACGAATCGCGATCGGCGGAGGAGAGGAGGAGGAGGCGGATCGAGGAGGGAGGCGCTTACTGCGGGGCGGCGTCGGACGAGTTGGAGGAGGGCGAGGCTGCGGCGCAGGCGGCGGAGGAGGAGTAGGCGCGTGTGGGGAACGCGGCGACGGCGGCGGGATCGAGGCCCCCGGCGGCGGTGCCTGAGGTGGGGTGGGCCCCGAGGCGGTCGACCTGGACCGCGAAGAAGTAGTTTGCGGCGAGGGGCGGGAAGCCGGCGGGCATGGGCGAGGCGCGGTCGCGGCGGCGGCGGCGGCGGCGCAGGAGCGCGCAGACGAGCCTTGAGCAGACGAAGACGATGAAGAGGACGCTGACGCAGAAGCCGAGCAGCGTGAGCACCATGCTCGTCGACACCCCCGAGGCCATCGCGGCCGGCCGGCGCCTGGCGCTGGCGCTGGCGCTGGCGGCGGATGGGAGCGCGAGTGGACTGGACTGCGGGCTCCTCCCCCCTGTCCTCTGTGTGTGTGTGTGACTGTGTGGGGCGGTGTGGTGAGGTGAGTTATATGGGATCTGCGTCTGCTGCGCACTCACTCACGCCGTTGGGCTCCTCTCGCATTTGGGAAGCTGTTGCGTGGATATTTCTCTATCTATCTATCTACTAGTCCGGGAATGGGATGCGGTGGTGGGGATGGCAACCGCCGCCGCTGCCGCGCCGCGCAGATCGGTGGCCGCCTTCAAGGCTGCAACGGACGGACGCGCACTACGGCAGCAAGGAGATGGATACGAGTGGGACGGATTCGCAAGCGACGTGACGATGGAGAAGCGCAAAAAGGAAAGATACCGTGAAGATAGACGAGGCGTGAGGCTTCAGGCCTCGCAGCGGGTCAGCCACGAAAAAAGAAAGGTTTGGGGTCAGCGAGGAAAAGAGAAAGTTGACAGGGATGGGCAAAAAGACAAAACAACAATATTGGAGATGCGGGGTATCGATCCCCGTGCCTCTCGCATGCTAAGCGAGCGCTCTACCATCTGAGCTACATCCCCTTTGTTGAACGATTTAGGTTTTTACCATTTTTAACTGTTAACCGTCGCCAAGGGACTGCCTTACGGAATTGTGGCAGCCGTTGTCGAGGCCTAGCCCAAGCCACGAAGCACATACTCAAATTCCTCTGCTGTTCTACGGGATGGGCTTGGCCCTTTGTAATTTTCTGTCCTGGCACTGTATGTTCTGTCGGCCTGTCCAAGGCCTTCTGCCCTTTCCTAGTTGGGCCTGCAGGTTACGTGTTATTTAACTTTTCACACATGGTCCAATGGTCCTTGCCAACTACTCATTTTTTTCAACCTTAAAAAAAGTACTCATCTTTTTTAACTTTGAGGCACGTGGCCTAGCTAAGCACGCCTTAAGATTAAATGAAGGACGCCATGTATGGACAACTAGTTGATACCCCGCGCTTTGCTGCGGAAATTAAAAATAATATTCATGTAAAGGAAAAAATATATATAGACAATCTATGAAAATAATGCTCATTCTCATATCTTGTTGCCAAGTTAAACTGTATTAACTTAGATAAATATTAGTCTGCTGTTTTGAGGATCCCAAAAGATTTTATTAATATTTTGTATGTTTGAAATGAACGGAAACACCTTTCATACTTCATAGCAAAAGTAGGTCCACTTGAGCAGAAGTACTTCTATGATTTAGATGGTAGAACCCACATACATAGTTATCAGTTCAGCAATGTATGTATTTCATAAAATATCATTTACAATGTGGATTCACTTTAAGCAGTAATCGAAGGAGAGAAAAGCAATATACTCGAGCTTGTAGGACAACCTATGTTTGACCATATAGAACAGAATATGAACAAATAAATTAAAAAAAAGGATAAGCACCGGCAGGTAATTTATTTTGCTTCCCTACTCATCTGCACAACATAAGAATCATTCATTGTTAGTTCGTTCTTGTCCACCTAATATGCAAACGGAAAATAAAGTTGGTGTAACTTGAAGTGTATAAATCATAGTCTGTCAGATGATGAAGCCGCTAGCAAACATTGGAAAGTGCACAATCATCAGATTTAAAATAAGAACAAACGTATGTCAGAATGAGAATATTTACCCCAGATCTGAAAACACGGACCTTTGGTGGTTACATATGTCAATAGCCGGAAAACGTGAACATACCAAATGATGAGCTGCAAAATGTTTGTTCCTTCATGTCATTCTTCAACTCTACCTAAACTAAACAATAGCTGACGAGGTTTTAATCCGGCAATGCCCATGTTTAGGGTTTTCGATTCATGGAGCGTATGTGGGCGTTTGGCGGATTCGACGGCTTCAGACAGAAACAGGGGTACACACGAATTTACCCAGGTTCGGCCCCCCGGAGGGTAAAGACCTACATCCTGCTTGTCTGATCTTGTATTGCTTGTATAATTGGAACTGTTACAATGATGCGCAGATGGGATCTGGCTATGGTCGAAAAGAGATGGCGTGTGCTAGCCTATACGTGGGATCTATGCGAGATTTGGTGTCTATGCGAGATTAGATTGTCTAGGGGATGTCATTGGTGGCTTTATATATGCAGTCAGTTAGGGTTTACAAGTAGTCTTTGCCTTCTACTCCAAGTCGAAGTGTTGGGCCTTGCGGGCTTCATGTATCCTTCGAGCGGGCTTCTTTCTTGGTCGATAGCGGGTATGCTAAAAGTGAGGATCTGAGGGATCATTCCCTCGTCAATAGCTTATATGTGCTGAAAGCCTGTAACTGAAGGGCTAGAAACATAATAAGCAAGATGCACTTCCGGTCTCCACTTGATCCTTTGCTAGCTGCTCGTAGTGAAGGAGGTAATGGGAAATGACCAGTTGCTCTAGCTTCTTCAAGATGGAGAATTAATCAATAGATGTACAAAGTCATTAGAACCGGCGTGCGGCTACCCATAAACAGGACAGATTGCTAGACTGACGTTCCCCTTCAAGACACCGTGAAGAGTGGTAGCGGCTAGCTCTTGCTATCGAATCGTCAAGACAAACTGCTGTCGACTTAACCGGCGACCTGCTCCAGATAGGCTGGCACTACAAGACCGGAAGTCCCCAAAAAAAAAGAGCCCTCTCGCCCCCCCGAGGGCGACGGGGCCTCCACCCGCCTCCGGCCGCCGCCCCCTCCCTCCACCCCCTCTCTCCGTCGCCGCCGCCGGCTGAGGTCGTCGGGCGAAGCCCTGGCGACGCCGGCGGCGGCCTGCCTCTACCCGCGCCTTGGAGAGAGGGTCGGGGCCCTGCTCTTCCCTGGCGACGGTGCTCCTCGGAAGACCTCGGTCCGGCGCGGCCGGGAGGTGGTGGTGCGGTGGCGTCTCGCGGTGGCGCGCGGGGCGGGGCATCGCGCTGCGCTGGTGGCCTTCGGCGGCTGCCTGGCCTCGTTCTGGCAACCCGAGCCTCAGATGGGCTCGGCGGGCCTAGATGGGCTTTGGCAGGCTGGGGCGCTGCGCTTCGTGGTGCATCCTGCAGGGGTCGACGACGACATAGCTAGGGTAAGGACGGCGGCACGGCCTATGTGTTGCAGCAGGGTAGCCGGGGCTTTACGGGCCCATCTGGGTTCGGCCGGGCCAGTCTGGGCCTGGTGTGCCCCTGATGCTCTGTCCAGACAATGACTGCCGATCGGCGGTGGAGGTGGGCTCCTCTCGTGCGGCTGCGGAGCTGTTGTCCTTGTCCCAGCGATGTCGTGTGCCGGCTCCTTGCAGGCCACGCGTCATTGGTCTCGAAGCGACGGGGATGATGACTGCAAGACCGGGGTGGCGCATGCTGGTGGGCGGTGAGGCTTGGTGGTGGTGCTCCTTCGCGGCTGAGTTTTTTTGTGGGCTGGGTCGGGAGAAATCCCTGTCGGCTTGTCCGACCCTGACGCGGTGCCGCTTTCGAGTGGCACCATTCCTTCTTGGGGGGCGTCGTGGGAAGCCTTCGTCTACTTTACTCCGAGTCGGGGGAAACCCTAGGACCATCTGGTCCGGGCAGCAGCGCCGTGTCGACGATGTTTCCTTCTTGAAGGTGTTGCTTGGCTCTGGTCGCTTTGGAGTGCTTCGAGCGTGGTGGGAATAGTCGGAGGGCGCAGCGGTTGCGGGTCGTCATCGCTTCGTTGTCTCGCCGTTATCTTCATTTCTTTTCTCTTGGGCATGTTTTGCTGTTGCCCCAGCATTTTTCTTTTTTGTTTTCGAACCTTGTATCGTTGGTGTGATTGCTATATAATATATAGCGGGGCGAAAGCCTGTTTCGAGATAGGCTGGCACTACCACTGCTAGCCTAGTAGGCACTTGTACAGTCAGCACACGACGATGCCCGCCGTCGCGGCGTGGTGGAGGACATGCTAAATCACCGTCAAGGCGGGCGCAGCAGGAGTGCAGGACTACGCGTCAGACTGCCCAACTGATTGAAAGAACTGGCGTACCAGAAGTCCAGAACTCGGCCATGACTCCGGCCCAACTGGGCTCTTGGGAAGAGCAAGATGAGATTTGGCGATATGGTCGGCAAGATATCTCGGCTACGCAACCCTATGGCGGCTCCGTACGGCCTTGTTTACTTCTCTGGTATTTTCATCCCCGAAAGATGTGGGGATATGTGGGGATTTTTGGTGTTCACCCAATACTCTCAAATCCCCTCAAATATTCTTCCCAAAAAATATTCTACCATGATGGAGAGTTTTTAATCTAGCCAAAAATACACTAGAGTGGAGGGGATTTGTGGGGATATCCCGGGATTATCCCCTCAAAACTCGGACTAGTAAACAACCTATCGGAGAAATTTTGGGATACGAAATAATCCCCTCTCATCCCCTCAAATACCCTAGAAGTAAACAAGGCCTACATGAAGTCGAGCATGGTTGATTTGTAGGAAGAGTTGGAAGGGGAGGGGAGAAGGCGACACGGTGACTGATGGACAACAGACATAAATTAATTGCAGCTCTTTAATAGGATAATCAATTTCTTCGGTTGAGGTGTTGCATGGGATGAGATCGTGGGGGAAGAAGAAGAGTTTAGGAAGTGGATCACTCGAGAGAAGATGAACGGATTTGGGATTGATTAGAAACTATGATGACGGCCTGGCTGACCCGAGAGAACCGATGGCATAATAGTTTTGCATGACATGGGTTATTGCCCGGGAATCCTCTCTTTCCATGACCATAGATTGGAAATCAGACGGATAGAAATAATTAGGGTGATGTGGCTTCACTAGATTTTAGCTTGCAAACATTAAATGCATTTTAGTGGGGATGAATTTTATAGATATTATAGATTCATCCCCCTGGTTTTATTCATATCCCCGTAAGCACTGTTGATCAATAATCAATAAAATTAAGCGTATTTTGATCTTAAAAATACTCATTTTTTCAAAAGCATTGGGATGTTTGTGGCGAGGGTATCACAGAAGCAATCCTAAGCATTTTACAAGATAATAAATCGGTCGAGAGAATAAATGATACAATTTTGGTTTCAATACCAAAGGTTAAAATATCAACTCTATTAACACAGTTTAGTCTAATTAGCCTTTGCAATGTTTCCAACAAAATTGTCTCTTAGGTTTTGGCTAACCATTTAAAAGTGATTTTATCAGACATAATTTCAGAAGAAGAATAGTTTTTGTGCACTTAAGCATGATATGATGAAGTCATATGATTGTGTGGAGTGGGACTACTTGGAGGCAATCATGGTGAAGTTAGGTTTTGCACAATAATTTATTTTGGTTTTAACGGGAATGGTGAGATATGTTTCCTTTTCTATCTTGTTCAATGGAAACAAATTGTAAGGTTTTAAACCATCAAGAGGTATTAGATAAGGTGCTCCTATACCACCCTACTTTTTCTTGTTACCGGCCGAGGCCTAGTGCCTTTTAAAAGTTACCGCGAAGTCATCACAACTAGAGGTATTCAGGCTGCGCCAACTGCATTGTCGGTGAACCACATGTTATTGGTTGATGACAGGTTTTTCTAGGGAAGTGGAGAGGGAGCAAAAGAGGTGTCTATCTTGCTGGTAACCTACTATCAAACATCAAGACAATGCATCAATAAGGACAGGTTGTAAAAGGCTGCTCTCAAGCCTTACGTGATATGATCAAAACTACTCTAAAAATAGACATTCAGGCGATTAGTCATCGGTATCTCGATATGCCTACGGATGTGGTAGCTCCATATATGGAACTTTTTAAATTTTTTAGGGATTCAATATGGAGAAAAGTTAAAGGTTTGATGAAGAAGATCTATCGACACGGAGAAAATAGGTGCTTATTACATGTGTTACTCATGCTATCATATTTTTTTATAAATGGCATTCTCCTGGTTGCTTCCGAACTATGAAAGCACACGAATGGTGGAGAATTAAGCAAGGACAAATAAAACCTTCATGTGTGCCATGGGAGGTTATGACACATCCAAAAATTATGAGTGGTTTAGGATTCAGAGATCTAGAGCTTTTCAACATCTGCTTACTAGCGCACCAATCTTGGAGAATCCTACAAGAGCCTTGGCTCATCAATTTTGGAGGCTGAATTGGGATCGCACCCTTCACAAATCTAGAGGGCAATACTTGATGGTAGAGACATGCTAAACCAATGATTAATCAAAAGGACAACTAACATCTGGATGGACAAGTGGTTGCTTCGTGATGGAATGATGAGGCCGATCGTATCGCTCTAGCAAGATCCACCTGTGATTCAAACACTAAATAGTGGTTATTTCATATGTTAAATTCTTTACCTCATGATAAATTCACTCGCATGATGATCACATTTATGTATTGAACAGCGCAAAGAAAAGCTATCCATGAAGAAAATTTCCAAAACCCAATGTCTATCCAGCGCTTCATGAACTCTTACATGGGGGAGCTACATATAGTGAACAAAACCACTAGCAGACCACATTCTGATCGTCCACCAATTTCCCAAGCTAGATGGCCACCCCAACTATAGCCAAGAATACGAGAAGAGGTGTTGATGCTATGTTCTGTTGAGACAACTCTGATAATGTTCTTGGTGCATCAGCTATTATATTTCATGAGGATATCACCGACCCTGCCAGCTTGGAGGCACTCTCTTGTAGGGAGGCTCTAGCCTTAGTTGGATCTTGCGCTGAGAAGGCTACATATAGCACCCGACTATAAAATTATCTTAAGTGATATACATGATGGTAGTAGGGGAAGTCTGGACCCATTGTGGTAGATATCAAAGAGAGAGCCACGCAGTTTCAATATTGTAGCTTTGTTCACGAGGGAAGAAAACTTCAAATTTTGAAGCCCATAACCTAGACAAGCACATGTTTGCTATTTTATTAGGCCATCATCTCATGCACGGTAGTCCTTATTCTGTGACCATCTCTGTAACATTATTACCAAACAATAAATCTTGGCAAGTTTCTTAAAATAATGGATACGACATTTTTCTTTTTTCTTTTTATTATTCTTGAATAGAGTAGAGTAGACATGTTTTACTTACGGCTTTTTAGGTTTCAGGGCGGGTGGTTTTTCCCTAAAAAGTAATGTGTTTTGGTGATCATTTTTTGGCTTTTTTATATATTTTCTAGTTGAGTCAGAATACGAGTGAGAGATACAAATAAATACATAGATACAAAATTATTTTAGTCTTGAGTTGCGATGGTGGTTGCGGGTAGTCCTATAATTTATGTGCACCCCACATGCCTATGGGGTGGACTCGGTGCCCATTTACACCTCTTGTGCAACTAGGGTGGGCTAGTTACAATCCGCGGATAGCTTGTTGCCCATTTGCACCTCGTATTCAACTCGATCGGCTAGTTGTAACCCACACGCAATTGATTGTCCAGTTGCACACCGTGTCCAACTAGGTGGGCTAGCTGTAACCCGTTTGCAAATGGTTATCAAGTGGGCTAGTCACGACCTTTGTGCAACTGGGTGGGGAAGAGTCTAATCATAACCCCGGAGGCAACTAGGGCTAGTTGCATCGTACCTCATTGTGCAAATTAGGATTTGTATCAAATTAATGCACACACTCATTATTTTATTGCATATTTTATAAATTAAAGTTGTCAACTCAAGGGTGGCTCAAAGTGGCAACATGCATCAACCAGCAAAATAAAGCACACAAAAATCATATGTGCATATTGTAGTCTTTTAGAGTGTACCCGACCACTCTGGGTGAAGACAACCTGGAGAACCTCCATAAGCTGATTGCATCTAGAATCTATATACATGTCTGCATGAAGGAGGTAGAACCACATGTGTATCCACTACGTAACTTTATAGATAACTTGTAAAAAAAGAGTATGTTCTTATTAAAAACCACGTCGTCACAACAATTTCAAATTGCCCAAATTATAGCGTAAACTCTGACATGGATATGAGCTTTTGGCTTCTTATCCATCCCATTTAGCCAATTCCCAAACATATTGGTTACATTAGCTGGTGGAGGTTTATGGATTAATGGATAGTAAAATGTACAACTCTCAAAATTAAAGTGTACAAGGACATGAAATAAATCAATGCTTAATTGACTTCTCTAAATCACAATAGACACACTTTGTATACCTAGTCCATCTTTTTGTGAGATTATCCTTATTAAGTAGCCGTTTCTTATTTAGGAACCGCATGAAGATATTTATATTACAATTGTATCTTTTATCTCCATGTGTATTTCCTTAAAAATCTAGTATGTCCATTCATAAAATCTGTACATAGATTTCACAAAGACTAACCTTGTTGTAGTTAAATGCCACTTAAACCTATCTGGCACCTCTGTAAGGTTCACCCACATTAATATTTGTGCCAAGTTCATCCACGATATCCATTTATCACATGTTAATGCCCGCCTAAAGCCTATGTTCACTGGAATTTGAGATAACGCATCCACAACAGAAACATTTTGTGTCACACGAGATTATAAAGGGATACATGTTGAGATGATAACGGGGTTACACCCAACCAAGTGTTCTCCAAGAAACAAGTGTTCATCCCATTACCAATGATGAAAAAACCTCGATCAAAGAACTCTCTTGTGACCCCCATGAGTCTCTTTCAAAAGGGAGAGCATATGGGGTTGACATATATTGTGTATTTTGGCATCTATACGGTTATACTCCCTCCGTTCCAATATGTAAGTTGTATAGTGATGAAGCCGAGTAAATGATCGGCCAGTTGGAAAACCCCAAGAGCACGGTGTGATGAATATAGCAGCAAGCTTTTCCCTCAGTACGAAACCAAGGTTGTCAATCTAGTAGGAGGGAGACAAACGACCAAAGGTGATGCCCACTAGCTGCGTGATGCTCTAACAAGGGCGCCGTTAACGATAACTTGTTAGCGCGTCTTCAACCAGTAGCAACGTGGAACCTGCACACAACACAACCAAATACTTTGTTCCCAACTTACGATGAGGTTGTCAATCTTACCGGTTTGCTTGAAACAAAGGGTATGAGCGTATCGAGTGGAAAGTGATAATAGTATGCGAGTAAAGTAAACAGTGCGAGTAAAGTAAACAGGTGATAGCAATATAAAGGAAATAGGACCGGGGTCCACAGTTCACTAGTGGTGTCTCTCCATAAGATAAAATAATACATGCTGGGTAAACAAATTACAGTTGGGCAATTGATAGAATAAAGACAATGTGCATATGTCGAGAGGATCACTATGAGATTTACTCTGGGCCTTACAACAAGATACATAGACCACCATCCAACTGCATCTATGACTAATAATCCACTTGTGGCGAATCAATCCGAGAACTCCACAAGTATTAAGTTGCGAACAACAGATAATTACATTAAGCAAAGTGTATAATGTAAACAAAGCATATGCCCTCGAGCATATGAATGTTGTTTTCCCCCTAGTAGCAACAAGACATCTACAACCTTAGAGGTTTCTGTCACTCCCCCAGATTAAATAGAGGCATGAACCCACTATCGAGCATAAATACCCCCTCTTGGAGTCACTAGCAACTACTCGGCCAAGATAGCTACTAACAACGGAGAGCATGCAAGATCATAAACAACATAGAGATAACAAAAGATAATATTCAGTACTTCAACTCAATTATAACACCAATATTTATCGGATCCCAACAAACACAACATGTAGAATTACATAACGGTGATCTCAATCATGTAAGGCAGCTCATGAGATCTAAACATGAAGCACATGGTGGAGAAGACAACCATCTAGCTACTGCTATGGACCCATAGTCCAAGTTAGACTACTCACTCATCGCTCCGGAGGCAAGCATGGCGATGAAGAAGACCTCCGGTGGCGATTCCCCTCTCCGGCAGGGTGCCGGGAAGAGTTTCTAGATCCTCCCGATCTTCGAGTTGACGGCGGCGGTGGATCGCGATGTGTTCTAGAAAAGTGATCGGGTATTTAGGTTTATCCTGTCGGGGGGTCTTTATAGGCGAAGGGGCATCGTTAGAAGTGGACCGAGGTGGTCTCACACATAGGGGGCGCCGCCCAGCCCTTGGCCGCGCCGCCCTGGTGTGTGGGGCCCTCGTGGCCCCACTCCGCCTCCTCTTCGGTTCTCTGGAAGCTTCGGTGAAATTCTGGGCGACTGGCTTTGGTTTCGTCCAATTCCGAGAATATTTCTTGTTTAACTTTTCTGAAACACAAAAACAGCAGAAAATAGGGAACTGACACTATGGCGACTTGGTAATAGGTTAGTTCCCGAAAATGCATAAAAGTGCCACGAAGTGTAACAAAACACTAAGCAAATGGTGTAAAAACAAGCATGGAGCATCAAAAATTATAGATACGTTGGAGACGTATCAGCATCCCCAAGCTTAACTCTTGCTCGTCCTCGAGTAGGTAAGTGATAACAAAAGAAATAATTTTTGAGGTGATATGCACCTACGCAATCTTGATCATCTATGTAAGTGTTGTGTGCTGGGATCAAAAGAACTTAAAACATGGGCATGAAAGATATGATCTTGATAGAAGAAACTTAGCAACCATGTTATAACATGAAAATGAACACAAACAAAAGATCATGAAAATGAAACAATGAAAGTCAAACGTGTGTTCAAATCATAAGGAAAAACATACAAATGGTTTTCAGCTTGTCCTTCATGGAGAGCAAAACATAAATGCATAGGACACCTTCAAGTTTAAGAGGGCGACTAGATACAAATAATTTAAGAACAAGTGAAACCAACAATATGAATCAATCAATGAAAACTTTGGGACAATGCACATTATACTAAGAATGACAACTATGCTCTCTTAGACAGTGCATAAAGGTAGAAGGTGGTGACTCAACATAAAAGTAAAAGAAAAGCCCTTCACGGAGGGAAGCAGTGATTGCAAGTTTTATAAACCTTCAAAAATTATGGTACTTACCGGCTTTGAGCTCTCATTGCCCCCCATCATAAGCATCTTGAATGGTTAAAGTTAATGCGAGAACACTTATGCTGCATATGCTTGACAAATCATAAGTTGAAAACCTCGTGTCCCGTGAATACGAGTACCCAAACCTCATGCTACTTTACTTAGAGTCCCAAGCAAGCTCTTGTCATTGTAAGTATACACGTATCATCAAGAACCGCCAACGGGGTACCTCCGTGCCCGATGACATGGAACAAGCCCACATCAAAATGACAGGACATGCAGACAATGAACACCTCGACATCTCTTTTATTTACCATTTGTATAGCTTTTTATTTTGAGATGCGTCGTCGAATGTCCACTATGGGCATGCTGCAAATTTCCACCATGAATTATGCATGGCTTAGATTGGCGGCCCAGGCGTTTCTCTAACACGTATACAAACTCCATGATCCTGCAAGATTCCCAATTCATTTCACACCGCGAGTATCCATAACAAAAGATCACGATATCAACTCAAATAAGAAGTGCAATGTTGAAAGCTTGCCCCATGACGGCATCACTGGGCTAATTCCCAACTTACAACTTGCAAGCATAACAACTCAACATAAGAGACCACAATGTCAAATTTTTAAGAACGAGAAAAATAAAGTGTGTCATCCGGTTCGTGAGAGCTTTACTGACCAATTTTCGCATAACACTGGTAAGAGTTTAATTTGAAGAGTTGATAAAAGCAAGTCAAATGTACTTTGGAATAGCAAATTGCTAATAGGTATGTATGGTAGACACAATGGCAAACTTGGTTTTTAGGAGTTGGATGCACGAGTAGAGCTCATACTCAGTACAAAATGAAGGCTAGCAAAAGACTGGGAGCGACCAACTAAGAGAGCAATAACGGCCATAATCATGCAAAGCGACAAAGCGACTGACAAGGGTATAGTTAATAGAGCCCGTTAGTTGAGTACCCCTGAGGCCCGATAAGCTAGGCCCAATTGTAATGATAGTCGAATACGAGTTCTTACCGTATATCAATATTGTAATCTGTATCGTACCCTACCCGATCCTCAAGACCTGGCCACCTATATATAGGGGCCAGGAAGGGACGGTGGAGGGCAGATTGAAAGCAAGCTAGGTTGAACGCCCAAGTTTACTTTCGACACACACCTATTTCGACTAACTTTACCTTCGAGTTCATCCGACGCCCTATCTCCCCGATCCTAAGTCCTTCATCTAGGACATTTGTCGAGTTAACCCTCGTCAATTAGCGCCGACCGTGGGGACTCTGGGCGTTGGAATCATGAATTCGACGGCTTTTTCGCTTTTAGCCAACAACAATTCAGAACTCGACGGAAATCAGGAGATGGAGTTGACAATTGGAAGTTTGAGCATCCGCATCGGGCCGTCGGGTTCATCCCGCCTCTCGGATTCGACGAAACCATATCCATCGGCAAACGAACCCGACACAGAGGAAACATTGAAGTCATCAGAAGGCTCTTCCAGTGAGGTAAACTCGCCGGTCAGCTTAGAAAAAGCATCAATCGCAGAAGGCGACAAAATTCAGGAAAATTTCGACTCAGAGGAAAAAGCGTATCAGCCGCATAGCAATGCAGAAGACCTCGCCGTAGGAAGTAGCGGCGTCTCCAAAGTGCATCAGTTATGCGTCATTATCACCGAAGCAGAAGAGGAAAGTAACAGCGAAAGAAGTAAAAGGGTCGACAGGCAAGTCGACAAAGTAAAAGAACACAACAAAAAGGAAAAGGAGAAAGTCCACGTCTCGGCTGGCGAATGGAGAATGATCAAATAGGCTATCAATAACGGTACAGAGGTACCCGAAGGATCGAGAAGAGAAGTTCTAATGGGATATTAGTATGCATTATACCAACACAGGAAGAAACTAAGGGAGGAAAGAGAAATGGTGTTTCAAGACAATAACAGTATATCAAGGGAGGAATACTGGGAAGACTATAGTGAAGATTCAGAATATAGCAGAGAGAGGCACGGAGACCCAAAACACAACAGGGGGGCAACAGCATGCGGCAGAGAAGAAGGGTACTCAAGGAGCCCCACCCCGCAGCTAGAAGAGGAGGAAGGTGACTTGATACAAAAAACGCCAGAGGCAGCATTAGCAGCAGCACAAGCGTATTTGCTAGCTACAAGACCAGAACATGGAGACCCGCGAGAAGATATGCACCGAGCCGCGATACGAAGCCTCGGAATAGTAGAAGGTAAGATCAGGGAACAAGGCCCAGAGACGAAGTCGACAAGCTACAAGGGAAATCGAAAGGAGAAGTCCAGATACAATTGCGCAGATAACGAGTATAGCGAGTCATCAGAAGAGAAAAAGCAACAGAAAAGGAAGGAGGACGCAAGAAGTATAATAGCGCAAGCTCGAGTAAATAAATCACGACATGCTTGGAGGGAAGAGAATTACGAGGACGACAATAAAGATATGGGTGCGTTATGCTTTACCCGCAGGGTTCGCAAAACGCGGGTACCCAAAGGATTCAAATTACCGCACGACCAGAATAAGTACGACGGGTCGCAAGAACCTACCTTATGGCTATCAGACTATCTACAGGCAGTGCAGATACTAGGGGGAACAAAGGCGACTGCAATGCAAAGTTTGCAGCTGCACCTCACCGGCGCCGCACGGTCCTGGTTGAACACCCTACCCGACGAATCCATTGGAAGCTGGGGGGAACTCGAAAGTCAATTCACAAGAAATTTTCGTTCCACCTACAAGCGCCCAGCATCACTGGAGGAAGTTAAAGCATGTGTGCAGAGGAAAGGCGAAATGCTACGTTCTTATATACAACGCTGGAGTATAATCAAAAACTCAGCAGAGGACGTCTCCGACGAACGAGCAATAGACGCCTTTTCGGAAGGACTTCGTCGCTCAGATCTTGTGGAAGAAATAGGAAGAACAAGACCTACGACAGTAGCTGAGCTAATGGAACAAGCCAACAAATTCGCTGATGGAGAGGACGCGTATAACAACAAAAGAGGACGTTCGCCAAAAGCCGACAGAATAAGTCGACAGAGGAGACGACATCGCAGCAGGGACGATCAAGGAAGGCGGAATCAGGTAGCCGCGGGTTACATACTAGAAGAAGAGGAAGGGTATGAAAGTAGGAGGTTTCAAACAAAAGGAGTAGAAAAATCGAGATACTCTGGTCCTTCGGCCGAGGATATGCTGTACGGACCTTGTCGAATCCACTACGCGTATCTCAACGGGAAAAGGGTCTCAAATCACCAGATGAAGGATTGCAGAACATTCCTAAGGTTGCAAAGCGCCATGGGCTCAAACCAAGAAAGGAGGCAAGGAGAAAGGCATAGAAGTCAAGGATATCAAATGCAAAGGCTAGCAAAGCACCTAGAGTCGAAAGTATACATATCAGCCATGATTCAACCAGTGCCCAAGTCAAAGAAAGAGCGAAAGAGCATATGCAGGCAAGTAAACCTAGCAATATCATCACCACCAGCTACCATAGAATACCTACGGTGGTCAGAGCAACCAGTCAAGTTCAGTAGAGCAGACCACCCAAGAAAGGTTCCCAGGCCGGGTCACTCGCCTATGGTTCTAAAAGCGCAAATAGGAGGATATGACATCGGAAGAGTATTCATGGATGCAGGGAGCGGCATAAACTTAATATATGCTAGAACACTAAAGGCAATGTGCATCTCGCTGACGAGTCTGAAGCCAACAGATTGCTCTTTCCACGGAATAGTACCAGGAGGAGCAAACTACCCTCTGGGAAGAATAGAACTCGATGTCTGCTTCGGCAACAGCGAAAATTATAGAAGAGAGAAACTGGAGTTCGAAGTTATGGATTGGCCGTCACAATATCATGCAATCCTGGGGCGCCCAGCATTTACAAAATTCATGGCAGTACCACACTACGCGTATCTTACGTTAAAAATTCTAGGGCCCAAAGGAACAATTACAGTACAAGGGAGCTTTGAAGTAGCCAACACATGCGACAGAGAATTCAACAGAATGGCGCAAACCTTCGGCACGACAGCAGAATATGAGAGGTTAAAAGGAGAAACAGATCATAATGTGCTACCCGACGTTGGACGATCCCTGCCAGATAAGGCTTTCGACACAACGCATGACTCAAAGAAAATTTAGGTCCACCCTACTGATCCAAACAAGACAACATCAATTGCGGTGAACTTGGATCCCGCATAGGAAGGCGCGCTCGTCGAGTTCCTCCGTGAGCACTGGGAAATCTTCGCCTGGTGTCCATTGGACATGCCAGGGGTTCCCAGGGAACTCGTCGAGCATGCACTAAATGTAGATCCCAAGGCAAAACCAGTCAAGCAACCATTGAGGCGATTTGATGAACCTAAAAGGAAGGCGATAGCGTCAGAATTGCACAGGCTAGAAAATGCCGGATTTATCAGAGAAATCAAAACTTCGAGTTGGGTATCGAACCCAGTCATAGTACCCAAGAAGAATACGGACGTACAAAGAGTATGTGTCGACTACACATCTCTCAACAAGCATTGTCCAAAGGATCCCTTCCCTCTACCCCGCATCGATCAGATAATCGATTCCACAGCGGGATGCGCAAGGCTTTCATTTTTGGACGCATATTCCGGTTATAATCAGATCAAATTGAAGAAAGAGGACGAAGAAAAAACGGCCTTCATCACACCATACGGAGTATTTTGCTACCAGGTAATGCCGTTCGGCCTAAAAAATGCAGGAGCAACTTATCAACGGATGATGCAAAAGTGCCTCGGAAGCCAAATAGGACGCAATATTTAAGTCTACATTGATGATGTAGTCATCACAACAAGAGAAGAGAAATCTTTAATCAGCGACTTGGCAGAAACCTTCGACAACCTGAACAAGTACAAGCTTAAGCTGAACCCGACAAAGTGTTCCTTCGGAGTATCAGCAGGGCAACTTTTGGGGTTCTTGGTATCAGCACGAGGAATAGAGGCAAATCCAGAGAAGATTCAAGCAATTCTAACAATGGGGAAACCCACGAAACTCCACGACGTACAGAAATTGGCAGGACGCGTCGCGGCACTAAGTCGCTTCGTTGCTCGACTAGGGGAGAAGGCGCTTCCTTTTTATGAACTTATGAAGAAGTCAGACGATAAATTTGAGTGGACAGAAGAAGCAGACGCAGCGTTTGCACAGTTGAAAAAAGTGCTTTCCACGCCACCAGTGCTGGTCGCACCAAAAGAAAAAGAGCCACTGCTGTTGTACATCGCCGCAACCCATCAGGTGGTGAGTACAGTTCTAGTAGTCGAAAGAAGCGAAGAAGGAAAAGCCCATGGTGTCCAGAGGCCGGTATATTTCATCAGTGAAGTGCTATCTCCAACCAAACAGAGGTACCCGCATTATCAGAAGTTGGCATACAGTGTCTTCACAACTGCACGTAAACTACGACAGTATTTTGCGGTGCACCCAATTATAGTGGTCAATGAAGCACCACTATCGAACATATTGAACAACCCTCTAGCGATGGGACGTGTCTCTTTGTGGGGAATCGAGTTATCTCCCATGGACATCACGTACGAAAAAGGAAGGCGATCAAGTCGCAAGTCTTGCCAGACTTTACAGCAGAGTGGCTCGAGCTGCAAAGCACGGGACCACCAGATTTATCGAGTACTTGGACAATGTACTTCGACGGTTCTAAGCGAGTTCAAGGCGCAGGCGCAGGAGTAGTGTTGATATCACCTCATGGCGACAAATTAAAAT
Source organism: Dactylis glomerata (assembly GCA_007115705.1). Classification (NCBI taxonomy): domain Eukaryota; kingdom Viridiplantae; phylum Streptophyta; class Magnoliopsida; order Poales; family Poaceae; genus Dactylis; species Dactylis glomerata. The sequence goes on along the minus strand of QXEO01000450.1, from coordinate 361,812 downwards.
ACGTCTTAAGGATGAGCTTTCCGCAGGCTTCTAACAATGAAGCGGAGTACGAGGCTTTGTTGCACGGAATGAAGATGGCTAAAGTATGTGGAGCAACTCGCCTAAAAATATTTGGAGATTCCAATCTTGTTGTTTAGCAAGTTATGAACAGATGTGACACAATCAATGACAACATGATGGCCTACAAAAATTTGTACCATTATTTAGAAGGAACGTTCGATGGATGCGAAGTCTCGCACATAAGCAGGAACAACAATGAAGAAGCCGACACTTTAGCAAACATCGGGTCACAGTGCTTACCTGTGCTGTCCGGAGTATTTTGGGAGGAAATAGTGGAAAGATCAATAAAAAGTGACAAAAGTTCGACTACCACAGCAGGCTCGGGGGCTACGTCAGAACCAGAGGAGGTCATGATGATAGAAGAAACATGGATGCAGCCATATCTTGCGTACATGGTAAATAAAAAACTACCAGAAGATGCAGTAGCGGCCAAGAGGATAACTCGAAGATCGAAAGCGTTTGTCGTGTTGGAGGGGAAATTATACAAGAGAAGTATCACCGGCGTTTTACAGCGTTGTGTAACGCCCCGGGAAGGGCAAGCAATATTGAAAGACATACACGGCGGAGTATGCGGCCATCATGCTAGCAGCAGAGCAATAGCGGCAAAAGCTTTCCGAGCAGGATTCTATTGGCTAACAGCCATCGAGGACGCAAAAGATATAGTTCGAAAGTGTGAAGCATGTCAAAGGTTTGCATCCAGACCGCATGCACCAGCAGCGGAGCTACAAACAATACCATTATCTTGGCCCTTCGCACAATGGGGCCTTGACATGGTGGGAAAGTTGCACAAATCTTGGCCAGGAGGGCATGTCTACATGCTAGTGGCAGTCGATAAATTTACCAAATGGGTGGAAGCGGCCCCAGTAACAACTCAAGATTCTACAGCAGCAATCAGCTTCATCAAGTCAATAGTTTTTCGTTTTGGTGTACCATATAGCATCATCACAGACAACGGGACAAATTTTACTTCAAAAGAATTCAAGAGTTACTGCGAAGGATTGGGGATCAAGCTCAAATTCGCATCTGTGGCGCACCCAAAGATGAACGGGCAAGTCGAAAAAGCCAATGGCTTGATATGTAGTGGAATAAAAAAGAGGCTCTTAGCACCTCTCGAGAAAGCCAAGAGCGCTTGGGTAGAAGAATTGCCCTCCGTTCTTTGGAGCCTAAGAACTACGCCCAATACAGCAGCTCAAGAAACTCCTTTCTTCTTGGTCCATGGCGCAGAAGCCGTGCTTCCAGTCGAAGTTACACACGAGGCTCCAAGAGTGACAGCATATGACGAGACGACGTCGACAGAAGCATTGCAAGACGATGTCGATGCACTAGATGAAGCAAGAGATAAAGCACTAGAAAGGGCTACGCAGTATCAACAAAGCCTACAAAACTACCATAGTAGTCGAGTTCGTCCACGGTCCTTCGTGGTGGGAGACCTAGTTTTGCGACTCAGGCAAGACAGCCACGGCAAATTGGAGTCCCCTTGGGTGGGACCTTACATCGTCACCGAAGTAATACCAGGAGGAGCGTACCGACTACAAGACAAGAAGACTGGGAAGGACGAGAGCAATCCGTGGAATGCAGAGCAGCTACGACGTTTCTACGCGTAGAATAAAAATAGTGTTATCAGTAAATTCGAGTTAACCTTCTGAACCCAGAACATGAGGCCACAGGCCGGGTTCTTTGGGTTGAACTCGACAAAATTGTACAAATATTTTTACTTCTTCGCCTCGGGGGCTTCAGCCCTCGGGTCGTACGAAAGGAGTTTTTATCGTGACTTGGAAGACCTTTTTCATTATAAGGTTGTGTCGACAACCCGACAAATATTCCAACAAATTGGTTCGCAAAGGAACCCGATATTCTTCTTATAAACTGGTTCGCAAAGAACCCGATAGATGGAAAATATACCTCAGAACATGACTTGTTCTCATGGTACTCGCGAAAGCATCGACACCAAGTGCGAATATTCATTACAAATAAACATGATAGCAAGGACATTATCAAACGAAATTACATAAAACAAGTCCTAATGGAAGTGGACTTTAGCTTCATACTTCTTCTGGCAAAGAGTGCCGTCGTAGATCTTCACGTCAAACTTCGACGTGCCAATGTGGAAGTCGAAGGCCATGAAGAAGCCCTGATGAATGTCATGGTCTTCTGCGAACTGCGACCAGCCACCCCTGAAGTATTGTTCGCCGTCGCCATCATACCACACTTCTACCTCGTATGGGACGCCACTGCCAGATTGTTCGCGGAGAACCGCCTCTCGCAGTTCACGCCCATCCATGAAGTTGGTAAAGTTCAGCGGCAGGCGCTGAATCTCACGGCATTGCGCCATAGCGATGCAGAGGAAAGAAAAGATTTGGGGAGGCGCAGCAGAAGCAGCAGGAGTAGCAGCAGGAGGAGTGATTGGACCTGAAGCAGCGCCAGTCACCTTGGGCTTGTTCTTGCTACCAGGTGGGTGGCCGGGACGACGCTTAGCCGGAGCATCCAAAGAAGTTCCTGCGGCGGCCGGCGTGGTGTTCTTGTTCTTACTTCCACGAGGGCGACCCCAACCTCGTGGTGCCACCGGGGAGCCAAGGTTCAGACGAGAAACTTCAGTATCAGCCATGGGAACAAAGGAAAAACCTCGGAAAACCCTAGATGGAGAAAGAAGATGAGGTGGCGGAGAAGGAATCTGATTAGGGTTTTTTACCTTAACCAGCAGATGCTTTATTTATAAGCACGTATTATTGGGCCCTCCTGTTACAGCAAAGCCCGTAAACGTATTCTACAACAGGAGTTAAATTCTGCGCACAGCAGACGATAATATCAAAGAAGAAAAGTAAGAGAAGGAGACTATGGTCACACGATATGAAAACTTCGACTTGGGCTCGGGGGCTCGCCAACAATAAGACGTTTACAGAAGAAAGAGGAATCGAACTTTGAGCCTATGCTTGACTACAAGTAGCCAAGCATAGCCTCGGGGGCTACTCCCATCGGGAGCGCTGAGCGCGCACCCGATAGAGGATAAGATAATCTATATTGGAGATGCAGAAGGAGACTACATAGTCGATAAAACTAAAAGATAGATTACTCCCATCGGGAGCGAAGAAGATTAATTTAAAATCCAATATTCTTTGGTTTTATCAGTCAGAAACTTGGCTGCGAAATATAAGATTCTCGAGTTACGTTATCGCAATGAAACTCGAATGCCGTGACTTGTCACGAAGGTAAGACCCCGGGATCCGTCCTGTGTGGCCTGGTATATGCACATGGATGCGCTCTGCTGGTATGTATCCGTGTCTACGACGCGAAGAAAATCCTGGTGGACGCACTGGGTACCCTGAGAACCACTGGGATTCATTCTTTGTAAGTCCTAAATGCGGCAAAAGAATGGATTTGACCGGTATCCCGAATTCAAGTCCAAGGGGATTGAATTTGAAGTAGGTGACAAGTATCTGTTCCGGCAGTTAACTGACCTCTTGATCCATCAGAGTTGTCAGGCTTGCTCATCAAAACCCCTTGCAAAAGAATATCATGAAAATAAGTCGAAAAGACTAAGTCGAAGATTTGAAGATGAGAAGAAGTCGAAGAATTGATCAAGTCGAAGATTTGAAGATTAGAGATTCAACCTGAATCTACAATTCTGGTAGAATCTCAGGGGCTACTGACAAGGGTATAGTTAATAGAGCCCGTTAGTTGAGTACCCCTGAGGCCCGATAAGCTAGGCCCAATTGTAATGATAGTCAAATACGAGTTCTTACCGTATGTCGATATTGTAATCTGTATCGTACCCTACCCGATCCTCAAGACCTGGCCACCTATATATAGGGGCCAGGAGGGGACGGTGGAGGGCAGATTGAAAGCAAGCCAGGTTGAACGCCCAAGTTTACTTTCGACACACACCTATTTCGACTAACTTTACCTTCGAGTTCATCCGACGCCCTATCTCCCCGATCCTAAGTCCTTCATCTAGGACATTTGTCGAGTTAACCCTCGTCAGCGACATTAAAAGAAGCATAAGATGGCATCAAAAGTCAAAAACTAAATGATCATAGAGGCTATTGGCAACTTTGTAAGAGTCTAACATGTGTGAGCATGCGCCAAGTCAACCCAAATAAAGCATCAAGGAGAAAACCAAAATAATGCTTCCAAACGATAAAAACAACGCATGATTTTTTCAAAGGCTCATTAAGCAATCTCAGTTATTTGAGACAAGTCATGCTACAGCAAAACCACTAAGCATGCTATCAAAAAGACATCAAGCACGACATGCAAAAGTCTAAGCCGCAGTCTACACAAGCTCTTTCTTGTACCACTTTTTTGCATAAAACTTTTTCTCTTTTCCAACACCATTCCAACTTTTTATAAACACCTCTTTTGATGAAAACCAATAAGGACCAGAGGCAAAAATACACCTCGATGAAAAGATATAACAAGATCTGAACACATATCAAGGCAAAAATGAAAAATAAACGCAGTTCTAGAAAAAGAAGAACACTCATTGAAATGAATAGAGTGAAAAACGGAGTGTTCTTGGCAAATGTAAAGCAAGGCAACTTCTCCAAAAGAAATTTGTTGGGGTCCAACCATTTATTGCAGCAAACAAAACAAAAGAAAACTAAAAACAACTGACGCTCCAAGAAAAACGCATAATGCATGAAGCAATAAAAATATAGTGTCTTGAAAGGTGACCTGATTTTTGCCGATGAAGAAGGGGTGCCTCGGGGGCATCCCCAAGCTTTGACTCTTGTACTTCTTGGATATTTCTTGGGGTGATGCATGGGCATCCCCAAGATTGAGCTTTTGTCCATTCTTCAACTCATCTCATCACTCTCCGATCCCTACACTTGAAAACTTCCTTCATACAAAACTAAACACAAATCTATGAGCAACATTAGTGTAAGCATAACATAGAATCAACCCTTTTTGCTTCAGGTTTCAACCTAAAACCACCACATATAAAGCATATAATACTGTAGAAACTTCCCCAAAAGTTCCGTGATCAAAAGAACTAAAAAAGAAAGCGATAAAGCGGCAAACACAAATATTGGCAGAAATCTGTCAAAACAGAACAGCTGACAAAGGTCGAATTTTTGAGGGTTTTTCTGTTGCTCAAATCAAAAAGTGTTCAACTAATGAAAGTTTGGATATAACCTGAGGCATATGCACAAGAAATCGCAGGTCCAAAATATATATACAAAATTTTCACGAATTTTTACGGTGCAGCACCGAAAACTGTTTTAGGACAGCAACATCCCTAAATCTTACCCCGCTCAAATTAGAGGCTTCTCTTGGCACAAAAACGAAATAAAAAGGATAAGGAGAGGTCATTACAGTAGTAATAACTTCCAAGACTCAAATAAAAGAAAAAGAACTGAAAATAAAACATTGGGTTATCTCCCAAGAGTGCTTTTCTATAACGCCTTTGAGCTAGGCGGAGAAAGTTGTGAATCAAGTAATATCGAAATAAGCATTAAGATACACTATAGGAGTCTTTTAAATAATGAATTGAATTGTGTCCAAATGATTTTTTGAAGACCCTTTATGATCACGCTTTGGTACACTACTTTCATCAAAAGGGTTTTCAGGACAAATCCAACTAGAATTCTTTTCCCAGGCATCATGAATTCCTGCAAGTTTACAAGGTATTGGCACTCTAAAATCTTCATTGGGTGTACCAATAACTTCAACAGGCGAGCCAAGCTTATTAAATTTCTTAAAAACTTCCCTAGCTTCAATGGCAACATCTCTAAATTCCAAGCGCAAAGTTTCCAAGATAAAAGCTTTCTTTTCAGGATCCTCAATTTCATGAAGCTTAAGAAACATGTATTGCATAAAAGGATTAAGGCTAGCAAACCTAGCTTCTAATATGTGAATCAAATAAGCAGAAGCAACTTCATAACTAGGAGCAAGCTCAGCCAAAGACTTTTTCTCAACATCTTTATGCATACTAATATGATTAAAGAACTCCTCAATGTTACTTTTTCCAATAATTGAACCACTACCTACTGAGAGGTCCTCCAAAACATACTTAGGGAACAACATAATGAACTAGAAGTAAAGAAATAACAACTACCAAGGATTCTAATTTTTTTTGGGTTTTTGATAAAACGATGCAAGTAAAAATAAAGTAAAGCAAAACTTAAAACAAAGTAAAGGATGTGTGTGCGAAAACTCCCCTTGCAGAAGTCTTCTTCCTCCCCGGCAACGGCGCCATAAAAAGCTTGATGAAGCCGAGTAAATGACCGGCCAGTTGGAAAACTCCAAGAGCAAGGTGTGATGAATATAGCAGCAAGCTTTTCCCTCAGTAAGAAACCAAGGTTGTCAATCCAGTAGGAGGGAGACAAACGACCGAAGGTGATGCCCACTAGCTGCGTGATGCTCTAACAAGGGCGCCGTTAACGATAACTTGTTAGCGCGTCTTCAACCAGTAGCAATGTGGAACCTGCACACAACACAACCAAATACTTTGTTCCCAACTTACGATGAGGTTGTCAATCTCACCGGTTTGTTTGAAACAAGGGGTATGAGCGTATCAAGTGGAAAGTGATAATAGTATGCGAGTAAAGTAAACAGTGCGAGTAAAGTAAATATGTGATAGCAATATAAAGGAAATAAGACCGGGGTCCACAGTTCACTAGTGGTGTCTCTCCATAAGATAAAAATAATACATGCTGGGTAAACAAATTACAGTTGGGCAATTGATAGAATAAAGACAACATGCATATGTCGAGAGGACCACTATGAGATTTACTCTGGGCATTACAACAAGATACATAGACCGCCATCCAACTGCATCTATGACTAATAATCCACTTGTGGCGAATTAATCCGAGAACTCCACAAGTATTAAGTTGCGAACAATAGATAATTGCATTAAGCAAAGTGTGTAATGTAAACAAAGCATATGCCCTTGAGCATATGAATGTTGTTTCCCCCTAGTAGCAATAGCACATCTACAACCTTAGAGATTTTTGTCACTCTCCCAGATTAAATAGAGGCATGAATCCACTATCGAGCATAAATACCCCCTCTTGGAGTCACTAGCAACTACTCGGCCAAGATAGCTACTAACAGCGGAGAGCATGCAAGATCATAAACAACATAGAGATAACAAAAGATAATATTCAGTACTTCAACTCAATCATAACACCAATATTCATCGGATCCCAACAAACACAACATGTAGAATTACATAACGGTGATCTCAATCATGTAAGGCAGCTCATGAGATCTAAACATGAAGCACATGGTGGAGAAGAACCATCTAGCTACTGCTATGGACCCATAGTCCAAGGTAGACTACTCACTCATCGCTCCGGAGGCAAGCATGGCGATGAAGAAGACCTCCGGTGGCGATTCCCCTCTCCGACAGGGTGTCGGGAAGAGCTTCTGGACCCTCCCGATCTTCGGGTCGACGGCGGCGGTGGATCGCGATGTGTTCTGGAAAAGTGATCGGGTCTTTAGGTTTTTCCCGTCGAGGGGTCTTTATAGGCGAAGGGGCATCGTCAGAAGTGGACCGAGGTGGTCTCACACATAGGGGACGCGGCCCAGCCCCTGGCCGCGCTGCCCTGGTGTGTGGGGCCCTCGTGGCCCACTCCGCCTCCTCTTCGGTTCTCTGGAAGCTTCGGTGAAATTCTGTGCGACTGGCTTTGGTTTCGTCCAATTCCGAGAATATTTCCTGTGTAACTTTTCTGAAACACAAAAACAGCAGAAAACAGGAAACTGACACTGTGGCGACTTGTTAATAGGTTAGTTCCGGAAAATGCATAAAAGTGCCACGAAGTGTAACGAAACACTAAGCAAATGGTGTAAAAACAAGCATGGAGCATCAAAAATTATAGATACGTTGGAGACGTATCATATAGTTTTTTAGGAGAGTTCTACAATATAGGGTGTATTGCGTTGCACCATTTATTTGAACATTTTTTCCTGATTTGATTATGTTTTCTTATCTTATGCAAAGTCCTCTATTTTCTCACGTCAGTTATTTAGGGGTAACCCCTCCTAAACCTAGTGTAATTTTTCCATCACATACATTTCTTTAATTTCCGTGCTAAAAACTATACAGCTTATATCTAGGAACGAAGTATAAAAGATCATGAATATATTGTAGTTTTTAGCAGGGTCACTCTAGCTCTTGGTCTTGTAATACTTTCTTTTGGAAAAGTTATGTAAATATACAAATAGGAAAACCCAATGTACAACTTTAATAGCTTGTTTGGATGTTTGCATTGGGGCTAGGTATTAGATATTGGTATTTTGTTTGGCCCGAATACCCGAATTACAGATGTTTGGATGGTGGTAGCATTGAGCCGTGGTATTCGGACTCAATATTCAGCTCTCGGTCCGTAAGCCAAAAACGACCCAACCCAATTCGCAGCTCGTGACCTCGACATCGATGAGTATTCGGGAAGGAGCGTACCGCTTCGTCAATCTGGCTCGTTCCTCTCTCGCCACAGAACACACAAGTTTTCCTCTTGCTAAAACCTAGCGCCGCCGTCGGTAAGGCTCAGTGCCACCTTCCCGCCCCTCGCTCTCCTACTCCAATCCCCACCGACACCAACAAATTCCTCGCCGCCGGAAGGCTAACGTCCCCGCCGCTGGTAGATTCTGTCGGGCCCGAATCAGTGGATAGGCTGCCATGGTGAACAACGGAACATGCTTCCCCTGACTCGCTCAGGTGCGTCACGGCCGATTCAAAGTGGTTGGCGTTGTTGACGCTTGCACGCGACCATGACCCTGGACCTGCTTGGCATCATGAGCGCACAGGCTGCTTCTCGCTTCTGAATTTCTGTTGGGATCTATGCAGTCTCTGAACTTCTATTTGTAATCCCAGATGCACTTTGTGAACTTCCGACTCCGATGATTGTGTTCTGACTTTGGTTTGCGTGTGTATGCAACAGCTGCTATGAATTGCAGAGCAGGGACAGTACAGTTGAGCTGACCAGATTAATTACATCTTGGCAAATTACACACATACTACTTCAGTACCAGAATAATCAAATATACTCACTGTACGCAAAACATTGTGAAGCAGATATAAAACGGTATAGACGTATAGTGACCATAGGCTTGTACAACTTCAAATCCACGCTCCTCACTTTGACCACCCAAACAGGATTTGACATTCAACCTTAATATCAAGTCCGCGCTCTAAATATCTAAACATCCAAACGGAAATATTAGCATTCAATCTCAATATCAATATCCCGAGATATTGTCATTCAAGTCAATACAATGCCAAGCCTCTCAATGCAAACATCCAAACAGAGCATTTGCATTGGGCGGCAGGGGTACCAAAAGAAGACCCCCGAGAATACTTGGGCGGCAGGGGTACCAAAAGAAGACCCCCGAGAATACTTCCTTTGGAGCCGTCTATTTAGTGAATTATTATTTGGAAACCTCAGAATACCAGCCTATTGGAGTCAACACGAACCTTCTAACCAGCAACGCGAGCATCAACTCCTCCGGCTCAATTCGTGGCTTGCCGCCAAATGTCACAGAAGTGAGAAGTCCCAGATTCAGCCAAACGCGAAAAGGAAACGTTCCCACGCACCGACGGACGCACGCACACGCACCAACGTTGTTTCCATGTACTATCCGATCTCTCGAAGATCTTCGCTGAGTATCAATCATCATCATATTCTAATCCTGGGCAGGAATCGCAGCTGGCCTGCCATACTCTGCCGATCTCGCAATTTCATATTCCCCGTAACTCGCGCGGCCGCTGACTTCCCCCGCACTCCAATCGATCAAGACGGCAGCGACGTCGCCGCCCACTAGCCGGCACGTCGATCCCGAACCAAAACCCTCCTCCTCCTCGTCTCGATCTCGTCTCCACACAGACACAATCAAAGCCTACTCCTATACATCTCGGAGCGGTCTAGCTCCGGGCACGAGAACCATTGCGCGAGGATCAAGAGAAGCTAGCTCCCTGTCGTAGGCGTAGGCGCGTGGTCTGCGGCTATGGCGGTGGCCGGCGGGTTGGGCCGCCCGGGGCGGCCGACGCGGGGGAACAAACAGATGATGAAGACCATCAACAACATCAAGATCACGGTCATCTGCGGCTTCATCACCATCCTCGTCCTGCGCGGCACCGTCGGCATCGACTTCCTCTACTTCTCCGGCGGCGGAGGCAGCGAGGCGGCGACCGACGCCAAGGTCTTCGAGGACATCGAGCGCATCCTCCGCGAGATCCGCTCCGACTCCGAGCCCGACGACGACGACCAGCTCGTCTCGGGCAACTCGACGACGACCATGCGCGTCGAGGAGATGAAGAACTACACCCTCGGGCCCAGCGTCACGCGGTGGAACGCGCAGCGCCGGCAGTGGATGTCCCAGAACCCGGGCTTCCCGTCCCACGACGCGCTGGGCAAGCCCAAGATCCTGCTGGTGACCGGGTCGCCGCCGGGGCCGTGCGACAACCCCGCCGGGGACCACTACCTCCTCAAGTCCACCAAGAACAAGATTGATTACTGCCGCATCCACGGCATCGAGCTCGTGCACAACATGGCGCACCTCGACCGTGAGCTCTCCGGGTACTGGTCCAAGCTCCCCCTGCTGCGCCGCCTGATGCTGTCGCACCCGGAGGTGGAGTGGGTGTGGTGGATGGACAGCGACGCCATCTTCACCGACATGGCCTTCGAGCTCCCGCTCGACCGCTACGAGGCCAGCAACCTCGTCATCCACGGCTACGAGGACCTCCTCTGGAAGCAGCGCTCATGGATCGCCCTCAACACGGGCAGCTTCCTGCTCCGCAACTGCCAGTGGTCCATGGAGCTGCTCGATGCCTGGGCGCCCATGGGGCCCAAGGGCCGCGTCCGCGAGGCGGCGGGGAAGGTGCTCACGGCGAGCCTGTCCGGCCGGCCGGCGTTCGAGGCGGACGACCAGTCGGCGCTCATCCACCTGCTGCTCACGCAGACGGAGCGCTGGATGGACAAGGTGTACGTGGAGAACAAGTACTTCTTGCACGGGTTCTGGGCGGGGCTGGTGGACAGGTACGAGGAGATGATGGAGAAGCACCACCCGGGCCTCGGCGATGAGCGGTGGCCCTTCGTCACGCACTTCGTCGGATGCAAGCCCTGCGGCAGCTACGGCGACTACCCGGTGGAGCAGTGCCTCGGCGGGATGGAGCGCGCCTTCAACTTCGCTGACAACCAGGTGCTCAGGCTCTACGGGTTCAGGCACCGGTCGCTCGCCAGCCCCAAGGTGAAGCCGGTGGCGAACAGGACGGCGAGCCCGCTCGAGGCAAAGGAGGCGGCTCTCAAGATGGACGCCAAGATCGAGACTTGAGTGGGCTATCATCCTGCGTTCCCAAGAAGGAATTTTGAGAGGTTTTGCTGTTGAAGTTCTAAGTTAGGCCAGGAAATTACGACATTTGAAATATCATATACCTTTTGTTGTTTGAATTGAATACTCCCTCCGTCTCGGTGTATAGGTCCTGCGCGTATCCCTAAATCCTCATTTTGACCAAAATAATATAAAATATATACTACAAAATATATATCACTGGAAACTACAGATTATGTACTTTCTAATGGTATAATTTTTGTGTTGTGAAATTTGTATTATATTTGACAAAATGGCGACCTAGGGGTACGCGTAGGACCTATACACCGGGACGGAGGGAGTACATGACAGGAGAAATAGAGTTACTACAGCAAGTAAACATGCTGCATGATTGTTTCAGTAGTTTCATTGTTAGATGGACTCCAGGACTAAATCTAAAACAGAGAGTTCTAATGCTTCGTTTGGTTTTTAGAGAGTTTAAATACTTCTAATTTTCTCCAGGGCTTCTGTTGAACAAGTATTTGTTGAAATTAGATCATGTAGGTGTGCGTTTCTGCGGCCATCAATTAGGACAATAGACAGTTCAGAACTGATGGATCACTGGCGGAGCCAGGAATTGAATTGAGCCGGGTCGAACAAATAAGCTCTAAATTTTTTTGGGGCAAAAAATCACATGTAATCAACAAAAAAATGGTCCAAACAGATTCATTTGTCACATTTCACTGAGTAGAAGTACAAACTAACTAAAAGTCAAAAACTAGATACAATAGTGCTACATTTTGAGGAGATATTATCATACCATTAAGTTGATTCCATGCTGGGAAGTCGAAATCCACGAGGAAGATGACCTCTACGGTTAGTGTAGGCATGAAAACGAAGCATAATCTTCTTATCATCAATTTGTGCAAATATCTCTTTCTCAACATAGCAAATCATTAAATCATTGAGCCAATCATCCCCTATCTTGTTTCGAAGATCTGATTTTATAATCTTCATGGCTGAGAAAACTCTCTCTACTGATGCTGTTGCCACAGGCAATGTCAAAGCTAGTTTAATGAGGCGGTAGACCAATGGAAATGTCAAATGATATCTTTTCTGAACCAACTTGAGAGCAAGATCACTCAAAGTATCACAAGCTATGAATTCAGGAGTTCTCTTCATGACATCAACATATATGTTCAGTTCATCAACCAATAGACAGCAATCATGTGAAGAGAAATCAGCAGAGTATATGGTAGCAAGCTCAACTAGCATATCATTGTCAAAGCTGTTAAATGAGTCTCTAGGATCAAGGCATGAAGTGCACAATAATAGGCATGTAGAAGTTTCAGAAAATCTATGATTCATCTCAACTATGTTATACCAAGCAATCGAATCATCAAATGCAAGATAATAACAAATTCAAAGGATTCCATGTATATGATATAACCTGAAGCCACACCTTTCTCCTCGGCATCTGTCCCATCATGAGAAACACTGCATAGTGCTTTAACCACTGAATCCCACATTACTTGAATCTGAACTAGAGTTTTATGGTGTGACCCCCAACGAGTATCACCTGGTCTTGCTAAACTTGTCTCTTGATTTTGGCCTCTTCCCGACGAGATCTCCCCACTCTCTAGCTGTGCTACCAAACGGTCATGATGCAATTGCAACAATGCATCCTTTTTCCTACAAGAGGCACTCACCTACAAAATTTGTGCATGTAGAAATTAGAATTGATACATAGAGAAATATTTGTAGGTAAAGATTTTCTACAAGAGGCACTCACCATACTGACAATCTTGTTTAAGTGACCAAAGAACTGACCAACTGGCCTCAAACGAATCTCATATTCAATATGTGATTTTTCTTCATGAGAAACAAGAGCATATGCAACACTTTGCTTTTTATTTCTGAAATCTTCACAAGTATTTCTTGCATTGTTGTGAAAGCTCGTTGGTCCACCTACATGACCCCTGAAATTTTCCGATGCTTTCTTCCAATTTGTAAACCCCAACTTTGTGAAAACATCTGATCCAAAGTGGTTAGCATTGCTTGAAGACTTAAAAAGAAAACAATGAAAACAAAATGCAGCATCCTTCTCCACACTATACTCTAGCCAATCATACTTGCTATACCATGCATCTAGAAATGCCCGCCTATCCGGATTTTTGGGATAACTATGACCAACTAAACAATTACGACCTCTCGACAAATATGCCCATCGCATTTTATCTCTAATTTCAGGGGTACCATATGACTCAATTGGTCTCCGAATTCCGGGATCGGCAACCACATTTGCTAAATCAAAGATTTCCGGAATATTTGCCTACAACAATGAAAATAAAGCAAACTATGAGGAAAGATTTCACACTAGTAATTATTTACTTGACAAATATGTATCAAAACTCAAGATAAATGGGAGAAATTCAACCTCTATGCGTGCCCTCTTGCGTGCTTCTTCTTCTGCTGCCTCCTCTTCTTCAATCCAGGCTGCCTCGTCGACGAAGTCCATCGAAGACGGCAGCTAGGCCGAGCAGAGCAGAGGGCGCCGTGCTGCAGGCTGCAGCGCCGTGGTGCGCGGAGGCGGTCGGGGACAGGCGGCCGAGGGGGGCGGTCGGGGACGGGCGGCCTACGGGCCGAGGCCGGCGGTCGGGAACGGGATTGAGCAGTGGCGGCTGGCGGGCCAAGGGCGGTGGTCGGAATCAGGATTGAGCAGTGGCGGCTGGCGGCGCGTGCGGGAGCAGCCAGGCGTTGCGAGCAGGGCTGCGAGATGCGAGACGAGGGGATTAGGTGTGCGGGCTGCGGGGCAGGACGAGGCAAAGTTGCTAACCGGTACTCTATTTTTTTTCCCAAAAACTGAGCCGGGTCGGCTGCCCAGGCTCGACCCGGTGTTGGCTCCGCCAATGGATGGATATACATACGAATTCTAACATTTTTACACATCACACAAATAAATGTCTTCTTGTCACGAAACTTTGTGATTCACACAAAAAAAAATCTTTTTTTTTGAAACATTTTGAATAAGTTTTTTGGGCAGTGGGTCCGTAGATGAATCTACACCGGTGAGCCAAAGTGGATTTCCCTTATACTCTACAAATCACTATTATGATATTTGTTAGACACATAAACCACAGAATACTATATTAATATAACTAACGATAATAGAATAGACACATGCAAATATAAATGATTCTAAAACATCAATAGGTTTGATTTGATTTGTTATTCTTATATTTTTTTTGTTCGATTTAGAAGAAATGGGGTTCAATAAAATGTCTCAAACTAACATTTTCAAGAGTAAACATATTTTACTCTTTTTTCATATAGATCAACATGCTTACTGTTGTTCACCATAAAAACAAATTATTATTATTATATTAGTTAAATTTGTTTTATAAAAATAAAAGTATTTAGTATAAATGAGTTAATATTTAAGCCCTGTTGAAATCTGTGATGATATTTTTGATGTTCGAGCGTTTGCAAAAAATTACAATGAAGAGGGCTAAGAACATTTCACTCATTCGAAATGTAATAGTTTTTAGGGAAGAAATGCCCTCGTATGAAAGGTGAAAAAGTAGTATTGTGCATGATATCTCTTTGTTAAAACATTGAATCAAAGCTAAGCATTCTGCTAGCACGTCGGTGTGGAGATTATTTTGCTTGAGATAGCCCTCTATGTACATAGGTATTATGTTTTTTTGCTTAACTTTTTTGTATATTTTTGTACTACTTGGTGTGGAGTAATACATTTCTTGGTGTGTGGCTTTTGCCTCACAATCTAGGGAAAATGAAACGAAAAGGTTGTATGTGTGTTGTAAGTATGTGTTTCTTGTTTTTAGTTTATATTCGTCCCAAAGACACAAGAAGTATAGTTGATGCAGCAAGTGAACCTGCTGCATAAATTTTAGTTTCTTTGTTGGACGGGCTCTGATACGTCTCCAACGTATCTATAATTTTTGATGCTCCATGCTTGTTTTTGCACCATTTGCCTTGTGTTTTGTTACACTTCGTGGCGTTTTTATGCGATTTCCGGAACTAACCTATTGACAAGATGCCACAGTGCCAGTTTCCTGTTTTCTGCTGTTTTTGTGTTTCAGAAAAGCTACACAGGAAATATTCTCGGAATTGGACGAAACAAAAGCCAGAAGTCTTATTTTTCCCGGAAGCTTCCCGAAGACCGAAAGAGAGCCGGAGGGGGGCCAGAGGCCGCCCTCACACATAGGTGGCGCGGCCTAGGCCCTGGCCGCGCCACCCTGGTGTGAGGAGCCCCTGGCTGCCCCCTGACGACGCCCCTTCGCCTATAAGAAGCCTCGGGACGGAAAACCCTAAGGGAGTCGGCAAAATTTCCAGAACAGTTCCGCAGCGCCGCCGCCGTCGAAGCCAAATTTCGGGAGACAAAAGTCTCTGTTCCGGCACCCTGCCGGGACGGGGAAGTGCCCCCGGAGCCATCTCCATCGGTCTCCATCGCCGTCTCCACCGTCTCCATCGACCTCACCGCCATCTCCATCAACCTTGCTGTCTCCTATGATGAGGAGGGAGTAGTTCTCCCCCGGGGCTGAGGGCTCTACCGGTAGCTATGTGGTTCACCTCTCTCTCCCATGATGTGATCTTTATGTGATCGTGAGCTTTGTATCATGTTGAACAAGTAGATGTTATTACTCAGATATTATGTGTACTCTAGTGGTATTATTAAAGTAATCTATTCCTCCTGCCATGGTGTAACGGTGACAGTGCGTGCATCATGGTGGTACTTGGTCTAGGCTACGATTGTGATCTCTTATGGATTATGAGAATAATTATTACTATGATAGTATTGAAGTGATCTATTCCTCCTTTCATGGTGTAATGTTGACAGTGTGTGCACCATGTTAGTACTTGGTCTAAGTTGCAATAATATCTATCTTGAGTTGTGATCTGATTTGAATATCTCTATGAGTGGTGTTTGTCAAGTACTTGATGAACTTTAAGGAGTGCTTCATAGCCCTACGCAATGATTAGTGGTGTTCAATAGGAGAGTAATTTAGAGTACCATAGTGAAGAGAAGTTGTTTATTTGTTCAATTATGTTATATTGTTGGGAGTGTGTCCACTAGTGAAAGTATGATCCCTAGGCCTTGTTTCCAAGCTTTGCACACCGTTTACTTGCTGTTTTGTTACATGTTTGCTCGCAGCGATACTTATTTCATATCACAGTTACTATTTATAATCATCACTTCCGCTTGTATTTCACTATCTCTTCGCCGAACTAGTGCACCTATACATCTGACAAGTGTATTGGGTGTGTTGGGGACACAATAGACTTTCTGTATCGTAATTGCGGGGTTGCTTGAGAGGGATAGCTTTGACCTCTTCCTCCCTGAGTTCGATAAACCTTGGGTGATCCACTTAAGGGAAACTTGCTGCTGCTCTATAAACCTCTGCACTTGGAGGCCCAACACTGTCTACAAGAACAGACGCGTGCGTAGACATCAAGCTCTTTTCTGGCGCCGTTGCCGGGGAGGTAAGGTAAAGGTACTCACATCCTTTGGCTACTAAGTCTTTTAGTTGCTAGTGAGTGCTCGGAGTTATTTCCTTTAGATTCTGCAATTACATCTTTTTGTTTCTTGTTTTTATTTTCACTAGTTAGGCTTAATGGAAAACAAAGAGTTCTGTAGTCTTTTTCCTGAGTTTAGATATGAAGTGTTTGAAGAGAAAATTGAAAAACCTTTGGAGCTTAATTTGCATGCTAATAGTGTTGTTAGTATGAATGCTTTGAACACCGTTGTTGCTAATGCTATAGAAAAGTCTAAGCTTGGGGAAGCTGGTTTTGTTAAGCATGATATTTTTAGTTCCCCAGCTTTAGTGGAGAAAATTTGCTCTGATAATATTTTATCTCCCATATGTGATGTTCCTTCTTATGATGATATGTTTGAAGAATATGCTTTGCGAAATAGCTGTTCTTTAGCTTGTGATGATACTAAACCTCTAGTTTATGATGGTTATGATGATGGGTATAATATTTTCAGTTCACCTACTTTTGAGGAGAAAATTAGTTATGATTAAAATATGCCTCCTATTTATGATGATTATGGTGATGAGAATAATTATTCTATTAAATTTGCTCCTACTACTATTGTTCCTGTGGTGAGTATTAATTCTTTTATGCATGTGGCTCATGATAGGGATGCTTTATGTGATAGTTATATTGTTAGTTCTATTCATGATGCTACTGAAAGTTATTATGAGAGAGGGAAATATGGTTTGATGGATCTTAACAATATTAAGTTTCCCCTCTTTATGTTGCAAATCTTGAAGTGGCACTTGTTTTATCTATCCATACTTGCAACTATGTGCCTCGTTGATTTATTTTCTTACAAGATTCCTATGCATAGGAAGTGGTTCAGATATAAATGTCTTTCACATTTGCTTTTTGATGCTCTCTATTGCTTTAATTCCTATATGGCGTCTTTGCCTCAAGCTCTTATATGGCGCCCACATGAGCATCTTTGCAAATTACTGCGCCTAGCTCAAAGGCGTTAAAGAAAAGCACTCTTGGGAGATAACCCATTGTTTTATTTTCAGTACTTTTTCTTTTATTTGAGTCTTGGAAGTTATTACTACTATAATGACCTCTCCTTATCCTTTTTATTTCATTTTTGTGCCAAGAGAAACCTCTAATTTGAGTGAGGTAAGATTTGGGGATGTTGCTGTCCTGAAACTGTTTTCGGTGCTGCACCGTAAAAATTCGTATAAATTCTCTGTATATCTTTTGGACCTGCTATTTCTTGTGCATATGCCCCAGGTTATATCCAAACTTTCATTAGTTGAACACTTTTTTATTTGAGCAACAGAAAACCCCTTAAAAATTCGACCTTTGTCAGCTGTTCTGTTTTGACAGATTTCTGCCAATATTTGTGTTTGCCGCTTTATCGCTTTCTTTTTTAGTTCTTTTGATCACGGAACTTTTGGGGAAGTTGCTACAGTATTATATGCTTTATATGTGGTGTTTTGAGTTGAAACCTGAAGCAAAAAGAGGTTGATTATATGTTATGCTTACACTAATGTTGCTAATAGAATTGTGTTTAGTTTTGTATGAAGAAAGTTTTCAAGTGTAGGGATTGGAGAATGATGAGATGAGATGAAGAATGGACAAAAGCTCAAGCTTGGGGATGCCCATGAATCACCCCAAGAAATATCCAAGAAGTACAAGCGTCAAAGCTTGGGGATGCCCCTGAGGCACCCCTTCTTCATCGGCAAAAATCAGGTCACCTTTCAAGACACTATATTTTTATTGCTTCATGCACTATGTGTTTTTCTTGGAGCGTCAGTTGTTTTAGTTTTCTTAGTTAGTTTAGTTTTGTTTGCTGCAATAAATGGTTAGATCACATCATGTTTCTTTTGGAGGAGATGAACTCGCTTTTCATTGCCAAGAACACTCTAGTTTTCACTCTTATCAAAAACCGAGTGTTCTTCTTTTTTTGCTACTGCTTTTGGTTTTTGTTTTTGCCTTGATTTGCGTTCAGATCTTCTTATATCTATTTATCAAGGTGTCTTTTTGCCTCTTGACCATGTTGGTTTTCCTCAAAAGAGTTTCCTCAAAAAGGTTTGAATGGTGTTGGAAAAGAGAAAAAGCTTTATGCAAAAAAGTGGTACAAAAAGGAGCTTGTGTAGACTGCGGCCTAGGCTTTTTCATGTCATGCTTGATGTCTTTTTGATAGTACGCTTAGTGGTTTTGCTGTAGCATGACTTGTCTCAAATAACTGAGATTGCTTAATGAGCCTTTGAAAAAAATCATGCGTTATTTTTATTGTTTGGAAGCATTATTTTGGTTTTCTCCTTGATGCTTTATTTGGGTTGACTTGGCGCATGCTCACACATGTTAGACTCTTACAAAGTCGCCAATAGCCTCTATGATCATTTAGTTTTTGACTTTTGATGCCATCTTATGCTTCTTTCAATGTTGCTTTGTCGCTATGCATGATTATGGCCATTATTGCTCTCTTAGTTGGTCGCTCCCAGTCTTTTGCTAGCCCTCATTTTGTATTGAGTATGAGCTCTACTCGTGCATCCAACTCCCAAAAACCAAGTTTGCCATTGTGTCCACTATAAATTCCTATGCATGGTATTTGCAAGCCATTCCAAGTAAATTTTCATGTGCTACCTTTCAAAAAACCTTCAAAACACTTCTCATTTTGTGACATTGTTTTCAGCTCATGGGGACGTAGTGGTCGGATTTGCTATCTTCCATATTGCTTATTCCAAAAAGAAAAGAAAAAAGAAAAAAAGAAAAGAAAAAAAGGCACTCCTCCATGGAATGTGAATGTTGGTGGGCACCCGATGGAATCGGTTAGCCATGGTTTGACAAAGGAAAAAAAGGTGGGGAGGAGTGCCAAGCTTTATAAAAGAGCACAAAAGTGCCAATCTCTCTCTCTCAAAAACTTGCTTCATTTTTGTATGGAAGATAGTAAGAACCCCATTGCCAGTCGTTGACAAAAGCAACCACCTCTCAAAACCAATTTTTATCTCTCTGTTTTACAAATGAAAAGCTCTAGCACATGTTTAATCACTACTTCCCTCAGCGAAGGGCCTTTCTTTTACTTTTATGTTGAGTCTCCATCTTCTACCTTTATGCACCGTCTAAGAGAGCATAGTTGTCATTCTGAGTATAATGTGCATTGTCCCAAAGTTTATCATTGATTGATTCATGACTATGGCTTCACTTGTTCTCAAATTACTTGTATCTAGTCACCCTCGTAAACTTGAAGGTGTCCTATGCATTTATGTTTTGCTCTCCATGAAGGACAAGCTGAAAACCATTTGCATGTTTTTCCTTATAATTTGAACACACGTTTGACTTTCATTGTTTCATTTTCATGATCTTTTGTTTGTGTTCATTTTCATGTTATAACATGGTTGCTAAGTTTCTATTATCAAGATTATGTCTTTCATGCCCATGTTTTAAGTTCTATGATCCCATCTCACAATGCTTACATATATGATCAAGATTGTGTAGGTGCATGTCACCTCAAAAATTATTTCTTTTGTTATCACTTACCTACTCGAGGACGAGCAGGAGTTAAGCTTGGGGATGCCTGATACGTCTCCAACGTATCTATAATTTTTGATGCTCCATGCTTGTTTTTGCACCATTTGCCTTGTGTTTTGTTACACTTCGTGGCGTTTTTATGCGATTTCCGGAACTAACCTATTGACAAGATGCCACAGTGCCAGTTCCCTGTTTTCTGCTGTTTTTGTGTTTCAGAAAAGCTACACAGGAAATATTCTCGAAATTGGACGAAACAAAAGCCAGAAGTCTTATTTTTCCCGGAAGCTTCCCGAAGACCGAAAGAGAGCCGGAGGGGGGCCAGAGGCCGCCCTCACACATAGGTGGCGCGGCCCAGGCCCTGGCCACGCCACCCTGCTGTGAGGAGCCCCTGGCTGCCCCCTGACGACGCCCCTTCGCCTATAAGAAGCCTCGGGACGGAAAACCCTAAGGGAGTCGGCAAAATTTCCAGAACAGTTCCGCAGCGCCGCCGCCATCGAAGCCAAATTTCGGGGGACAGAAGTCTCTATTCCGGCACCCTACTGGGACGGGGAAGTGCCCCCGGAGCCATCTCCATCGGTCTCCATCGCCGTCTCCGCCGTCTCCATCGACCTCACCGCCATCTCCATCAACCTTGCTGTCTCCTATGATGAGGAGGGAGTAGTTCTCCCCCGGGGCTGAGGGCTCTACCGGTAGCTATGTGGTTCACCTCTCTCTCCCATGATGTGATCTTTATGTGATCGTGAGCTTTGTATCATGTTGAACAAGTAGATGTTATTATTCAGATATTATGTGTACTCTAGTGGTATTATTAAAGTAATCTATTCCTCCTGCCATGGTGTAACGGTGACAGTGCGTGCATCATGGTGGTACTTGGTCTAGGCTACGATTGTGATCTCTTATGGATTATGAGAATAATTATTACTATGATAGTATTGAAGTGATCTATTCCTCCTTTCATGGTGTAATGTTGATAGTGTGTGCACCGTGTTAGTACTTGGTCTAAGTTGCAATAATATCTCTCTTGAATTGTGATCTGATTTGAATATCTCTATGAGTGGTGTTTGTCAAGTACTTGATGAACTTTAAGGAGTGCTTCGTAGCCCTACGCAATGATTAGTGTTGTTCAATAGGAGAGTAATTCAGAGTACCATAGTGAAGAGAAGTTGTTTATTTGTTCAATTATGTTATATTGTTGGGAGTGTGTCCACTAGTGAAAGTATGATCCCTAGGCCTTGTTTCCAAGCTTTGCACACCGTTTACTTGCTGTTTTGTTACATGTTTGCTCGCAGCAATACTTATTTCATATCACAGTTACTACTTATAATCATCACTACCGCTTGTATTTCACTATCTCTTCGCCGAACTAGTGCACCTATACATCTGACAAGTGTATTGGGTGTGTTGGGGACACAAGAGACTTTCTGTATCGTAATTGCAGGGTTGCTTGAGAGGGATAGCTTTGACCTCTTCCTCCCTGAGTTCGATAAACCTTGGGTGATCCGCTTAAGGGAAACTTGCTGCTGCTCTACAAACCTATGCACTTGGAGGCCCAACACTGTCTACAAGAACAGACGCGTGCGTAGACATCAGGCTCCATGACTATATAAAAAGCATAGAGTTCTGAAGCTTCCTTTTATTTCAAGAGGAATTTAAATACCTTGTTTTGTGAATCAAACAATTTTAATTAGTTCTAAACTTCTAATTACCTTCAGTTGAATAGTTGCAAAAATGAGATGGTGATACACTTATTTGTTGGACTTATAATTGGAGTAAGAAAGCTCCGATTCTCCACTAAACTATGAAGAAAAAATAGGGTGTAAGGGTAAATTTCCCCTAAGTGTGTTTTTGGTAATTAATGATATTCCCTATGGACTAATGTTTTCATTGAGCTTTGTATGAAGGAATTATTCATACGAATTGCTTGAAGTCCATGTGTTGGATTCAAGGCTTGGATGCCATGAAGATAAATTTTTTATCTTAAGTATTGGCATTAAGACCATTGAATAGAAGAGATGAATTCATTATGATCAAGAAGAAGAAATAAAGATGTAGTTCTTTTGTAGAACTCATGTAATCCATACTCTAGCTTATGTGTTAAGCCAAGGAGTTTCAAGATCTTGAGAGTTTGGCTACAAGAGAAGAATTCAAGATATGGCTCTATGTCGAGGTCATGATGGTCCCATGAGTTGAGATATGATTGACTAATACCTAGAGCATGCAATCAAATGAAGAATTATTTATGTGGCTCAAGATATTGTGATAGAGCATGAGAAGATTCAAGGTTGACCAAGGCAAAGATCAAAGATTGGATTCTAGTTTGGTCAACACATGAAGCATAAGGAATATGCCACATGGGACCAATCGGTCTTGTGGTATGGTATGGTTTTTCAATTATGCTTTGTGAACTAACCCATTACATATGTGTGTTTTTGTTGTCTATGTGGGTTAGGTATTGTGTCATGGATATGCATCACTAGTGAGATTTCATATAGCCCATGAAAGGATGACATCAAGTGGTGGTTGTCATCAAGGTTGAGAAGTGCAAGTTTTAAGATAAGCTTCTCGAGAAGATCATATGCTTGAAGCTTGTCATCCATTTGGTGATAATGGAATTGTGAAGACATGCCTTAGTGAAGGTATCCCATAGTGGTGTATAGGGGAGCATATTGGAAGTCTTCACGAAGCAACAATGATCAAGTGAAGCATTCCGGCTTGACGGAAGCATGAAGCATCATCATCAAGATCAACCGGGGTGCGTAAGGCAAAGGTTTGTCCTTGCTAGGTTTTACTTTTACCGGTCTCAAGGTGTTTGTTGGGAGACCGTTTTATAGGATAGATAGCCGCACTATCAAGAGGGGCCTTTGGTTGGGTAACTTGATCACATCGCCTTAGGGAGCTCAATCCTTTGCATACTTTGCTTCTCCCTACTTTGTTGCTTATTGGTGTTTCTCTATGTGAGGTTCTTGAGCTTGTTGTTACCTTTCCAACAAGTCCAAGTTCATTGAAAATGGATTATATATGCATTTCTTATTGCGTTTTCGGGTTTGGAGGATTTACCGGTTCTTTCTTATGGGAGGTTTTCACCTCTCCTTATTTGATATTTTACCTCTTACTAATTCTTGGGATTTATGTAGTTCATTGCATAGTTCTTTCTCTTAGCTTTTCAAAAAGCCCAAGTTTGCTAAAATCCGAGTCCAGACGCAAAAGTTATGACCGTTTTCATCTTCCGAGTTTTTCAGTTGGTGCAAATACGGTGAGCACCGGGAGGCCGGTTTCGGGCTGGCGGCGCCGGCCTGTACACCGGCCGGTCCGGTGTTCGTACCGGGGCTGCACTAGGAGCCCGTCCAGAATAGGTTTCTAGCACAGGCCCGACACTCGCCAGGCTGTGCACCGGGCGGTCCGGCGCAGAGCCTGGCGAGACCGACTTTTGATCGGATTTTGCCCGAGATTTGCCCCCAACGGCCCTATTTCGATTTGCTATAAAAGGGGCTTCTTCCCCAACGGTTTGCTTGTGTTCTTGAGCATATTTTCAACCTCCATTGTTGAACCTCTTGAGCTTACTCCCTCTCTCTTCCCTCCAATGATTCTTGCAGATTTTTGAGGGATTTGGAAGAGGATATCTAGATCTACAACTTCACCAATCAATTCCTCCTCTAAGTGAGGGGAACCCATTGGATCTAGATCTTGGGGTCATTGGTTGACCTCCACCCTTGTTCTTCCCCTCTAACTCCTCCATAGCATTTGTTGCCTTGGTAGGATTGAGAGAGAAGAATTTGAGCACTTCCCCTTTGTGTTCTTGCTTTGCATCCTTGCATAGTGTTGAGCTCTCCATTGTGATTTGTTCGAGTGAGAGACCGTGAGCTTGTTACTCTTGGAGGGTGACCTCCTAGTTGGCTTGATGGTTGGTGCCTCGGTGACTTCTTCGTGGAAGATTGTGAAGAGGCCCGGGCTTCCCCTTCGTGGGAGTTGTGAAGTGGTTGTAGAGCTTGCCATCTCCGGAGTGGAGGAAAAGCTAACCATCAGAAGGGGTCCCTAGCTTCGTGGGGGACTCGGAGAAGAAGGTGAGCCTTTGTGGCATTCGGGGGCCTTTGTGGTTACCCGCATCTCTCTAACGGTGATTAGCTTACTTTATGTAAGTGAACATTGGGATACATCTTCGTCTCTGCGTGCCTCGGTTATCTCTATACCCGAGTTTATTTCCTTGTGATAGCCTTCGTGCTTGAAGTACTTATATCTTGTCTAACACTTGTGAATTATATCTTGTGCTATCTTGCTTATCTCTAGTCGTTGCTGTTGCACTTAGTTGAGCCTAACATATTTAGGTTTTGTGCTTGAAGAAAATAAACGTTAGTTTAATTCCGCATTCCTTCAAGCCAATTCCGTAATAGTTTTTAAAACGCCTATTCACCCCCCCCCCCTCTAGGCGACATCTCGTCCTTTAATAGGGCGATGCCTACGAATTAGGTTAATGTCTTGTCAAGTGAAGTTATCGCATGATTTTGTACTACATGACTTTTTCTTTCTCAGGCATAATCCACTTGTAACTGGATAAATTTCTGTTGCAAACCACATGCAACTCACATCTAGCACCACCCACGATGCAAATTCAAAGGCTGAAAACCTGAATGAGCTCTGACTTAAAATAATGTGCTTTGCATTGTGACAATTTATTTATCTATTGCAAAACAAATAAAATATTTCTTTCAAATCATGAGCTATGGGGAGGCCCTTGAAGACATAAACTAAGTTCTTAGGGCATCTCCAGGGGCAGACCCATTTTTGTGTCTGAATCTGTCCAATTCGGTCCGTTTGGGTCGGCCCGCGGATACGAAAATTGTGTCTGTCCGTTTAGGTCAGGGGATCAACCTAGCGGTGCTACCCATTTTAGAAGAAAAAAACTACAAACAGGCCGGACACCCGCATCCTCCCCACCGACACAGCTTCTAGGCCAGCCCACAAGCAACCTCCCATGAATCCCCCATCGGCGCCGCCGCGCTCGCCCACCCGAGAGCTATCCTCAACCGCCGATGCCATCCTCCCGAGCTGAGCACACACTGAATCCAAGCGCACAATCACCGAGCAAGAACACAAGCTGCAGCCTGCAGATGACGATTAACCGAAGCCACAGAACACGAATTGGGATCCAAACTGCAAATAGGCCGGCGAATCTGCGGGGCTATATGGATGAGAAGGAGAGATCTTTGTGCGCGTGTTTTTTGTGGGCTTGATTCTTTTACGTTGCGTGGCTAGTTTGTGAGGTGTGGGTGCGATCAGAGAGGAGAGAGAATCCCGATATGGATCTTCTCGAGGGGACGCCGGAGCTCCACCAAGAGGACGCCGGAGCAGAGAAGGGGACGCAGCGTGAGCTGGACGCTGCCAGTATCCCGCATCGGAGGACGACGCCACTTGCCGAAGAGAGCCGCCGCTCGCCGATTCTGTCGGGATCTGGCCGCCGCCATGAGTGAGAGGAAAGAGAGAGCAGGATTAGAGAGAGCGGTGGGTAAGCGGGTTGACCAACAGGTGGGCCAGCGGCAGGCGCGTAGTGTGTCCGCACGGACGCGAGCTGTGTCTGGAACGACCCAAATGTCCACTAAAATTTAGGGCATCTCCAGCGGGCCGACCCATTTAGGTGTCCGAAATGGTCCAATTCTGTCTGTTTGGGTCGAGCCGCGGACACCAAAACGAGGCATGTCCGGCTGGGTGGGGGGTCAACCCAATGGGCTGACACATTTATTGTCCACCTCGCCGGCATGCAAGTCCCGACGGTGAAGGCACGGCGCCCAACGCAAAATTCCGGCGTGCGCCACTATTGCCGCCAGAAATTTCGAGGGGGCGCGTTGGCGAATGTTTCCCGCTGGCCATTCCCTTGCACCCGCCAACGTTTCCCGCCAGTGCTGGCAGCCTATAAATCTGGCTGGAGCGCGCCTCCATGGACACCAAAAACGCTATTCCCTCCGCCGCCGCCAAAACCTTCCCACCCGCCGCTAGCAATGGCACCCACCAACAACAGCAAGTGGGTCGTGCTCAGGGAGCTAGCCCTAGCGCGCTTCCCCGAGGACGCTGAGGTGGCGGATGCCATGCGCCGGGCGGAAGATTTCACCATCCAGCAGTCGGGCGACACCACGACGTTCGTGGCGGCGACGGATGCACTCGTGCAGGCCGACGAGGAGAAGAGGATCGACGAGGCGCTGGTGGTCACCAACCAGCGCGCGCACAATGTCGTCGGCTCCCATCATGCGGAGCAGGAGGCGTGGGCGCTGGCAGCCGCCGTGGCCGTGTAATAGAAGAAGGAGGTGGAGGAGGTGGCGGAGGATGATGCGGCACGGTGTTGATTATGAAAAGCACCGTCCAGTTGGGAACCCCAAGAGGAAGGTATGATGAATATAGCAGCAAGGTTTTCCCTCAGTAAGAAACCAAGGTTTGTCGATCAGGAGAGGAAGAAGCCAATACGACTGAAGGTGATGCTTGCTAGTCTAGTGACACTCAAACAAGGGCGCCGTTTACGATAAAACGAGTTAGCGCGTCTTCAACTAGTAGCAACGTGGAACCTGCACACAACACAACCAAATACTTTGCTCCCAACTTACGATGAGGTTGTCAATCTCACCGGTTTGCTGTAAACAAAGGAATGAGTGTATCGAGTGGAAAATGGTAATAGTATGCGAGTAAAGTAAACAGGTGATAGCAATATAAAGGAAATAGGACAGGGGTCCACAGTTCACTAGTGGTGTCTCTCCATAAGATAAAATAACACATGCTGTGTAAACAAATTACAGTTGGGCAATTGATAGAATAAAGACAACGTGATATGTCAAGAGGATCACTATGAGATTTACTCTGGGCATTACAACAAGATACATAGACCGCCATCCAACTACATCTATGACTAATAATCCACTTGTGGCGAATCAATCCGAGAACTCCACAAGTATTAAGTTGCGAACAACAGATAACTGCATTAAGCAAAGTGTGTAATGTAAACAAAGCATATGCCCTTGAGCATATGAATGTTGTTTTCCCCCTAGTAGCAACAACACATCTACAACCTTAGAGGTTTCTGTCACCCCCCCCCCCCTAGATTAAATAGATGCATGAACCCACTATCGAGCACAAATACCCCCTCTTGGAGTCACTAGCAACTACTCGGCCAAGATAGCTACTAACAACAAAGAGCATGCAAGATCATAAACAACATAGAGATAACATAAGATAAAATTCAGTACTTCAACTCAATCATAACACCAATATTCATCGGATCCCAACAAACACAACATGTAGAATTACATAACGGTGATCTCGATCATGTAAGGCAGCTCATGAGATCTAAACATGAAGCACATGGTGCAGAAGACAACCAGCTAGCTACTGCTATGGACCCATAGTCCAAGGTAGACTACTCACTCATCGCGCCGGAGGCAAGCATGGAGATGAAGAAGACCTCCGGTGGCGATTCCCCTCTCCGGCAGGGTGCCAGGAAGAGCTTCTGGATCCTCCCGATCTTCGGGTCGACGGCGGCGGCGGATCGCGATGTATTCTAGAAAAGTGATCGGGTCTTTAGGTTTTTCCCGTCGATGGATCTTTATAGGCGAAGGGGCGGCGTCAGAAGTGGCCCTGGTGGGGCTCACCATAGGGGGGCGCAGGCCAGCCCTAGGCCGCGCCCCCTGGTGGTGTGGCCCACCAGTGGCTCTTCTCCGTCTCCTCTTTGGTCTTCTGGAAGCTCCGTTAAATATCTGGACGTCTGGCTTTGGTTTCGTCCAATTTTGAGAATATTTCCTGTTTAACTTTTCTGAAACACAAAAACAGCAGAAAACAGGGAACTGACACTGTGGCATCTCGTTAATACGTTAGTTCCGAAAAATGCATAAAAATGCCACAAAGTGTAACGAAACACTAAGCAAATGGTGTAAAAACAAGCATGGAGCATCAAAAATTATGGATACGTTGGAGACGTATCAGCATCCCCAAGCTTAACTCCTGCTCGTCCTCGAGTAGGTAAGTGATAACAAAAGAAATAATTTTTGAGGTGACATGCATCTACACAATCTTGATCATCTATGTAAGTGTTGTGCGCTGGGATCAAAAGAACTTAAAAAATGGGCATGCAAGATATAATCTTGATAGAAGAAAATTAGCAACCATGTTATAACATGAAAATAAACACAAACGAAAGATCATGAAAATGAAACAATGAAAGTCAAACGTGTGTTCAAATCATAAGAAAAAACATACAAATGGTTTTCAGCTTGTCCCTTATGGAGTAGCAAAACATAAATGCATAGGACACCTTCAAGTTTAAGAGGGTGACTAGATACAAATAATTTAAGAACAAGTGAAACCAAGAATACGAACCAATCAATGAAAACTTTGGGACAATGCACATTATACTCAGAATGACAACTATGCTCTCTTAACGGTGCATAAAGATAGAAGGTGGAGACTCAACATAAAAGTAAAAGAAAGGCCCTTCGCGGAGGGAAGCAGTGATTGCAAGTTTTATAAACCTTCAAAAATTATGGTACTTACCGGCTTTGAGCTCTCATTGCCCCCATCATAAGCATCTTGAATGGTTAAAGTTAATGCGAGTACACTTATGCTGCATATGCTTGACAAATCATAAGTTGAAAACCTCGTGTCCCGTGAAATACGAATACCCAAACCTCATGCTACTTTACTTAGAGTCCCAAGCAAGCTCTTGTCATTGTAAGTATACACGTATCATCGAGAACCGCCAACGGGGTACCTCCATGCCCGATGACATGGAATAAGCCCACATCAAAATGACAGGACAAACAGACAATGAACACCTTGGCATCTCTTTTATTTACCATTGGTATAACTTTTTATTGTGAGATGCGTCGTCGAATGTTCACTATGGACATGCTGTAAATTTCCACCATGAATTATGCATGGCTTAGATTAGCGGCCCATGCGTTACTCTAACACGTATACAAACAGCATGATCCCGCAAGATTCCCAATTCATTTCACACCGCGAGTATCCATAAAAAAAAGATCATGATATCAACTCAAATGAAATATAGTGCAATATTGAAAGCTTGCCCCATGACGGCATGGCTGGGCTAATTTCCAACTTACAACTTGCAAGCATAACAACTCAACATAAGAGACCACAATGTCAAAATTTTAAAACAAGAAAATTAAAGTGTGTCATCCGGTTCGTGAGAGCCTTACTGACTAATTTTCACATAACACCAAAAAGAGTTTAATTTGAAGGATAGATAAAAGCAAGTCAAATGTACTTTGGAATAGCAAATTGCTAATAGGTATGTATGGTGGACACTTTGGAACAACTTGGTTTTTAGGAGTTGGATGCACGAGTAGAGCTCATATTCAGTACAAAATGAGGGCTAGCAAAAGACTGGGAGCGACCAACTAAGAGAGCAATAACGGCCATAATCATGCAGAGCAACAAAGCGACATTAAAAGAAGCATAAGATGGCTTCAAAAGTCAAAAACTAAATGATCATAGAGGAAATGGCGACTTGTATGAGTCTAACATGTGTGAGCATGTGCCAAGTCAACCCAAATAAAGCATCAAAGGAGAAAACCAAAATAATGCTTCCAAATAATTAAAACAACGCATGATTTTTTCAAAAGCTCATTAAGCAATCTCAGTCATTTGAGACAAGTCATGCTACAGCAAAACCACTAAGCATACTATCAAAAAGACATCAAGCATGACATGCAAAAGCCTAGGCCGCAGTCTACACAAGCTCCTTCTTGTACCACTTTTTTTCATAAAGCTTTTTCTCTTTTCCAACACCATTCAAACTTTTTATAGGGATTTCTATTTTCGTGCCCTCAGGTCGTTAGTTGTACTCAGTTTTCCCCAGCTCCTTAGTTTTTCCTCAGTTTTCCCCAAGCCGTTGTCTAAAACCCTCAAGGAGCTCGGACGTGAGGATTCCCGTTAAGTTGACCGTTTCTGTGCTGACGTGTGGGGCCGCGTCGTGTGGGGCCACGTCACGTGGGGCTGGTAGAAAGGGACCGTTTCCGTGCTGACGTGTGGGGCCGCGTCGTGTGGGGCCGCGTCGCGTGGGGCTGGTAGAAAGGGACCGCGTGGGACAGGACGAGACCGCGTTTGGTTGTACGTGAGAGCTCGGTTCTGTCTCTCTCGGGCCAAATTGGCATTGACTTTTCAGAGCGCCTTTTCAGAGCGCCTTTTTCCCCTCTCTCTCTGTAAACAGTTCTCTCTCTTTTCACCAAATTAGTATCAAATCTAGAGAAGCTTCTATTTCTGTCTTTCTTCAATGATTGCTGCCTTTTGGCCCTCGTTTTTTGCCCAATATGGTAACAAATCTAGAAGCTAATCTAGAAGCTAGTATAGTATAATACATAAAATGCATACAGCAGCCAAAAGAAGCCAATAACGATGTTAATATTCACGACAAACTAAGCTGAAAATAATATAAGACGCAATGTATGCCCAACATGAAGGTTCTTCATTCTTCATCATATATTTCGGAGTCGCTATATTCCATGAGACGAAAAAAATATTGACTGAACTCCTTCCGTCTGCAGTGTGTAGCCAATAGATCCTCCAAAAGGTATGGCCTTTGTTCTATTTTCATACCGTCGGAATCTAATCTATCCACAAGTCGTGGCCACTCATCTCAGGCCTTTCTATCATCAAAGTACTATCTGATATAACCGCCCTCGTAGTAGATGCAGCCAGGTCGAACTGTCGGGTGCACTCTGGTGTCGACGGAGATACACCGTTTATAACTGACGAAGAAGGCACGACTGCCAATGTTGACGGCATGGAGAGAGCGGCTCTCAGTGTCCACACGGTACACCAATGGTTGACCTTGCTCCAAATACCTGTTGCCAGGGCTGCCGCCGAACAACACAAGCAGCAGATCACCATCAGACTCCACAAGGTAGAACTTGTCAGTTCCAAGTTCTGGAAATGAAAATAGTGTCTCCATGTTGATAGTGCTCGCGCGCTTCTCCAACTGGACATTGTTGGTGCACACTAATGTTCCGACATCAAAATTGTTGACAGCTATTGCATACAATTCACCATTGAACGGGGTAAGGCAACTGAGAGAATCTTCCTCGATCGAAAATCTTCCTTCTCCCCAATCTTCTACATCTATATCCTTAGTAGGAGAGCTCTCATCGACCCAAGCAATTTCATTGGGGTAACCTGTGCAAATGAAGACCATAGTCGGGGACTTCATTACAGCGACTGACTCCATAATCATAGATGGCATCTGCGCCTCAAACGTAGTGTTCAATGTCTTTGTGAGTGGGTTCAGAAGCCGTATCTTGTGCGGCTGGTTCCTCTGGGCAAGCACGATGACGCCACGGTAAAAGCCGACAAAGTAGTATCTAAAAGGGAGTTGATGAAGATAACATTCAGCACTAAGATGTTTACGATTGAAAATAAAAATAGATTAACTCTATAGATATGGAGGAATTTGAACCTTGCATGAACTTCCGTTAGATCGATGGTGACGTAGCGGGATGTGCGGAGGTTGAGGAAGGAGAACTCAGCAGCGCGTGGAAGGGCGTGTTCTACCAGGATCCATTCGTGCAGGTGCACGTCGGGCTCAGGTAGATCTGAGCGCCAATTTGTACAAACTTGCCTCAAAGCAGCGTAGGTGTCCACGTACTCCTCGTTCGCCAGTAAGCAGTCGCCGATCTTGTGAAGTGGTCCGTCACCCTTAAGAGAGGCCCAGTTCACGGAGGCGCCGCGCTTGGATGCGCCGCCCTCGGATGCGACGGGCTCGGAGGCGATGGGCTCGGAGGCGACGGGCTCGGGGGCGATGGCCGCCGGCGCATTCTTCTTCTCCATCGCCGGCAGGGGAGCGCGCGTAGGGCGGCTGGGGTTTTTTTGAGAAGGTGATGGGACGTGAGAGGCGTGGTTGCGTGCGTGAGTTATAATGAGACTGTGTGCAGAGGGAGGGAGAGGGGCTCTGTACTGGCAAAGTGACGGTTCGTCTCAGCAGTTGACGTTTTGGTCTCAACACGCGCACCGCGCGGCTAACCGCTGCTCACCGCGACACGCGTCCGTGGGACTACACATCAGCACCGTTACGTGTACTCAGTTCTACCCTCGAATCTTACACTGGAAAAATATATGTACTCAGTTTTCCCCTCGAGTACTAATACTGCCTAGTGCAATATACTCAGTTTTACCCTCAAGTGGCTGGTCAACAGAGAGTCAACAGATGGGATTAAGCCATCTAATTGAGTCATTTCATGCGCAAAAAAATCAAAAAAAATAAAATCATAGTGCCTCCAACTCATGCGCAAAATAAAATCATAACAAACATATATAAATCAAGTTTTCACACAAATGGCCACTTCTGAAATCACTAGTAGCTATGAAGGTTCATGGCTTTCCACTCAAACCCCTTCTTAAAACATCTATACCCAAAACATAGTTTGTCTGAATGAGGCCATAATTTTTACACTCATGTATATTTGAATTGCTAATACTTTGAGGTAGGCCAACATGGGTTTCATTGTACAAAACATGTGTTTTTCTTTTTCTAAATCTCTTATTTGAATTCCTTAGCCTGTTTACTATTTACTTGCCCTTGTATCCTTGATACTACTCAGTTTTACCCTCTCCCTTCTCACAGAAACCCAAACTTGGCCTGATTGGTCGAGCTGTTGTCACACGGATCGTGCCCACCTACCGTCGATCCTATGATCCAACGGGCAGGATCGTGCCACCCTCTCTCTATCTGTCGGTGGCAAACTACTACCCCTCTATATATGCTAAATGACGAGTTTGCCACCGGATTCAACAAGTTGGGTAATCACGAATTTCTTTTAGGCATTACTTTTCACGGTAAAATGATAAACTATCACGAATTTCCATTTCTTGTAGGCATTACTTTTCATGTTGAAATGATAAACTATCACGAATTTCCATTGCTTGTAGGCTTTACTTTTCACGGTAAAATGATGAACTATCACGAATTTCCATTTCTTTTACGCATTACTTTTCACGGTAAAATGATAAACTATCACGAATTTCCATTTCTTGTAGGCATTACTTTTCACGCTGAAATGATAAACTATCACGAATTTCCATTTCTTGTAGGCTTTACTTTTCACGGTAAAATGATGAACTTTCACGAATTTCCATTTCTTTTAGGCATTACTTTTTTTGTTGAGATATAAACCACCCCCACAACGGTCATCTCCTCCTTAATTTATTGTGTAAACCCCACAACGGTCATCTCTACCTTAATTTATGGTGTAAACCCCACAACGGTCATCTCTCCCTTATAAACCCCCACAACGGCCATCCCTCATGTCAATAGGTTATGCCTCTCTCTTCTTCGTTTCTGCCTATCTCTTCTTCGTTCACATACACTTGATCCATTGCCATGGCTTCCACGTCTCGGACGCCGACCGGAAGGGGAAGGGGAAGGGGAAGGGGAAGGGGAAGGGGCGGCTGGGGCGGTGGATCATCATCATTGCCACCACCACCGTCAACACTGCCATTGATCATAGAGGAGTTCTTCATCACCATCTATGAAGACCCTTTGGCCAAGAAGGTACGTACGCGTTCCCACATATATGATGCATGTGATTAATTATGTGCATGTTCTAAAAAACCTTTAATTTCTTTGCAGGCACTCCCACAAAAGTTTGCGGACTATCTTGACGGCCAGGAGCCCGCAAAGGTGTATCTGCGAGCAGCTGACTGCGGTCCTCGTCTCTGGACCGTGGAGGTCCTATTTGACGGACAAGGCCGGATGTACCTCGACAAGGGCTGGGAGAATTTCGCCATCGCGCACGGTGTGGATTTCGGCTGCTTCCTACACTTCAAATATGAAGGCAATTATGTGCTCACAGTGAAGGTGTTCGACAAAACAATGTGCAGGAAGTACTACTACACGGACGCCGAAGATACTGACGATGAAAGCGACGACGACGTGAAGCCATGCATCTAAGGGGATTATGACCAAGAATATATATGTAGCTTCATATGCATCGATTTATAGATCTAGCTATTTTCTATATATTATGCATGTAAAAATAATAGGAAATCGCAATTTCCACTATGATTCGAGCACCACAGCCTCCAAACGATGCCGATGCCGATATCGGCATGGTCAGAACGGGTATGCATGCTCGCCGCCACTGCTAGGTCACCGTCGGGATGCACCCTCAATCCCGTCCCCTCATTCGATCACTGACACACCAGAGATACCGCCGAGGCCAATGACGAACGTACATGCTGATGCCAATGCCGAACATGCACGCCGCTGTGGGCATGGCCACGCCGCCCCGCTATGCTGGACGCCACAGACCACCGCGAGGTCTTTCCCTTCGCCACCACACTCCCCTAGCACCTATCTATACACGCCAGAAAGGAGAGACACTAGTTTTCTCTACACTGCTCGCGTTCGTGTCCGACACCGTCAGTCAAAGTGTTGAGGTCGTCGTCGATGTCCTCGACCATTTCTTCTCTTCTTTGCATGGTTAAACGCGTCCAGATCATATCTATCTAATGCGTCTGGTCTCGCCTCATGCAGTTCTTTGTGGACGTCGATCTCATTTCGGCACCCCGCAGGCCACCTCCTCCGTGCCATCGCTGTAGAGCTCCGTTTAAAAATCTAATCCTACCCGTGTATTGCCCCTTGTATCAGCGTCATGGCCCCACTTGTCATTCGATATACCGAAGCCCCACTCGTCCGCGTTTTGGTCAGGGATATGGCGATGCTTACGGTCAAACAACGATGGATGCTCTGACGTGTCTTTGCGGGCTCTACGTGGCCCCACTAGTCAGCAGTTAACGGTCAAAGGTGTTCAACCGTCGGGCAACCGGCCGTTCCAGCACTGGTGACGGTTTCAGACAACGGCTTGGGGAAAACTTAGGAAAAACTAATGAGCTGGGGAAAACTGAGTACAACTAACGAACCAGGGGCACGAAAATAGAAATCCCCTTTTTATAACCAACTCTTTTGATGAAAACCAATATGGACCAGAGGTCAAAATACACCTTGATGGAAAGATATAACAAGATCTGAACACATATCAAGGCAAAAAAATGAAGGCTAAATGCAGTTCTAGAAAAAGAGAACACTCATTGAAATCTGTTTTTCACTCTTATCGCTCAACGAGTGTTCTTGGCAAATGAAAAGCAAGGCAACTTCTCCAAAAGAAATTTGTTGGGGTCCAACCATTTATTGCAGCAAACAAAACTAAACTAAACTGAAAACTAAAAACAACTGACGCTCCAAGAAAAACGCATAATGCATGAAGCAATAAAAATATAGTGCGTTGAAAGGTGACCTGATTTTTGCCGATGAAGAAGGGGTGCCTC
This sequence comes from Dactylis glomerata, assembly GCA_007115705.1. NCBI lineage: Eukaryota > Viridiplantae > Streptophyta > Magnoliopsida > Poales > Poaceae > Dactylis > Dactylis glomerata. The sequence continues at coordinate 326,160 of QXEO01000450.1, read as the reverse complement.
AGGGGCATCCCCAAGCTTTGACGCTTGTACTTCTTGGATATTTCTTGGGGTGCTGGGCATCCCCAAGCTTGAGCTTTTGTCCTTTCTTCAACTCATCTCATCATTCTCCAATCCCTACACTTGAAAACTTCCTTCATACAAAACTAAACACAAATGTATTAGCAACATTAGTGTAAGCATAACATTGAATCAACCCTTTTTGCTTTAGGTTTCAACTCAAAACCACCACATATAAAGCATATACTACTGTAGCAACTTCCCCAAATCTTACCTCACTCAAATTAGAGGCTTCTCTTGGCACAACAACGAAATAAAAATGATAAGGAGCGGTCATTACAGTAGTAATAACTTCCAAGACTCAAATAAAAGAAAAAGAACTAAATGTAAAAACATTGGGTTATCTCCCAAGAGTGCTTTTCTTTAACGCCTTTGAGCTAGGCGCAGAAAGTGCGAATCAAGTAATATCAAGTGATGAAGCATCAAGCTCATAATTTGCTCTAAGAATAGAGTCAAAAAGTAATTTCTTTCTCTTTATAGGGAAGTGTTCCATACCTTTCTTGAGTAGAAATTGATATTTGATAGTGCCTTCCCTCATATCAATGATGGCACCTACAGTTCGAAGAAAGGGTCTTCCCAAAATAATAGGACATGAAGCATTGCATTCAACATCCATGACAAGAAAATCAACGGGAACAAGGTTATTGTTAACCATAATAAGAACATCATTAATCCTTCCCAAAGGTTTCTTCTTAGCAACATCAGCAATAGGAACATCATAATAACACTTTTCAAGCGGTGGTAAATCAAGCATGTCATAAATCTTTCTAGGCATGATAGAAATACTAGCACCTAGATCACATAAAGCATGGCAATCAAAACCATTAACATGCATATCAATGATGGGTTCCCAACCATCTTCTAACTTCTTGGGGATAGAAGCTTTTAGCTTTAACTTTTCATCCCTAATTTTCATAAGAGCATTGGTAATATGCTTAGTAAAAGCAACATTTAAAGAACTAGCATTGGGAGTCAAAGCAAGCTTTTGCAAGAACAAAATAATTTCACATATATTGCAGCCATCAACATCAAAATCATTAAAGGAAATAGAGCTATCATCTCCCACACTCCGAAAAATTTCAGCACTCTTTTGAGAAAAAGTTTTAGCAGTTTTGGGCTTTTTAACACTAGGAGTAGGAGTTTTCTCTACACCAATCAAAGTAAGAGGATTGCTACCATTAGGAATAACATCATTAGAGGTAGTGATGGTACATACCTTCATCTTTCTAGCCATCTCATCTTCTCTTTCCCACCTGGCATGCAATTATGCTAGCATCCTAACATTTTCGTCAATTCTAACTTGGATAGCATTAGTAGTAGCAAAAGGATTGTTCTCTTTCACATCATTAAGCAACACTTTTAATTTCAGAAGTTCAACATCATGAGCAAGGCTATCAACTTTAGAAGAAAGAATATCAATTTTGCCTAATTTTTCCTCAACAGACTTGTTAAAAGCATTTTGCTTACTGATGAAGTCCTTGAGCATTACCTCAAGCTCGGAGGGCGCGGCCCTAGTGTTTTTGGAGGAATTACCATAAGAATTACCATAACTATTACCATTGGTAGAAGGATATGGCCTATAATTGTTACTAGCAAAATTGTTCCTATAAGCATTGTTGTTGAAATTATTATTTCTAATGAAGTTTACATCAACATGCTCTTGTTGAGCAACCAAAGAGGCCAAAGGAACATTTTTAGGATCTACATGAGTCCTATCATTAGAAAGAATAAGCATAATAGCATCAATCTTATCACTCAAGAAAGAGGTTTCCTCAACAGAATTTACCTTCTTACCTTGGGGAGCTCTCTCGGTGTGCCATTCTGAGTAATTTACCATCATATTGTCAAGAAGCTTGGTTGCGGCGCCCAAGGTAAGGGACATAAAAGTGCCTCCAACAGCTAAATCAAGTAGGTTCCTCAAAGAAAAATTCAGTCCTACATAAAAAGTTTGGACAATCATCCAAGTAGTCAGTCCATGAGTGGGACAATTCTTTATCATAGATTTCATTCTTTCCCAAGCTTGAGCAACATGTTCATTATCAAACTGACTAAACTTCATAATATTGCTACGCAAAGCTATAATCTTAGCAGGAGGATAGTATCTACCAATAAAAGCATCCTTACACTTAGCCCATGAATCAATACTATTTTTAGGCAAAGACAGCAACCAATCCTTAGCTTTTCCTCTCAAAGAAAAAGGAAACAACTTAAGCTTAATAATATCACTTTCAACATCCTTATATTTCTGAATCTCACATAGCTCAACAAAATTGTTGAGATGAGCTACAGCATCATCAGTAGTAGCACCAGAAAATTGCTCTTTCATAACAAGGTTCAACAAAGCAGGCTTAATCTCATAAAAATTTGTAGCAGGAGCAGGTGGCGCAATAGGAGTGCAGATAAAATCACTATTTTTCGTGCTAGTAAAGTCACACAACTTGGTGTTTTCAGGAGTAGCCATTCTAGCAAAACTAAAAGCAGACAAGTAAAAACAACTACAAAGGATTCTAATTTTTTGGGTTTTTTATAAAACGATGCAAAAAAATAAAGTAAAGCAAAACTTAAAACAAAGTAAAGCATGTGCGTGCGAAACTCCCCTTGCAGAAGTCTTCTTTTTCCTCCCCGGTAACGGCGCCAGAAAAGAGCTTGATGCGGCACGGTGTTGATTATGAAAAGCACCGTCCAGTTGGGAACCCCAAGAGGAAGGTATGATGAATATAGCAGCAAGGTTTTCCCTCAGTAAGAAACCAAGGTTTGTCGATCAGGAGAGGAAGAAGCCAATACAACTGAAGGTGATTCTTGCTAGTCTAGTGACACTCCAACAAGGGCACCGTTTACAATAAAACGAGTTAGCGCGTCTTCAACTAGTAGCAACGTGGAACCTGCACATAACACAACCAAATACTTTGCTCCCAACTTACGATGAGGTTGTCAATCTCACCGGTTTGCTGTAAACAAAGGAATGAGCTTATCGAGTGCAAAATGGTAATAGTATGCGAGTAAAGTAAACAGTGCGAGTAAAGTAAACAGGTGATAGCAATATAAAGGAAATAGGACCGGGGTCCACAGTTCACTAGTGGTGTCTCTCCATAAGATAAAATAACACATGCTGGGTAAACAAATTACAGTTGGGCAATTGATATAATAAAGACAACGTGATATGTCAAGAGGATCACTATGAGATTTACTCTGGGCATTACAACAAGATACATAGACCGCCATCCAACTGCATCTGTGACTAATAATCCACTTGGGCGAATCAATCCGAGAACTCCACAAGTATTAAGTTGTGAACAACAGATAACTGCATTAAGCAAAGTGTGTAATATAAACAAAGCATATGCCCTTGAGCATATGAATGTTGTTTTCCCCCTAGTAGCAACAGCACATCTACAATCTTAGAGGTTTCTGTCACTCCCCCAGATTAAATAGATGCATGAACCCACTATCGAGCATAAACACCCCCTCTTGGAGTCACTAGCAACTACTCGGCCAAGATAGCTACTAACAACGGAGAGCATGCAAGATCATAAACAACATAGAGATAACATAAGATAAAATTCAGTACTTCAACTCAATCATAACACCAATATTCATCGGATCCCAACAAACACAACATGTAGAATTATATAATCGTGATCTCGATCATGTAAGGCAGCTCACGAGATCTAAACATGAAGCACATGGTGGAGAAGACAACCAACTAGCTACTGCTATGGACCCATAGTCCAAGGTAGACTACTCACTCATCGCGCCGAAGGCAAGCATGGCGATGAAGAAGATCTCCGGTGGTGATTCCCCTCTCCGACAGGGTGCCGGGAAGAGCTTATGGATCCTCCCGATCTTCGGGTCGACGGCGGCGGCGGATCGTGATGTATTCTGAAAAAGTTATCGGGTATTTAGGTTTTTCCCGTCAGAGGGTCTTTATAGGCGAAGGGGCGGCGTCAGAAGTGGCGCTGGTGGGGCTCACCATAGGAGGGCGCGGGCCAGCCCTAGGCCGCGCCCCCTGGTGGTGTGGCCCATCAGTGGCTCTTCTCCGTCTCCTCTTCGGTCTTCTGGAAGCTCCGTTAAATATCTGGACGTCTGGCTTTGGTTTCGTCCAATTCCGAGAATATTTCCTGTATAACTTTTCTGAAACACAAAATAGGGAACTGGCACTGTGGCATCTCGTTAATAGGTTAGTTCCAGAATATGCATAAAAATGCCACGAAGTGTAACGAAACACTAAGCAAATGGTGTAAAAACAAGCATTGAGCATCAAAAATTATGGATACGTTGGAGACGTATCAGAGGACGCAGCTCGCCAGGCGGCGGCCCTGCTGCAGTCGTAGTCTGTCGATTTCCATGGCCGGGCCTTTTCTGGGGCTGTATCCCGCCGCCATCGATCTTGTCGCGTCAGCCGATGACACGGCCATGGCCGAGGCCTACATGGTAGGCATGGTGGTACCACAGGAGCAACGCGTCGAGGAGGTCGATGTGAGCGACGACATCGAGGCACTCTTTAGCGACTCCTCCGACGGCGACGTGGTGGCGCCGGTGATGACGGACGAGCAGGTGGCGCTGATGGCCTCCTTCGAGATGGCACACCGCGAGGAGAGCACGCGCTAGTTCATGGCCGCAGAGCGGGAGGATCTCGCGACCATGCTCGTGGTGCACGCCAATGCGGCGAGAGAGGCGGCGCGCGCGGCTGAGGCGGCACTAGAGCCGGCTGCCCGGGAGGAGGCGGCTCGTGTGGAGGAGGCGGCTCGTGCGGTGGCGCGAGCGGAGGAGCTCGCGGAGGAGACGGCAGCGGAACCGGCGGCGCTGGAGGAGATGGCACGGGACCGCCGCCGCTGGGACAACGACATGGCCGCGACGAGACGTGCCCGCGAGGTCCACGAGCTCGCCACCCAGCACCGCCACCGCTGGAACCAGGCTTGCCGCCAGGCTCACCGCGCCCGCCAGGCTGGCGGCGAGGGCTCGCTCCAACACCGTCAATCTGGGCTGGGGCGACGACCTGCTGTAGGCGACAGCAAGACGAGGATGACGGCGCGAAGACTGCGAGTAGGGGTAGCGTAGCGTAGGGATAGCAAGTAGGTAGATGGTCGCCGGCAACTTTTTGTGTAGCGCCGCCGTGGCCGGAATTTTTTGGTTCACTGACTTGCGGGCCAGACTCAGACATGCGCGGACAGCCAACCACCGTGGTCGCTGTCCGCCTGACCGCATTTCACACCCACATTTGGGCCTGGAATATGTCGATCCGGCCTCCGCGGTTCGTTTGCGCCGGCCTATTGAAAGCATTTATACCCATTTATTGTCCGCGCGGACGAGTTCGGACCGCGTTTGTCCGTTTGGTTCGGCCTGCTGGAGATGCCCTTAGGACACAAATGGGTCGGACGCGAACTGTTTGTCTATTTGGGTAGCCCCGCTGGAAACAGTTTTACCTAATATTTTATCCGCGTGGACACGTTCAAACCGCGGATGGTCAAATGAGTAGTCCCACTAAGATGCCCTTAGTACTTCAAGTCCCTTTAAGCCAAATGTCGGATAGTGGGCCTTCCGTCAGCTAGCTATTTGTGTTTGCTGCTATACTCCTGGATTCATTGTATGTGTGATATACTGATATGGCCACCAATGATTTTATCCTCGCGTTTCCTATGCTCCGCCCGTTAGCGGGGCGGAAGTTTGCTCCGCTCGCATGGGCGTGACGTTGGGCCGGCCCACTAACGCAGCGGTTGGCGGGTTTTTTTTCCCGCGGTTTTTTCTTTCCGTTTTTTCTGGTTTTACTGTTTATTTCTGGTTTTTCGTTTCTTTTTTTGTTCTTTTTCTTTCTTAAAAAATAAATTTGAACAATTTTAAAATTTGAAAAAAATAAATTTGAGCAATTTTGAAATTTGAACAAATTTCACATTTGAACAATTTTTAAATTTAAACAAATTTCACATTTGAACAATTTTTTAATTTGACAAATTTCACATTTGAACAATTTTTAAATTTGAACAAATTTCACATTTGAACAATTTTAAAATTTGAACAAATTTCACATTTGAATAATTTTTTAATTTGAACAAATTTCACATTTGAACAATTTTTAAATTTGAACAAATTTCACATTTGAACAATTTTTAAATTTTAAGAAATTCAAAAAAAATTCATAGTTGAATTTTGTTCATATTCAAAATTTGTTCAAATTTAAATTTTGTTCAAATTTGAATTTGTTCATATTTCGAATTTTTGTTCATATTCAAATTTTGTTTAAATTCAAAATTTGTTTA